>VTFQ01000019.1:9156288-9522552 GCA_036281575.1 Ancherythroculter nigrocauda | reverse complement strand
ATTTAAGTGGTGTAGGAGCCTATTTTGATTGGATTCAGTTTTTGAATATTTTGTTTGAGTTGGCTTCATTTGTGAGCGTACTTTGTTTGTGTGTACCATTTGGATAAATATTCTGTATTTTTACATTAAAAATATGTAATATGTTAAAGGTCCCGTTTTTCGTGTTTTTTTTGAAGCTTTGATTGTGTTTATAGTTAATATAACATGTGTCCATGTTTCGCGTGTAAAAAAACACAGTATTTTTCACATAATTTACTTATCTGAATACCGCTGTTTCCACTGTCATAAAAACGGGCTGATGACTTCCTTGTTCTATGAAGTCCCTCCTGCAGAAATACGTAACGAGTTCTGGTTGTGCCAGCGGTTCCTGTGTTGTGATTCGACAGCATTGATCTCTAAGTACAGCGTCCCTGGGAAGGCCAAACAAAGGTGATTGGACTGAGGGATGAAAATAACAGCGTTTCGACGACATGGCGACAAACACACTCTACAAACGCAACACTTGCTCTTCTCTGTGGGAGCGCAACAAGACCACGCCCCCTTTTTTGTGTATTCCTGTGGGCGGAGGTTAGTCAAAAAACTGTTTTAGTGACGTCATTAAAGAAGGAAGTAGAGGGATGTAGTCCAAACTGGCCGTTCGATGTAGGCGACTTCTGTTAAATAAAATATCTCGCTTGGCATTGAACTTTGAGCTTTAAAATTTTACAGATTTTATTTATACTCTAACAACAACATTACACACTAACTAAAGTTTGAAACATGGGATCACGAAGAACGGGACCTTTAAAATTGTGTACTGGCTCTTTAAGAATCACGACTGTGAAGCTTTGGCGGTATTGCGCTCTTTGGAATACAGTGGAGTCGCACAGTTTTCTTTACCGCATCTGTGATATTGAAGATTTAAGATCATATTTTGGTTTTTAAATTTTATTTGTTTTATTTACCTGACAATCAAGATTAAAGGAAGATATTTGATCAGAAAACGGACTACGTGGATTGTTTTATTGGACACGGAGCGAATGAAACCAAAACTGAAACTAAATGCGCACTCACAAGTGGTAATGTTTTATTATGCATTTAGGAGAGTATTGCAAGAAGCTGCTTAAATTAATCTTACTTTCGAAAAAATAAATAAACACAATCATGATTTTTCATGAAAAATCATGCTATAATTATAGGCCTAAATACATTGGTATCAGCTTGTTTTCATCAATGGTGTAATTCATTTCAAATTTATTTGATTTGTCATGATTAATTTGTGTTCATAATCAATAAAATAAAAACTCTTCTAACAAGAATGAACACATATGAACAATTAGAAATTATTATTGTAGCCTATTACTAATTATTTTTAACTATCTTGAAACTATCCAAACTTTGTTTGTTTACTGTTGTATGTTGTGCAGCAAATGAGATAAAAGCCCAATGGAAATACTTATGAGATACACACACAAGATACACATTGTAAACGATGGCTGATTGTCAGCACAAGTCTCGGGTCAATATATGTAAGAGTCAAATCATCATTGTCTTTTTAACAAATGATGATGATGATGATTCTTATTTTAAGTCACTTTGGATAAATGTATCTGCTAAAGTAAATCTGGCTCTGACTGTAACAGTAATTTCTCAATCTCTATCATTCTACTGCATACATCAGATGAGACGTACCTTGATGACAGGCTGTGATTTTCCCCAAAGTCTCTTGAAAAACCGGTTTCGCTTGTTTTCCCAGAGACGAGTTTCAGAGCTTTTTCTCGAGAAGTCAGTTCAGAGGAGGAACAAGAAGCCTACAAATGTCCTCGTTTTTCACGGTAAGTAAAAACTGCTTCATAAAATACTGACCTATGGAGATTTAAATGAACTGATTCCAGACCTTCAGCATCAGACACTGAAACATTGAGTTTCATTAATGAACACAAAAACTTCACAAAGGCAATTATTTGATCTTTTCAAGTAATTATAGCTGTCTAACACAAATCAGATGACTTGCTGTATCTTCTTGTCCTGCAGACATGAATCAGTGAAGAATGATGGAGTCTGTTTTATGTGAATATCTTCTGGATGCTCTGGATGATCTAAAAACAGAAGAACTGACGAAATTTAAATGGTACTTGAAGAATTCTTACCGTGTTCAAAGTTCTGATCTGGAGAAGGCAAAACACAGCACTGATACAGTGGATCTGATGAAGAAGCGTTTTGGACCAGAAGAAGCTGTGAAGATCATGGTGGTCATCCTGAGGAAGATAAAACAGAACCATCTGGCTGAACAGTTGGAGAAGAAACACAAGCAAGGTAACAGGTTAATGTTAAAATGAAATCTATTTAAAGAATAAAAGTGAAACTGAAGAATTGATTTTTCTGAACACACTTCAGTTTTCCAGCACAGACACGCCTCTCTCTGTGTCTCTGACGAGCAGCAGCGGTGCGCTGTGTGAGAAAACAGCTTTCTCTCTGAGAGCCCGTCCACACAGAGACGCGTATAGATGTATCCGTACAGTGGGTAAGGTTTATGCACATGCTCCAAGTATTACCAGAGATTGTATATTATAGGGAGATGAGAGGATCTGTATCTCTTACCATTGGAGAAAGAGTAACGCTAACTTAATCACGTGCTGCACCTCTCAGCCTATCGTGTAATGGCAGTGACATCAGTCACAACATTCTCTAGTCTGGCTTTTCTTGAAAAAATACATTTTAATCAAGCTAAAATCTACATATAGTTCTTAACGAAAGTATTGTTTAGTGTAAAACATGCTGAAGATTAGCAAACAGGCTGTGGATTAATTAAATGATTAGCTATTTCCCCACAAAAGCTGTTTAATCAGCATAGTGAAGCCTCTCATCCATTGACATCCATTCAAAAAACAGCCTCTGGTCTCGTTCCCTGCGTACCGCCAGAGGTGGAGCGTTAGCTTTAGCTGTTACACTGTTTTTGGCTAAAGGTTGCAGGCTTGCCTTTCAGTGGCTTTGGTATTACGCCGGTTTCATACCACAAGCATGAGCAGCGTGTTTTTTCAGTATGTTAGCCAATGGATACATTCACACCGGGAGCGTCACATGAGCAGCAAAGTGAGGGTTTCGGCGCTGAGTCTATTTTTACTGCTCTTCTCACGCTCAATTAAAGTGAAAGTACACTTTTCATGCACAATATAAACATAATTTCACACAAAAAGAGCTCAGAATGCATATATATCTTTCCCGCCATTGTTGCCTTGAATGTTGGAAAAATTGGAAAGATTTTTAAAAACATGACAACCTTTTAAATCTTTAAACTGTGAGAAACCACATGGCAATTGTAAGAGGGGAAAAGTAAAACAGGCTAAACCGGTTGATCCTGGTGAACTGAAGGAGAGAAGAGATCAAACTCTGGCTACTTCTAACAGCACTAACATGTCTGCTGCAGCCCATATTTACTGTTAAAATCACACATTTACATACTGATGATTCTACTGATACCAGAGCTGAATGAATATCTGATAACAATGTGTTTTAAGAAGTTAAGATATCAGTATTTAAAACCCATTTAATTAGAACTAAACTGTGGCTTCCATGTTTTCACATTAGTGTTCATAATAAACAGTAGAATTATAATAAAGGCTAATCAATTATTGACTGATGAATAAATGTCTCATAGTGTCTCTTTGAGAAAGACTAATAAGGATGTCTGAGATTAAAACTCAAGTCTATTCAGTCACAATTCTTCTCTTTAATTTCCATGTTATTTCTCACAGTTTGCAGATTTTAAGGGTTGCATCACAGACGTTACATTCCCTCTCTAATCAGATCTGTGATCAGTTCATGTCTACAGAAGTCAAATCAAATATGGCGATGTGTGTTCAATAATGATATCAATCCTCAGCAGTGGTTGTGTCAGGATTTAGGCTCTGTAAACAGCATTTCTCTAAATATCTTCTGTGTTGGAGGATTTCTGCATGTGTTAGCGATGGATGCAGGGATCATTTTCTCCTGATTATAATCACACTCTTCATGTCTCTTGATTTCCACAGGAACTGATCCCAGGACCAGGAATGACTTCCTAAAATGTAAGTCACTGAGAAAACAAGCAGATAAACTCACTGAGTGTGTTCATGTTCTTCCTGGAGAAGGAGAAACTTTGACACAAAACACTGATAAATAATGACAGACTCATGAAATACAGGGATAGGCTTTGTCTTTTTCTATCAAAACTTGTCTTTCTGCAGCACTTCATTAAAAGCACACCTTTTTGATCTCTATCACAGAGACGCACAAACTTTTGATTAATATTATTACAGAGACTGATCACACATGCGCTGCACAACAGACACGGAGCACGTGAACAAATGTGACGGAGGTGGTCTTTCTCCTCCGCTCTGTGATGTGGTTTGTACGAACACTGCGACAGACTCAGTCTCTGGCAGAACAATAAATGCACAAACACAAATGCTGGTTTAGTGTATTACTGCACTATATAAATGTAAGGAATTATTATTATTATCTTTATTATTCTTTTTACTGCAGGCTGTAAAAAATTAATAAAACACCCTTTAGTGGTTTCTTTTGCTGCAGGCATAAGTGACCTAAATAAAAATAAAATAACATTAACCGTGGCCTTTGGCCTTGCTAGAGTTCACAAAAATAAGGCCAAATAACTTATAAAATATATCTTAATAGTCAATTTAAATGGTCTAAATATTACCCTAACTAAATCATAAACATAAAACACTAATTTTGCATTATAATCGAATATATTTAACTAAATTGGGACCGAGCATAAGCTTACCGACCCACAGCGTGCAGTACACATTGCAACTGCCTTTTTGCCTGCAGTTCTCTCACAACCCACATGAGGGCACCAGTACAACATGAAATCAACTGCTGCTGAATTTATAAGAATTCACAATAATCTGGAGCGTTTCTTCACAGCAGCTGCTCTTGGTAACAGACCTGAGAGTCGATCACCGAACTGATGGAGGCTTTAAGATTCACAACTAGAGACCAGAAGATCCTAAATCAAGTTCAGATCTGAGACAAATCCTACATGAACTCCTCAGATTCTGTGATAGATCCAGACCAGAGCAAAGCATGCTGGGAACTGCCCAGTTTCAGTTCGTCAACTTCAACTTCAGTTTGACGTGTTTAAGTGGATTTACTCCATTAAATCAGGACAGAATGTGCAGTAATTGTGTGCTTTAACTCATTTTAATGAAGTTCATTTAACAAGCAGCAGAAATCATGTTTACAGTGTAGATTAAAAGATGGACAGATTGATGATTCCTGATTGTGATGTGTTTTATCTCCATCAGATTCCCATCGGATCACTCTGGATCTGAACACAGTGAATAAATACCTCCGTCTGTCTGAGAGGAACACAGTGATTACTGTCACTGACACACCGCAGTCGTATCCTGATCATCCAGACAGATTTGATTATCATCTTCCTCAGGTGTTGTGTAGAGAGAGTGTGTGTGATCGACGCTGTTACTGGGAGATTGAGTGCGGTGGAGAATATGTGTCTATATCAGTGTCATATAAGAGCATCAGCAGGAAGAGAGGGAGTAATGAGTGTGAGTTTGGAAATAATGATCAGTCCTGGAGTTTGGTCTGCTTTCCTGACAGTTACTCATTCAGACACAATAACATACAGACTGTTCTCCCTGTAAAGCTCATCATCAGTAGAACAGTGAATAAGGAGAATCACTATAGAGTAGGAGTGTATGATGATGATGATGATGATGATGATGATGAGGATGATGAGGAGGAGGAGGAGAATCATCACTATAGAGTAGGAGTGTATGTGGATCACAGTGCAGGAACTCTGTCCTTCTACAGCGTCTCTGGAGACACAATGATCCTCATCCACACAGTCCAGACCACATTCACTCAACAGCTCTATCCTGGGTTTAGTGTTTATCTTACTGGATCATCAGTGAAACTGTTGTAGAGTCTCTTCATGACATTAACACTGAAATATCAGGACACAATAAATGTGTGTTAATGACTCAGAGTCACATGATGAAGTAAATGTTGAAATATTGTAATAAATGTTGAACTCATGTATATTGTGTCATGTGGTGTCGTTATGAGGAGCAGGAGTGACACTTACAGATTTAGATCCACTAACCCACTGAAAAATAACATCAACAATCAATTCATCAATTTAATCATTCAAACACAAATGGACATTTTTACACGCATCAATAAATACACACATTTAAAACTGTTTATTTGATTCATGTTTTAAACGTACATTAATAAATCATTTTAAATCTCTTTTTAAAAGCGTTGGCCAATTGCTTTTCTTTATCCGTTTGTCAGTCAAGTTAAAAACGCCATTGGTCAGGACACACGTGGAGCAACCAATCAGCTTTCACCTCAGTGTGAAGAGCCAATCCTCTGTCACTGTGAATGTAACGCGCGCTGTCATTGGACAGTGAGAACAGCTATTCGTTCATTAAATATAAGAGTTGAAACACTCTGACTGAAAAGAGTCTCAAACCGTCTAATTCTCTACTATATCGTAGGGGAAAAGCAGCAGTATGCGAGAGAATAAGTGTGTCAGAAACCTCAGTAATCATAAAAGAGTAGCGAGAATTACCTGAATGACGTACTGATTCTCGCCAGATTGTGACGTGTTGAGATGCAGCAGGACTGTGAACACGTGATTGTTGATCAGTAAGTTTGAATAAAGCGTTGTTTCATGTGTTGCTGACTGTGTGTGTGAATTTATTTATTGTGATGCTTACTTGTATTAATTTATACATTAATTCATTGCTTGACTGAGATATAGAGATTATATATCAATCCTGCGTGTTGGTAAGATGTAAGTCACGTGACATTCTTTCCTTTTCTTGATCTCCGGGCTGATGAAGTTTTCAGTTCAGATAAGACATTCTCTGTAACAAACATTCAAGGAAGCAAACAAGCAAGCGAAATCACAGCATTGAGCAACAAAACTCCAAGCTCCTCCTCTTCCGTTCTCCACGCCGTCCTTTATCCCGTACCCGATAATGATTGGCTGGTGATTCATCATGACAGACAGGTTATTTGACCAATCACGATACCTGCAACAGAAAGACAGCAGAAAGCGGAAACACAAGAAACCAATACCAAGGGAGAGAAAAACAACCAATAACAAAAAGGGAGGGGGCAACAATCTGAACACGTAACACCCCCACCCTTAAAATCAAACATTATAAATTCCATAATGTTTGTACACAAAACTACCCCACTCAGGAGTTACACCCTAGAAAGAGCATCCGCGATCACATTTTCCACTCCCTTCTTGTGCCGAATCTCAATATTATAGTTTGAACCACTAAAGCCCATCGCATTAGCCTTTGATTTTGGTTGTACATTCGACACAGGAACGTAAGAGGATTGTGATCCGTATACACAACCACAGGATACGAAGTAGACCCAGGGTAAAACTAGAATCATTCGCCGCTATAGGAGAGGAAGAATTATCTAAACTTATCAAATCATCAAAATCAACGACATGTATGCTAGACCCAATGCCGACTAAACTACTGAAAGAAATGCTTCCAGAGGTCGTAGGTCCACTTCTTGATATAATTAATTCATCCTTAACACTAGGATACGTGCCAAAAACCTTTAAGCAGGCTATTATTAAACCTCTTATTAAAAAACCTCAACTAGATCCGAGAGATTTAGTAAATTACAGGCCAATATCGAATCTACCTTTTCTGTCAAAGATACTAGAAAAGGCAGTTTCAACACAACTGTGCTCCTTTTTAGAAAGAAATGGAATCTGTGAGGATTTCCAGTCAGGATTTAGACCATACCATAGTACTGAGACTGCTCTCGTTAGAGTTACAAACGATCTACTCTTATCATCCGATCGTGGCTGTATTTCTCTATTAGTGTTATTAGATCTCAGTGCTGCTTTTGACACTATCGATCATACCATTCTTTTAAAAAGACTTGAAAACTATATTGGCATTAGTGGAATTGCTTTGGCATGGTTCAAATCGTACTTATCTGACCGTTATCAGTCTGTAGTAGTTAATGAAGAGATGTCGTATCGATCACAGGTTCAATATGGAGTACCACAAGGCTCAGTACTAGGACCGTTGCTTTTCACTCTGTACATGCTGCCCTTAGGAGAGATAATTAGGAAGCATGGTGTTAGTTTTCACTGCTACGCTGACGATACTCAGCTCTATATTTCCTCGCGCCCTGACGAAACCTACAAATTCACAAAACTAACAGAATGCATAGCTGACATTAAAACTGGATGACAAGAAATTTCTTATTATTAAATTCAGAAAAAACTGATATCCTAATCTTTGGACCAAAAACTTCCTCACGAAAAAACCTTGAATACTCTCTAACACTTGACGGGTGCTCCATTAAACCTTCGTCCTCAGTTAGGAACCTGGGTGTGCTCTTTGATACCAATCTTTCATTTGAAAGTCATGTTTCTAGTATCTGTAAAACCGCCTTCTTCCATCTAAAAAATATATCTAAATTACGACATATGCTCTCAATGACAAATGCGGAACAGTTGGTTCATGCATTCATGACCTCAAGACTAGATTATTGTAACGCTCTACTGGGTGGTTGTTCTGCTCGGCTTTTAAACAGACTACAGTTGGTCCAAAATGCGGCAGCTAGAGTTCTTACTAGAACCAGAAAGTATGACCATATTAGCCCAGTTCTGTCAACATTACATTGGCTCCCTATTAAACATCGTATAGATTTTAAAATCTTGCTACTTACTTATAAAGCTCTAAATGGTTTAGCTCCCCAGTACCTAAGTGAGCTCTTAATGCATTATAGTCCTTCACGTTTATTGCGATCTCAGAATTCAGGCCAGTTGATAATACCCAGAATATCAAAATCAACTGAAGGCGGCAGATCCTTTTCCTATTTAGCACCTAAACTCTGGAACAATCTTCCTAGCATTGTTCGGGAAGCAGACACACTCTGTCAGTTTAAATCTAGACTAAAAACACATCTCTTTGCTCTTGCATACACATAACACATTATCAATACATTAACATTTTTCAAATCCGTTAAAGGATTGTTACGCTGCAATAATTAGGTCGGCCGGAACTGAGAACATTTCCTATAACACTAGATATACCTGTACATCAGAATAAGAATGGCATCTACGCTAATATCTGTCTCTCTGCTTATCCTGAGGTTTGCCGGGTGCTGGATCCAGGCCGTATCCAGATCAGATGGAGAACCTGTGTCTGGACCTGACTACAACGTAGCCCAGGAGACAATGGGCCTACAGATCCAGTTCTGGCTGCATCTATCGTTCAGATTTTTAATCCCAGTATCCGCTTACATATATTTATATATAATCTTTTTTTAATCTCTATAATAAAAATGTATAATTCAGATTTTGATCTCCATATCCATTTACATATATTATATATATCTTCCAAGGGGTTTTTTCCCTCCTAGGACTTTTTTCCCAGTGTTAGCACGCTGGGTTTTTCTCCTAGGGTTTTTTTTCCACCCCTGGGAGTCAGCCGACATTGGCTTAATGTAGCACCATCTTGTATATGTTACATATTACCACGCTTGTTTGTACAGCTTATTTTTAACCACTTCCCTTTTTTCTGTGCTTCTAATATGTAAAGCTGCTTTGAAACAATTACCAATTGTAAAAGCGCTATATAAATAAATTTGACTTGACTTGACTTGACCCAACATATACTTCAAAATGCTGCAACGACAACAACAAAGCCAAAGCCTCTTTTTCAATTGTAGCATAGTCACACTGATGTCTGTTAAATTTCTTAGAAAAGAAACAGATGGGATGATCAATACCTTCCTCGTCCTCCTGCAGCAGCACAGCACCTGCTCCCACTGCGCTCGCATCCACCTCTAATTTGAAAGGTACAGAAAAATTAGGGGCAGACAACACAGGCGAACTACATAACAAATGTTTGATGGCTTCGAAGGCACACTGACTCTCAGCAGACCAGATGAATTCCTTTGCAGGACTAAGTAAATCTGTCAAGGGTTTCGCAACAGAAGAAAAATTCTTACAGAAACTTCTGTAATACCGTGCCATACCTAAAAACCTCCTTAACTCACGACGAGTAGTGGGGGCAGGGAATTCTTTGATGGCAACAACCTTTGCCTCCACAGGACGAACTTGTCCTTTCCCCACTTGCTTACCTAAATAAGTCACTGTGGCCTTGCAGAACTCACATTTAGCCAAATTCAGAGTTAACGAAGCATTAGCAAGTCATTGAAACACCATAGTCAATACTGACACATGCTCAGGCCAAGTAGACGTGTATACAACCAGATCGTCTAAATATGCACTACAGTTAGGTACATCTGCCATCACCTTATTGACCAACCTTTGGAAGGTTGCAGGTGCATTTCGAAGGCCAAACGCCATAACATTATACTGTAGGAACGAATCTGGGGTTACAAAAGCAGAGATGTCTGATGCCCTGGATGTCAATGGCACCTGCCAGTAACCTTTGAGCATGTCTAACTTGCTAACAAATTTGGCAGAACCCACATTGTCAATGCAATCCTCCATCCTTGGCAATGGGAAGCAATCTGGTACGGTTATAGAGTTCACTCTACGATAATCAGTACAAAATCGAACTGTTCCGTCAGCTTTAGGAACCAAAATGCATGGAGAGCTCCACGGACTAACACTAGGTTTTGCAAAACCCTCCTGCAACAAATACTCAACCTCTTTCCTCATTGTAGCTCTCTTAGCAGCATTCATTCGATAAGGGTGCTGCTTAATAGGAGCGGCATCGCGAACATTGATGTCATGATACAGCACGTCAGTTTGCTTGGGTACATCTCCAAATATCTGAGGAAAGCTCTGAAACAGAGTTACAATATCTGCACCCTGCTCCTCTGTCAAATGAAACAGCAACTTTGAAGGATCACTTAAAATCTCAGAATTAGACAGTGGCGTAAAAGGCAAAGGATCACCTCGTAATCTCACCTCATCAGCATCAAACTCAGCATTACCAGGAAAAGATGGTACTGACTCACAACTCACCACAACAGATGAAACCACGGGCCCTGTGTTTTCCTTTGAACCGTGAGACGCTGTCTCCCTGGAATGATAAGCTTTAAGCATATTGATATGACACATCCGTTTTTGTCTCTTACGGTCAGGTGTTTTAATGATGTAATCAGTGTCACTTTTTTTACCCACTACCTCATAAGGACCAACAAAGCGTGCAGACAATGCAGACCCTTGAATTGGTAACAACACCAGAACCTTGTCACCCACTGAAAATTCATGAGACACTGCTGTTTTATCAAAATGGCGTTTCATGCTAGACTGAGCTTCAGCAAGAGCTTCTTTAGCACATGCACAAGCTTCCTGTACTCGTTCACGGAAACGAGCCACATACTCAAGAACATTCCTTGTGTGACTTAAACTTTTATCGAGACCCAGCATTTGTTCCTTGAGAACTTTCAGTGGTCCTCGGACACTATGTCCAAATACCAGTTCAATTGGACTAAACTGTAGAGACTCCTGAGTGGTTTCACGAATACCGAAAAGAACAAACGGCACACCCTTGTCCCATTCCTTACCTGTCTCCCAGCAGTACTTCTTTAGTATCGCCTTAAGTGTCTGGTGAAACCTCTCGAGCACTCCCTGACTCTCAGGATGGTAGGGACTGGATGTACGATGGCTGATACCCAGCGAGCATAAGGTGTTAGTGAACAATTTGGACATAAAATTCGTGCCCTGATCCGTTTGTAAGATCTTGGGCAGACCAAAAGTAGAAAAAAATTTGACTAATGCCTTAATGACCGCTTTAGAAGTTATTTTTCGCAACGGCACTGCTTCTGGGTAACGGGTTGCGACACACATTATTGTGAGCAAGAACTGATGGCCAGTCTTAGTCTTAGGCAGTGGTCCAACACAGTCCGCGACCACATGCTCAAAGGGCTCACCGAGCACTGGGATTGGAACCAATGGCGCGAGAGGAATAACTCGATTCGGTTTCCCCATAATTTGACAGGTAGGGCATGTACGACAATAAACCGTAACGTCTTTTTTAACCCTGGGCCAAAAGAAATGACGCAACAGACGATTGTATGTCTTCGTTACCCCGAGATGTCCCGACATAACATGATCATCGGCAAGTGAAAGCACATGTGCACGGTACTCTGTAGGCACAACAACCTGATAAATAGTAGAACACTCTGCATCATCAACTACTCGAGGCTGCCATTTCCGCATAAGCAACCCGTCTTCTATAAAATATGACGTGTCCCCTTGTAAGTTGGACACCGCATCAAAACACTTCACTAAAGTCCCATCATCACGTTGGGCTTTACTTAACTCTTCACGACCTACAGGCAGTGGAGATGTCAGCAAACCACTAACCTTTTCATGTCCAGTTTTGTGAGGCACGTGCTCTCCTGCAGCAACATCACCCTCTGTGCACATAAAGGTGTCATCCAACGTGAACTCCGTCCCCACCTTCTTTATCTGGGCACGAGTGAAGACACAAGCTGGAAAAACATCAGGATATCTCAAAGTTAATTCTTCTGTAACAGAAGTAAGAGCAGGTTTATCCAGTACTTCCAATACTGGCAGCAATCTACCCCCAGCCAAATCATTGCCCAAAATAAACTCAACACCAGGCACTGGTAACGCTGGTCGCACACCTACGTCCACGAAACCTGCAACCAACTCCGTTTGTAAATACACACGATGCAGCAGTACTTTCAAAACATCCATGCTAATACCTTGCACCAGGATGCTAGAACCCAAACAGGACTTCTCTGAAAACGGCAACACATCACCACGAATAAACGAGCGTGCAGCTCCAGTATCTCACAACACTCGCACCTCCACTTGATCGTCTCGTTGGCCGCTGAAAGACACAAAACCTTCTAACAAAAATGGCTGATAAACAGAATCAACAGGAGCTGGAATTGTTTTTATCAAACCAACAGGTTGTGCACTGAACGAAGTTTGCTGTTTCTTTTTCAACATTAAACAATCTGCGATTACATGGCCAATTTTGTGACAATAGAAACACTCACGCTTTTCTTTAGGTGCAGGTGCTTCAACCTTTGTTTTAGGCGCAACAGGAAGCGGCAGAGAACCGGCGGAAACGTTTCTTTCACCACGCATGGTATTAAAAACACTTTTATGAGTTAAAGCAAACTCATCTGCCAATATGGCAGCCGCAGATATTTCCGTCACCTTCTGTTCATTCAAATATAGAACGATGCGTTCAGGCAAGCACTTTTTAAAATCCTCAAGGAGCATTAATTCACGTAAGGCAGAGAAATCATTAACATTACTTGAAGTGCACCACTTATCAAACAATACACCTTTCTCACGTGCGAATTCAACAAAAGTTTGATTACTAACCTTCCTGTGATTCCAAAACACCGTCTCATACTTCATACTATCTTCTATAGACAAAGTGGAAAAAACTTCCATAGCTTTTCCAACAAGCCTACATTGGCCGAAGGAAGTGTGGACGTTGCTGTTGCAATTTAATGAAGCAGCGATTCTCTCAAATGCACCAAAATAACTGTCTACTTCCATCTCCCTGAATAGCGGCACCAGTGAAATGTATTTACTTACGTCAAAAGCAGTGGTAAACGAACCACACTCTGCCGAATCTTTGCCAGGTGACTCAGAAGTAGATAGGCCAGTGGACCTAGAAGACAGCTTCCCCTCCTCTAACTCCAACCGGCGCAGTTTTACCTCTTTATCAGCCTGAATCTCAAGCCGTCGGATTTCGAGCCGCAGATCAAATTCAGCTCGTCGAGCTTGCGCTCTGTCTTCCGCTTCCATGCGGAGTCGAGCAATACGAACCTTCAAGTTCGCGCTCTCTCTAGAACTCGGCGTGGGCGGAGAAAATGGCTCAAATGGGGGTAGGCCTGCTTTAGCCTCGGCCTCCGCTTCCACAAGGCCAACCTCCTCATCGTCAGCCCCCGCACTTTCACGAGTTGTCATTTCCCCTCTACTTTGATCTGCTTCTCTCACCGACTCGGGCAAATTGAAAACATTTAATTCCGAAAGACCGTCTAATACGACAGTTTTAATTGTTCGTTTCAATGACTGCCGACTAACAGAGATCTGGAAGTGTTCAGCTATTGCCACTAAGTCGTCCTTACGACATTTCTCAAAAAGATCCAATGTCGGATTCTCGATAAAACGACGTACATTCGAGGACATCGCGAAGCTTACGACAACGTGCCCTATATACACGACATACAAAACTCAATGCTGCAATACTTACTAAAGTCACTTGAATCACTCCACCACACTCGTCCCCAGAGCCAAAACAACAAGCTGCTAACTCCCGGAACTTCC
The DNA here is from genome assembly GCA_036281575.1 of Ancherythroculter nigrocauda. Taxonomy (NCBI): domain Eukaryota; kingdom Metazoa; phylum Chordata; class Actinopteri; order Cypriniformes; family Xenocyprididae; genus Ancherythroculter; species Ancherythroculter nigrocauda. The sequence goes on along the minus strand of VTFQ01000019.1, from coordinate 9,508,253 downwards.
CCAATACTGAGGAATGATCCCGGACGAGCCCCCAAATTATGTTACGTCCCCTGGTGGCGTAGAGGTATGGGGAAGACGCACATAATAAATATTTAAACAACCTATAAACTTGGTCTCTGGGAAGTACTGTGGGTGAGTGACACAAGGACAAACAATCTAACAAAAAGTGGTTCGCTTTATTTACAACGGAATATAAGTTTACACAAATGGAAACACCAACCAAAAATCCCTATTTACAGCTCTATACAAAGCAAAGAAATTATAATAAATTGAAACAAGCCACAGAGAAAAAGAAAATGAGCGGCGCTAAACAAACGAAAAGAACAAAACAAAACATTCAATAACTAATTCCCCGCCCTCTAAACTAACTAAAAACAAAACCAGAAAATAAAGAAATCTTCGGCGTTCACGCCATAACTAAAGCTTCACTAACTATTAAAACAAAACTTACATAAGGTTGCCCCCGCTCCTTCCCTAATGTGTCTAGACAGAGTCAATCCTGCGTGTTGGTAAGATGTAAGTCACGTGACATTCTTTCCTTTTCTTGATCTCCGGGCTGATGAAGTTTTCAGTTCAGATAAGACATTCTCTGTAACAAACATTCAAGGAAACAAACAAGCAAGCGAACCACCACTAAATCACAGCATTGAGCAACAAAACTCCAAGCTCTTCCTCTTCCGTTCTCCACGCCGTCCTTTATCCCGTACCCGATAATGATTGGCTGGTGATTCATCATGACAGACAGGTTATTTGACCAATCACGATACCTGCAACAGAAAGACAGCAGAGAGCGGAAACACAAGAAACCAATACCAAGGGAGAGAAAAACAACCAATAACAAAAAGGGAGGGGGCAACAATCTGAACACGTAACACCCTGAAATGAGGGAAACTCTGGGGTTTCTGTTTCAGAAAGGGAGGTATGTCAAACCCGAGAAAGCAGGGTAAGTCAAACCCATTTCTGAAAGAGAGGTAACTTCTACTCAGAGTCAGTTACCATGGTAACTTACTCTGTGAACCTAACCTGGTCGGGAGCAGGTTTTCTTTGGTAAACCCAGAGTTTCCTTCGGTCTCCTCCCCCTTTTTAAAGTGCAAGTGATGTTTAAATAGTTAACATAATAGCTAATGAGTATTTTTCATCCTATTTCAAGTACAAATATCTAAAAATTCTTAAATCAAGATGGATTTCTATATAAGAAAATGATATAAGATGTTTAGTCTTGTTTCCTGGGGGATCTAAATGAAGTACATTTTACTTAAGTAAAATTATCAATATCTGCCAGTGTGGTAATAAAAATAATCTTAATGCAAACTGAAAGTGTGGGAGTGTCTACCCAGGTGAAAAATAAGTGCAGTAAAATACACTTTATTTTAGTACACAGTACACACTACCATAATGTACTTAAAGTGCTCTAGTTTCGTGCACTTATTTTGTACTTAATATACTAAAAGCTCTTCTTTAGTACTTCTTAAGATAATCTTAAGAACATCTAAGTGTACTCAACTATGCTATTTTGAGACACCATGAAATTGAACTAAAATGTGCTTTTAACATACTATCTCTGTATTTAAGAAAATTTATTTAGTTACCTCTTGTAGTACACTTGAACCCATCTTTCACATACTTTTAAATGTACTCATCAGACATAGGAAATACACTTATGAATTATTTAAAATTACACTTATTTAAAATATAAGAATAATATATGATAAATATATACAAAATGTATTTGGAATGTTGTAGGCAATAAATTATAAATACATTTTGTATATATTCATTATATTAATATTAATCTTATATTTGAAATACATCATAAGTCTATTTTAAAAGTGTTTGGTGGGCAAAGCTAGCATCTTTCAATGTCACACCAGGTTAAAATTGACCCGTGTTCTATCTAGAGGTGGCAGTGGTGTAGGCAATAGTGTCTTGGTTGCGGAGAATTAACTTGTGATGTGACCAGGCCCGGATTAAGAACACATTGGGCCCTGGGGCTACAGCAACACCAAGGGCCCCCTTTCATCTGATTGACATGCCACAGTGTCTTGTACCACAAGAATTTTTTTTTCATTGTTATTATTTTTATATTTTTACAAATCTCATTTTATCTAATCTTTTTATATAAGCACAAGCACACTAAATATTCCATGCTATTTAACGCATTAAAACAAATGCATTAACTCCAAAAATCTGGTTTTCTATCTTGCATTTTATCTAAAAATGATAGATGTTATTTTAAAAATATAGAAATTAGCGGAAATAAGTTACTGCAGCCTCTTATTTACATGAAGTAAAGTAGAGCTGATTAATATTTTTAATGTGCATGATACATATTTTAAAATTGTATTGCATATATTGCTGACATAATAATTCTTTCCTCTGATTAACACAAAATAAACTATTTTGAAGAATGTGGGTAACTAAACAGTTGATGGTCCCCAGTGATTTCCACATTATATTTTTTTTTCCTACTATGGAAATTAATGGGGACCAGCAACTGTTAGGTTACCCACATTCTTCAAAATATTTTCTTTTGTGTTCAACAGAAGAAAGAAACTCATTCAGGTTTAAAACAACTTGAAAGTGAGTATGTGATGACAGGATTTTAATTTTTGGGTGAACTATCCCTTTAAGGACAAGGGGCCGTATGCTAACTATTAGGATGCTGTCACTTTAAGACCTGCACGTCCGATTTTCTCAACTCACTTCAGACATAACCAACTGTGTTTATGTAAACCTTTTGTGTATTTGACAGTATTATAGCGCAATCAGACGCGAAAGATGAAGTCCATAGTCAGGTGCTGTTTGACAGGATAAGTGTGTGTGCACGCTTCGGGTGTATGGGGTCAGAAAAAGCGCATCTCAGAACAGCACAAGCACATGCAAATAAAGAACTTTTGTGATTGCGAATAAGTGCAGTGTCCCGTGAGTAACTCTACCGCTGTGTTAACATGTCGAGTTGTACGGATGGAGGCACCAGAACTGCAACTGATAGAATATGCTTCAAAGGCAGATAGTGGAGACGAGTAACACGACGGACATTGGTGTTCGTCAAAAAACAGTAGGAAAGTTAATTCGGGATTTTTTACACGGGTGATGATGATGAGAGAAAAACACTGACATTCTGAATTCAAACGGCAATAAAATCAATCGACTCGTCCCTGTAAATGTTGAAAACACCTTACATTTTCATGACAAACAATTACCATCCGAATAGGGCTTAACTCGTTATAAGAAATAATAACTTACTGCAGTTGCTATCTCACCTTCTTCAACGTGTAAAGCACGCAGATCGGCGACGGTGTCGGTGGGTGAAGATAATTGTGAGCTGCCGCTGCACGCGGGGTCTTCCACTGGCTCGGATGTTTTATGTGAACCGAAGTAGTTAGTTTTGGAACTTTTGCTGTAAGATTAGCATCCCTTTTCTCCCTTTCAAGCTTATTTTTCCTTTTTTGCGCGCCACTATCACTTTATTTATTTTTTTTATCATTTTGAACACCAGCGAGGCTGAACAAGCAATAAAGGCCAACTTCCCATTTTCTAGTCTACATGCGATAGCATAAAGAGCCGTTTCCCGATGTCATGGCGTGAATTGTAAAGTGATTTTGATTGGACGGTGATTTATCAGTCAGGCACATTTTCCAATAATTTTTTCTTGTTATTTTATTAGACACAAATCAACCACCTATGACTTGTCAATCTCATTTCCTCCAGCCAATCACGGGCCCCCTCTACCCGCGGCCCTGGGGCTTCAGCCCCACCTAGCCCTTATGTTAATCCGGCCCTGGATGTGACTGATTGAGTTCGAATCCGCCTTCTGCTGAGATCGCTATTTTCCCTTTTCCCATCACATATCACATCAGAAAGGCATTTATTTTCAATAAAAATGAAGAAAATTTTCTTTTAAAAGTGGAAGTAAATTGCCTAACGAGTGTTTAATAATGATAAAATCATTTACACTCTTATTATTGTGTAGCCAGTTGACTGAAGCATATGTTTAATTTAATATGTTCTGTAAATTTAGTTAACTTCAGCAAAACTTGTATCAAATTAATTTTCATTAAGTTCTGTATTCAATGGTTCCGATCGGGAGTTCCCATCAATTGTTGTAGGTGGGGCCTTAATTAGTGAGACACCGAAGGGAAATATACTCTATGGAAATATATCGCTTCTCCTTTAAGTGTTCGTGCTCAGACGCAAAGTGTATGCGGACTGAGAAGCAGGTAGTTTTCTCTCTCACATAAATCCTGCATTTACTGTCTCTTTTTAGTGTGATCGCTACATTTATGATGTTAAATCACTGTTAAGAGTTTCTGTCATAACTTGTATTCGTGTGACTAGCGTATTTTCTTTGAAAGTAGTACTTTTGACCGTGTTAAAAGTTTGCATGTGTATTTTTCCATGCAGGAATGAGAGAGTAGGCCTGATTGTGTGTATACTAATATTGCCTCACGCTACTCTGTTTAAGGTACGTTGTTTCAAACTGTGATTAATTTAAATGTTTATTTTGTAGTTTTGAGTTTATTTGCGAGTTGATTTAGAATGCATGTATACTTGAGTGTATACTAGACCTTCTATACTAACTTCCTCGTGGTACATTTTCATGCAATAATAGTGTGTTTGTGCAAAAAAAGAACTTTGTTGTACACATAGTGATTTAACAGTCAAATTTTGATGCAATTTAGAGTTTATAGTAAATGTTACATATGCATTTCTATGAGTTTACAGCATATTTGGATGCTAACTTTGCAAATGTTATGTATTGTCTATTTCGTTATTTACATTGTCATGTTATGATAATTAAGCACTACATTTTCTCATGTTAAATATTATTTCTATGTGTAAAATCCTTTAAGCGTTCATGCTCAGACGCAAAGTGTATGCGGACTGAGAAGCAGGAATGAGAGAATAGGCCTGATTGTGTGTATACTAATATTGCCTCACGCTACTCTGTTTAAGGGGATTAAATCCATTTGAACCCATCATCACATTTGTGGTGTGGTTGTGATTTCGTGGTGTCTGGAGGTTACCACTTGAAGTCTGCTACAATTGCATCCTGCATTATTTTTTCTTCTTTTTTGTGTATGGGATACCATGAAAATAAATATTAGTTCAATAACTTACCATTCTACCAGTTTTCACCTTTGATATTATAACAGTGATGAGAATTAAACTTGCATTGACTCAGAAGTATGCGATGTCCTTTTGTCATGTCCTGTTGCCATGGTGAATCGTAATATTGGAGCTCCATTGATGATGGCTTTTCATAGTCGTGGGTCACGCGCTTAACTCCGAGTCAACCTACTCAGAGTCGACTGAACTAACTCAATTCAGCTGTTCTGAAACTGAAAACTCAGAGTTTCCCATCTCAGAGTAAGTCAACTCAGAGTTCAAGTTTCAACTCAGAGTTGGTTGAACCTCCTTATTGAAACGGGCCCCTGGTCACTTCACAAGTTTTGTTTTCTTTAACGGATGACTTATGTTGTCTCACAAATAAATGTACTCATTTCTATGAATGAAAATGACTTAATCACAAAATGTACTGCCTTTTTCTGGTTAAGATCGTAATGAATAAAGCATTTTTTGTTGTCAAACATGCTTTTATTCTGTCGAGATCAGATCAGGATCTGGTTCTGCTTTGAAAAGTGCAGCATCATCTCTATGGGGACGAATGTTGCTACTACATCTGTTACGCACTGAGGATCATAATAGGTGATTGTTTTTACAGTTTAATTCTAAACAAAGAAAAATGCTTGTAGACGCTTCATTAATTCAATGTGAATAATTTATGCTAGTTATAGCAACTGTTACAGTTCACGTCTCTCCTGGACTCCATCTCCCATGATCCTCCCTGTTCCACACCTGCACTCACTTCCTCATCATCTCTCCCGCTCTTCACGGATCACCTGCACCTGGACTTCATCATCTGCACTCCCTTTATAATGGGCCCTGTCCCAAATGGCACACTTCACGTGGACTTTCGGTCTTGTGGACTTAAATTGCGCGTGCTCGCCGAGTCTACGAGTCCGTAGGCCGTCCCATTCAGCATTTTAACACTCTGAAGTGTGCTCAGCAGCGCCCCCTTTGTACCCTTGAAGCGGCGTTCCGCGAAGCGCACACAGATCAGGCATAGATGCAGGCTCCGCACACTTTAACTACTCAGGAATCCTTGCAAAATGCCAATCAGACAACGGATGGGAGGAGATTTCGCTCAAGAGCAACTGATGACACGGCTGAGAAGAAAATATTGAAGTGTAGGTATCATTACGGTTTTTATGACCTAGGTGTACATTTTACCAGTTAGTTTACACAAACATTATGGTCATCGACCAGTGGTTGATATCTCAAACATAATAAATAATACGATCGCATTATGATTCATTAAATAAATAGAACCGAATGTCAGGGCTTTACTGAGTCATGTGTAAACCTAGTATTTATATTTAAACCTGTAAATTCATCTGAAACTCACGCACATGTTTATTATGTGTATTATTTACTTAATGCACTAACGACTTTTGACAAGTTATAACGTTTAGCTACAGTAGGTGGCCATCCAAAACGGTGTTTCTACCGCCGCGTCGGCATAGTGCATTTGCAGCTTTTGACCACTGAGTGGCGCTTTGACCACATGTTATCCAACAAATGCATCAAAGAACATTTATCTTTATGCAAAATGTCAATTTTCTCACATATCAGGCCTATATTTATCACAAATACATTTTTATTTATATTTTAGATAAAGAAATGTGCTTTATTACTATTCATATTCAAGTGTTTGTGCGGAAAATTATGAATGTACAGGCTTGACAGGGAGGCGCCCCAGTGATCACTCAATTTTTTTCCTGATAATTAAATAACTTAAAATTGGGATGCCTCACATTCATGAGAAATGTATCTACACAAAGCTTGACATTTCTTCTTTTAAACGAATCAACTCAAAACCAAAGCAAATACTCCCTGATGATGTAATCTGTGAATGAATAATTATTTGAATAATGACTTAAATCGGTGGTCTCAAACTGCCGGCCCGCGGGCAATTTACGGCCCGCCCTCCCCTTCTACCCGGCCCGCAACTGATCTCAAAAATTAAACATAATCCGGCCCGCTAAATTATTATTATTATTATTATTATTCCCTCGTTGCTACCTGTCTGATATGCAAAGAAAAAGTCACCGTTCTAAGGATCATTCACATATCGCGTCACATAAGCGGCCGCGCCGCATTCTCCTTCTTTCCAATGCGCTTTCGCTCCAGTGGCGTCTGTCGTTGCTATGCAACCATGAGCCGCGCTCTCAACCGCGTCGCTTCTATTGTGAGCGCGCTTGCCCAAATTACAGTAAAAGCACTCGACTTTAAGTCACGAGCGTCGATGCAACCATTAAACATTAACGATGCTCAAACGGCATGTTGGACAAATGCGCTGCCAGGTGTCTGTCAAGAAACAGAGGAGTGTACAAATGCATTCAGGGATTGTATTTGTTCAGTACAGGGTTGTGTTCAGTACAGGGTTGTTCAGTGCAAGTTTTCAATGTTATTTAAGCTAACATAAAGTAAGGGAAAATACTTCCACTAGATGTTAAAAAGTAATAATGTATGTAACAATGAGAGATTTTTATTTTTTGGCAAAATAAAGTTGATATATATAGCTCCAGTTTTTTGTTTATTTCTGACCCCTCCACGCCACAAGTGTTGCTGGTTTTGTTTCTAAATTACTGATTTTTTATTCCATGCACCTTGTTGGATGTGAGAAGTTTCACCAGACTATTGTAATTAATAGTATTATATTAGTGTTATATTAGTAAATTAATAGTATTATATTAGTAATAGTATTATATAATTATATTACACTCTAACAATGAGAGAGACACTGCTGTTTACATTTAGTATGGTAAATAAAATATTTATAGTATACGTATAAAAATATTTTAGTAGGCCTAATGAAATTTGAAGTAAATGAGAAATAATGCAAAGGAAAGTACATTTTCTGAAATGTTGCACTTTCTTGCGCTTGAATGTTAATATGGCCCTCCTATGAGGTGTCAATCACAGAAACGGCCCCCCGCCAATTTGAGTTTGAGATCCCTGACTTAAATGGACGACTACTAGTTACTAGGAAAATCTTAAGTGGGGGAAGTCCTATTAAATACCCTCTAGACATCTCTGTTAAAGTTTTCAAATCATTTTATAAGCAATGTTGGCCGAAGTTTATGTTTTATCATTCTTTGTGATGCTTAGAAATAAGAGACAGCAGATTATTGATAGTCTAAGGTTTAATAAATAATAGCAAGTTTACAATAAATGTACAAAATTACAATCAACTTGTTACATTGCAGTAGCGCATCCGTTGCACTACAGCTGGCAAAACCTTCTGAAGGTGGTCAATGTATCTGTTGCAGTCAGTTTTTGTCAAGCAATTGCACCAAAAAGTTACAATGGCCTCAAGAATCTGAATAGACTAAGTTCTACAGTTTAATGTATCGGCTACAGCTCTGTGGTTTGTTCTAGAATGTTACATCAGTGGTGTGACATCATTAGGATTAGTTTAATGTGATGGTAATACATCGCTTACAAAGGGTTCATGTTAACTACTGTATGATTATAACACGCTCACTGTAAGTTTAAGATTCTTTATTAAATATTCTTACTTTATGCAAAACATATAGGCATCTGTACATTGTACCTCTATAACATAACATAAATTATTAAATTATAGTTCAAATGAACCGTACAAACCCAATCTTGGTTTTTGCTATTTATTTAGGCCTATTTATTTATATCAGCAGATCTGTGTTGATTCAGTTCATTTCAATAACTGCTGATGTTGCAAACTGTGGTTAAGCTGTAAAGCAGCTCGAAATAATTGACCAAGATTAGAACAATAACTGTACAGAATCTTTACTGCCATCCAATGTTCCTTAAAGACAAAGAAATAAAATAAAAATGTTAAAGAAAAACAAACAAAAACAACAAACCGATGGTGTTCCATTTATATATCAATGTATAATTTTTACATTATCTTGTGTGTATAAAAAGCACTCACCCAACCTAACAGTGCTTGCTCTGCAACACTTGACAAGTTAGAGATAGGGGAAGGATGCTTTGTTTAAAATGTTTGTCACCAAAGCCATTAATCCAGAGGGCGGGAGACTCAAAACTGTTAAACTGTGCCCCCAAAACACAATCAAGCCTAGAAAAAAAACACTGAACCACCCCTTTAAGTAGGGGGGAAAAATCCATTTAAATCGTAAATCTGATTTTTTTGTGAAAAAATCTTTTTTTTTTTTGGCCATATTGCCCAGCTCCAATAGGACCCCTTTAATTTGCTGGTGCTTTGTCAATTTGCATATGCTTTGTGAAGTTGCAGCATGTTTCTCTCATCCACCATAGCCACATCTTTGCAACCCCACCTACATTTCACAGCCAGCATAAAGGTAGCATGTGCCACATAGTGCCACATACTACAGTAACATCGGGGACACTTCTGATCTGCTGCATTTACAAAAAATGAACAGTTCGTCGTTTTACGGTTCCAGGCTGAGGAACACAAAAAAGGTGAATATAGGCCCTATATATATTACATATATGTAATTTACTGATTACATGTACTCTAAATGGTTATTTTTCATATAGCCTAACCTATTGTGAGATGTTTTAATTATTCCGCCTTTGCTGACAAACAAGTTTGTCTGAGAACATAAATCGGCTACCAAAGCCAAAAGCAAAGAAACGGCTGAAGAAGCGCATGGTCCTAAAAAAAGCGGTAATTTACTTGATTTGCTTATTTTCTGTTTTAAAACATCATTCTGTATTTGTGCGAATGGGAAAAGATGCGAAAGTCTAGCCTATTAATAGTGTATCGTAATTTCTCCCAATAGGCCGATCTCCTGTTTAGTTCGGTGACAGTCGAAAGCAGTGGACACCAAGCAAGACCGACTGTGTTGGAGGATTTGAGGCCTGAGCTGACGAGGCAGCGCTCCGAGATTGAGGCACTGAGGAAAAAGCTAAGTCTCTGCAAGGCGGCACATGCCAGTGAAACTGAGGCACTGTGGAAAAAGAGCTACATGCATGCAAACAGGCAAAACACAAATAAAACAGAAATGCATAAAACAGCTGAAATAGACCATATTCAGTTTTTGCTCACACAGTAAGGCATAATTGGAAACAGTTTGAAAAATCAAGAACAATAGCAGTTAATAAGAAATATTGCTCTTAATGCGGTCTTAATGCTGGACCGTTCTCATTTCGCTCCGCATATGGAACTTGAAGGATTTATATATATATATATATATATTAGGGGTGCAGCGGTTCTCGGTATAAAATCGAACCGTACGGTTCTCCACTTACGGTTCGGTACGCACTTGCACCGCGGTCCATCTCAAATGACGACGCATCTCTTGGTTAATATGGTTTGTTTAAAATAGCAACGTGGAAAACAGACAGAGTTCAGATAATGTATGTTTCAGTAGATGGATGCGCAAAACGTTACAACAACAATAATCAGAAAGCGTGGACAAAACAGTCACTCTTTGTAAACTGTTCACTGCGAGTGCCGTCTGCTCTAATGTCCAGTCATTTACGCCGTCATCACCCGGGTGTTGATACAGGTGAGACCTGAACAGCACACGTTGCTATCTGTGTTTAAACTAAACTCATTTAAGCCTTGCTGATTTAAACCTTCAAGAAACAAGACGCGAAAGAGAATTCGCACGCGCTGTGAGAAGATTTGTGTGTGCTCATCCGAAGCGCGCACACGCTTATTCCAGTCAGCGCGCAAATACTGAGTTCTCTGAAGTATTGCGCTTCAGCGGACAAATTCATACAAAAATGATGTCAACATGCCCGTCTTAGCGAGTATCCTAGCAAACATAGTCAGTTATGTCTTAAGTGAACGTATATTAGTCGAGAAAGATAGCGCATGTGTAACAGTATATGTACTGGATCGTGCATGTCTTAAAGGGAAAAAAAACTATTCCTGCTGCCTGTTTTTAATGTTAAATCAAACAACAAATAACAAAGAAATCACTCACTGCTCTTGACTGAATAGTTTTTGTAACTTCAATAATGATTAATCTTTATTTATTTTATACAGATAATATGCAGTGTTATTTTATATTTGATTAATTTATCTGTTTTCTGTACCTGAAAACTACTGTTAGATACCTGAAAAACCTGAAAAGCACTGTTTATTTTATTTGAATATTTGCTTTATTGTACTTATTTGTGATGTTGCTTGTAGTTTGATTGTTTGTTCTTATTTTCTTTATTTTTATTTGACAGTAGTCCTATTTTCCCTAAACATAGCACATACCGAACCGTACCGAAACCGTGACCCTAAAACCGCGATACGAACCGAACTGTGAGCAATTTGAACCGTTGCACCCCTAATATATATATATATATATATATATATATATATATATATATAATATAATATATATATACCTAGTAATGAGTGTTTAATGACAATAGCATGCAGTAAGACTTTGTGTAAAGGTCTTTCTTTTCATTTTTGATGCATAGACTGTAGCCTAAGACTATCCCAGGTTTTGAAATTAACTCTCACTTTAAATTTTCTAATGGTTTTTAAGGATGTTAAATTGTTATATTATAATGTTATTGTTGTTTTACTTCGTCCTCAACATTTTATTATTACAGTCACTTTCCAATCCGTCCCTTTGCGCCACCTGGCGGTAGTTTCGTGAATGATATTTACACGCGACTGAAATTCAGTTAATGCAACGGCCCTACCGCGGAGGTAATACCCATTTTGGTTGTCTACCTACTGTACAAAGTCAATAACTTTTATTTCCTTACCCTTTCCTCCATGCATAACATCAGCATTTGTATGCATGAAAAATAATCTTGTCTTCTACTACGACGTCGGAGCGCAAAAATATGATTTCTCTGCATGGCAAGCCATCTCGCAAACACAATGGTAAAAACAACAACAACAATAGGCAGCATATTCCCCGAACCTGCAGCTCCTGTCAAAAAACAACCAGACCGTTATTTCCGGCGTGACGAACAAGGTTGTCCCAAAAATACCTCTCAATGCGCCCTCGTGGACTCCTGCCAAGGGCCCTATAGGTCTGCACTACATTCTCTGCCGCCTGCCCTGATCCTTGCCTGTCTACTGGACTGTGTTTGTTTGGCGCCTGCCCTGATCTCTGCCTGTACCCCGATTCTGATTGTCTGCCACCTGCCTCGACCATTGCCTGTCCCCGTTTACGTCTCCGCCTCTGCCCTTGCTGTGTTAACACTATTCTTAACAAAAGCTGCAAGTGGATCCCCATTCTGTTGACCCATCATTACTCATTTAGTCTACTTACATTCATCTGCTTTCATTTTTGAGCATAGTGCCCGCATCTCAAATTCCAATTAAGAACCGAGAAATAGAACCAAGTCTACCGCTCTTCATTTTTACCTTAATTCAGTTCACTTCACATTTATTTGTATAGCGCTTTTCACAATACATATCGTTTCAAAGCAGCTTTACAGAGAATGGATGTTAACATCACAATTTAGAGAATCTGGTATCTGAGGTGACTGTCCAAACTATGTGGTTTCAAAAATGTGTATCATACAGTTAGCTAACAAAGTAATAATTTAGGTAACTTAATTTACAACCTTAACCTTTCTCCTTTGGCATTTTACATATTTAGAAAGAAAAACATTCTTATTTTTTCATGCATTCATATATATATATATATATATATATATATATATATATATATATATATATATATATATATATATACACACATATACATATATATATATATATATATATATATATATACATATATATATATATATATATATATATACACACATATACATATATATAAATCATTTTCTTCCTTTGAGGAAGTTCTCTGATTTTTTTCGTCAGATTTAGCTAAATTTTGTTCTCATACAAAAATTTGCATCTGGATCATTCTGTGTCAAAACAACCCCTGAGGTCCCCGGCTCAAATTTTTGATTTTGTTAATAGTTTTATTGTAGAAAGACAAACATAAATAGTGATGAAAGCCAAAATATTAAATGTCACATATGTATATTTACTGAGTAATCCACTGTTTTGTAGAGGGGGGTCAAAATGACCATTTTCACCTGAGATTTGGAGCCAAATTAAAGGAGTGTAAAAATTACTTTATAAAGATGGCAGCATCATTATTTTATTTTTACACAGAGATTGGTATATCTATTAGTTAAATCTGTTGATTTTTCAAAATTTTTGTTTCATTATATGCCAACAGTGACAGTTCAAAAATGGGAAAAAGCACTTCTTGTGTTTTTTGCCTAAAGTTTGCATGTCTGTAACTCCAGAAGTATTAAAGATATCTTCTAGATTCTAGTTCTTAACTAACTTTCCTTTTGCTATCTTCATTTTAAAGGCCCTCAATGGTTCAATCCCAGAGATACAGAGATCTTAATGCGTCTCTATGAGTAAATTGTACACATTTTCAGTGGTCAAAAACCAAATGTGGTTCGTTTTACATACAGCTGATACTTTTTTCTTTTAAAGAGGAATATCTCAAGTACAAATAATGTTGAAACTAGAAATGTATCTTGTGTTTTTCTATCATCTCGATTACACAGAACATACCTGTCTGAGAGCCATAAATATTCCTTTTCCAAAGTTTGCAAACATAATGTTACGGTACGATACTTGGACATTTCCAATCTGGCAACACTGGTTTTATTCAGAAACTACAGACAGTTGATGTTTGGCTAACTGTGCTAAAAGCGCCAAAGACAACTTTTAGTTTCTCCAATCACTACACAAAGCTGGTTTTCTAATGTATTTGGGCATTACCATGACTTTAAACATGGATTTTGGGTTGATCTATTTTTGGAGTTTCCAATGATAAAATGCTGTTTTGAAGTGATTCAGTGAGTCGAGGCTGTAATGTGATTGTTTATGAGGTACAGCTGATCCAATCAGAGGATTGATCTCCTTTTATAAGAAGATCTGGAGGAATTACAGCTGGATAAATGGATCCTCAGGTTGGTCTGACACTATAGCTGTGTCCCAATTCAGGGTCCGCGCACTTCGAAGTGCATGAAAGGGGTGGGGTTTTGGAGTGGAGGGTTGCCAGGTCTGCGCAACAAAACCATCCCAAATGTAGTGTAATCACAGCACAAGTGTAAAAGTATCCCAATCCCAGACATGGCAACAATGAGCCGAGCGTCGTTACATGGCTCGCGACTGTGTGACAGACAGCTGACAGTTGACGTTTATGTGTGCATTTTAAAATTTATGACTTTCATTGGGTTTTGACATGCTTCACTGCCCGCGACGACGGGACACTGGACCAAAATATGTATGGTTAAACTATGTAATGTTAGTTTTATATCATTCGCAACTAGTTAACCTTGTTTGCATTTTATGTTAAATTATGTTAAATTTGTTAACTGTGAAAATATATACATTCATATTTCTACATTTACTCTGTATTTAAGTCTGAATTTAAAGTACAGTACTTTAGGATTTTATTCAACTGCACTCCATCTCAGTCGTTGTTTATGATGTTCAACCTAAGTTCTGTTGTAAACAGTTGTAAAGGTACTTTATGTAATGTATAGAACGATGTAGCCTATTTTAATGTAAAAATATTTAATTTACATGATGAAAAAATGATTGTATATGTTGTATATGTAAAATGTTTCATGTAAAATTATAAGTTGCATAAAAGAAATAAACAATGAACAGAACAATTCTTTTATTTACAGACGTGAACATGCGTAAAAAAATGATCGAACAGAAATTATAGTAATTAGAAATTACTCTGGCTCATTTACAAATAAATTACTTTACAAACATAATGTATAACTTATGCATTTCATTTTTAACTTACCTGTACAGAAATTAGGCTGTTTCATTGACAAAGTTACATTTAAATAATATTGATATCGACACATTTTAATGTGCCCATTTTATGCACTATTCTGTTCTTGAGAAAAGTGGGGGAAAGCAGCCTTTGAAGTGCGATTCACCGCGACGCGAGGAGGGATGACGTAATTCGAGAGCGACTTCAAGTGCACCCTCTCCGTTTCCCAGTGGAATGAAGCGCCGATTTCAAGACACTTCGCGGTCTACACTATCCCACAATTCATTGCGCGCCAGTGACGACAGGAGTTCTGTGTGAATTCACATAAATGTAAGCAATGCCCCGTGTTCACCAATATCTAAATCAAACTGTAATATCTGGTTTTCATAAATACAGTATTTGTCTCTGAGATGGAGTGCAGTTGAATAAAATCCTAAAGTACTGTACTTTAAATTCAGACTTAAATACAGAATGTAGAAATATGAATGTATATATTTTCACAGTTAACATAAATTGAACATAATTTAATATAAAAAAACAAGGTTAACTATTGCGAATGATATAAAACTAACATTACATAGTTTAACCATACATATTTTGGTCCAGTGTCCCGTGGTCGCCGGCAGTGAAGCATGTCAAAACCCAATGAAAGTCATAAATTTTAAAATGCACACATAAACGTCAACTTTCAGCTGTCTGTCACACAGTCGCGAGCCATGTAACGACGCTCGGCTCATTGTTGCCATGTCTGGGATTGGGATACTTATACACTTGTGCTGTGATTACACTACATTTGGGATGGTTTTGTTGCGCAGACCTGGCAACCCTCCACTCCAAAACCCCACCCCTTTCATGCACTTCGAAGTGCGCGGACCCTGATTTGGGACACAGCTTGAGTCTTCAATCAGAGAGTGTTATTCTCTAGAAAAGCTTTGATATTGACGCTTGTTCATCTGCTGGAGCTTCATTCTGATGTTTTACAAACTAAAAGCCGCAGAACAAAGAAAACACAGACGATGTAAAAGTAAAAAGTTGCATTTTTTTCATGTTATATTTGCATATGTACAATGACAATCCATTCAGGCCAGAGCACAAATCTCAAGCGGCATCCAAAACCGCCTACTCACTGAGTAGGTACTTCATTTTAATAAGCAATTTACTTAACGAGCCTAAAGGCAGGAACACACCAAGCCGATGCCGAGGAACTAGTGGTGACGAAAGCAGATTGCGAGGTTGGTTCACGTCGGCAGCGTCTGCGTCCAAAGTTGGCCTGACACACCAAACCAACGCTAGACAGCTGACGGCCAAGTAGCACGTCCGTTCTGCGCCTTCGTGAGATGAAATGCCTTTCTGAACCAGCAGGTGGCAGTAGCTGAACAGCCAATCAGAATGATCAGATGGCCCGACAGTTCTGACGCCGATTCAACATGTCGGACATAATCCGCCATGTTGACGTTATCATGTGACCTACGACGTTATCACAAGCACAACAGCTTAAGCCGAGTTCAGACTGCACGATTTTAGCCCTGATTTTGGCTCGCCGACAGGTTTTGAGAAATCGCAGACAAATGCCCGAAATCACAGGCAAATCGGAGCTCGTTCACGCGAGTGACAATCACGCAGTGTGAATGAGCAAAGACGCGATCTGAGAGAATCTCCGACGAGTCGCCGACGCCCGTGAGATATTTGGCACGCTAAATATCTGGACCTGTCGGCGATTCAAAATCCTGCTGTGTGAAAAGTGTTCTGACTGAAAACTACATCGGCGATGACTGACAGCCAATGAGAGAGCAAGATACAGAGCAGCGGGGAGTTCGGGGAGGAGTTATAGACCACAACATCAGCAAGCATGGCTTCATTCACATAAACATTACAATTCTATCAAACAGAACCAAAGCACAAACCTTTGCTTGACCATCCGCAACAGCAGCACATTGAAAAGTTATGTATTTAGCTCCAACTGTCATTGCAGAACACACAATCCTTATTCCTCGCGTCTCCCCAAACATTTCCTTCTCCATATTCTTCTTTTATTTTTGTTGTTTTCGCTGCAAATCAGCACACAGGCAATTCGTATTTCAAGCTTCTTGCGGGCTACTATTTTTAATAATAATGGCCGTGTGTCTCAATCAGCTCCCTAGTTCAGTAGTCAGGGCACTGATCAGGGTATCAGCCACATTCACTTTCATTATATACTGATTCACTACCTAGGGAACTAGGGAGCTGATTGAGACACAGGGCCAGTCTCACGTGAGAACTCCGGTCTTGAACGCGTGATATCGTGTTGTTTCCTCGTCACGTCTCGCGTGTGTTTGGTTGTGAAACGGAGTTTGCGTGCCAGACAGAGTTGTCGGCGATTCTTCCTATTGTAAAGTCACGCAGTGTGAAACCTTCTGTCGCCGATCCATCGTGCAGTTTGAACACAGCAGCGACTGAATGCTGGCCAAGATAGTCATGCAGTGTGAAAAGAACAGTGACCCGACTACTTTGAAAATCGTGCAGTCTGAACTCGGCATTAAAAGATATGAGTGACAGGTTTAATTCATCTATCTGTATATCTTGATATTGATTGAACTTGATCATTTTGTGGTCTTGTTGAAGAAACAGCTGCCCATTTATTTTGTGATTGTACAACCAATAAATGTTGGGTTAATTTCTTATATTTTTAACCCTACTAATCTGACCCACAGTTTTATCCTTAAATATATTATTTTTTATTATGAAAACATGATCTCTTGAAAATGTTAATTTCTTGATTTTTATATGCAAAAAATGTCATCCACAACTTGCAAAAGTGGCTTAAATCTCATTTAAAATTAAACAAGAAAAAGAGGAAAACATAAACGTTCATATTGTCCCTCAGGCTTATAAATAACATAATTTTAATGCATTATGATGAATTATTCAGATATTTAACCTTGTTGTTGTGTTTGTTTCTGTGTACATAATCTCATACTATATTGTACATAAACCCAGGATATTTATTTTTTCTCATTATTATTATTCATTGTTAAAGCTATAAACATTGTATTTTCCCTGATCTTGTATGTAATTATAAGTTTTGCAATAAAAATAAAGATATGAGTGACAGGTGCACTAATACCTTATAGCAGCAATAACTCAACAATCCTACCTAGTTCAGTTTTCCTCAGTGTCGGGCAGCAGCTCCAAACGATATTTTCTTAATTATTAAGCAGGCACATGAAAATTCAATGAAAAAATTACCTGTTTGATTTTTTCGAAATTAAAGATACATTGTCAAGGAATTTGCATATGTGGTGCACACTGAATTGAACAGGTGACAAACATTTTAAATAGATTTGTTTTCAGGTTAAAGAAATCTAAATTATACCAATTTTTTATTGGTTAATCTGATTATGAGCATCATATGCTGCTGTTTAAATGATAAAGGGCTGTAACAGTCGACTAGCCCATTTTCTAGTAATATGCGTTCTGAATTATGGGTTGCAATTCCGGTTTGGGGAACTTCCATTCAAAAAGACTGAAACAAATCATTTCAAATCATAAGGTTGCTCTACAAATAAAGCTTATCCATCAGCTTGACTGAATGAGCTGTCAATTTCTCTTTCATGTTTTATTTTAAAGACATCATGAGAATAACATAATGCTTATTGTTAAGGCAACATTACATAATACAGATATATCACTATAGTTATGTTTAACCCGTCTGTTATTGCTGTGGAAATAATCACATTTTTTCATGGCCTGTTGAAAGTACCCAATGCTTTTACACTTTTAAATGTCCTTTTAATGTTCGTTGGTTGAAGGGTGAGTAGAATAATGTACCCATTTAAAACAAAACTAAAAAAAAAAGTATTGCGTTCACAGAGTGAGTCTTTCACTGACTTTTTACAGTTTCATGGAAGTTACTCCCATAATTCACATATTTATGGATATTTTCACTTAGTCTAAATAGCATTTTGCTAAAAATACTGCTATTTTACCTAAGTTCAAATAGTCACTGCCTTGTTATTATGCCTTTTGGATTGTAACTTTTCTGACTGCCATAGGTGGTCTATAGCTTCACCCTTAACTATAAAGACACATTTTCCTAGCAGATAAAGTAGCCTGAGGGCTAATATTATATTATTGTTATACCCCTGTCTAATTTTAGTGTGTGTCATGGAGCCACCAGCACCAGAAATCGGGAAAGGTAGCACAGAATGGACTGTTCTCAAATCTGGTGTAGGCACTGGGAGACATCAAGCCCAGAATATTATCAGTGAGTCCCCTGGCCCCACACCACACGCAAGGCACAACATCCAAGATAAGATGACAGGTGTTTTGTGCTTGTGTGATCGAGGGATGTTGCAGCACATCCGGATGCCACTGAGGACACAGTCTGGGATATGTCCCTTGCTGAGCTGAAGGCATTCATTGCACTACTTTATGCCAAACATTGACATTAAAGGTGCCCTAGATTCTGTTTTTAAAAGATGTAATATAAGTCTAAGGTGTCCCCTGAATGTGTCTGTGAAGTTTCAGATCAAAATACCCCATAGATTTTTTATAATTATTTTTTTTAACTGCCTATTTTGGGGCATCATTATAAACGTGCCGATTTTATGCTGTGCGGCCCCTTTAAATCCCGTGGTCCACGCCCACAGAGCTTGCGCTTGCCTTAAACAGTCCCTAAACAAAGTTCACACAGCTAATATAACCCTCAAAATGGATCTTTACAAAGTGTTCATCATGCATGCGGCATGCATGCGTCGTGAGTATTGTATACTGTTATATTGTTTACTTCTGATTTTGAATGAGTTTGATGGTGCTCCGTGGCTAACGGCTAATGCTACACTGTTGGAGAGATTTATAAAGAATGAAGTTGTGTTTATGAATTATACAGACTGCAAGTGTTTAAAAATGAAAATAGCGACGGCTCTTGTCTCCGTGAATACAGTAAGAAACGATGGTAACTTTAACCACATTTAACAGTACATTAGCAACATGCTAACGAAACATTTAGAAAGACAATTTACAAATATCACTAAAAATATCATGATATCATGGATCATGTCAGTTATTATTGCTCCATCTGCCATATTTCGCTATTGTTCTTGCTTGCTTACCTAGTCTGATGATTCAGCTGTGCACAGATCCAGACGTTACTGGCTGCCCTTGTCTAATGCCTTTTATAGTGTTGGAAACGTGGGCTGGCATATGCAAATATTGGGGGCGTACATATTAATGATCCCGACTGTTACGTAACAGTCGGTGTTATGTTGAGATTCGCCTGTTCTTCGGAGGTCTTTTAAACAAATGAGATTTATATAAAAAGGAGGAAACAATGGAGTTTGAGACTCACTGTATGTCATTTCCATGTACTGAACTCTTGTTATTTAACAATGCCAAGATAAATTAAATTTTTCATTCGAGGGCACCTTTAAAAGTTTCTGGTCTGAGGAATGAGCCGTTTGACCACCGACAACTTTGCACTCATGGCTGAGGTGTGGCAGAAATTCACACAGAACTGCATTGCATGATACCGACCAGGGCCAGACATTACTGTTGATGAGCAACTGTTCCCCACAAAGGCAAGATGCAGATTCACACAGTACATGACCAACAAGCCAGATAAATTTGAAATCAAATTTTGTCTGGCAGCAGATGTTGATTCCAAATACATGTTGAACGGCTTTCCGTACCTGGGCAAAGATGACAGCGGACCAGCCACCAATGCCTTGGTGAGAATGTGGTATTGAAGTAGGTGGATCCATTTGTTGGGAAGGGAAGGAATGTCACCACCGATAATTTCTTCCACTCCATCCCACTTACCAACTTGCTTCTCCGCAAAAATACAAGCATGGTGGGGACCATCAACAAGAATAAGCGTGGGCTCCCACCTTCTGTGATCTGAAATGTGATAAAAGCACATTGACTGTTTATCAGTGTAAGCAATGAAGAAATGTCATATATGTATTTACTTCCTTCCTTCCTCGTTGTCAGTGCAGACTTGTTTAGCTTATATTGACCATTATGAACAGTGATTAGTGTAGGCTGCATATAAAAGAGTCATGAAACACAGGACGTGATGGTAAACTGTCCTTTGTGCCAGTGGGTGGTACGCACATGAGGTTTGCCTTGATGTTGAGAGTGGCGTGAGAGCTGTATCTCAGACGTGGGAAAGCTGTAAATTTGGGACACATCATCAGTAGTGTTCCTTTGAATCATGGGGTGTTTCGGGGTTTCAACACTAGACACCTCATCAAAGGTGGCCAGCTACAGGGTGATCAAACCTGAGCTTGTGTCCCATGCCCAATCATGAGAATTGCCTGGTTGTTTAAATGGCACAGCCCACAGGACTATGCAAGGCAGGGGGCGTCCTCTTCCCTGAGTCAAGCCTAGGGCTGACCACATACCTTGTTCACCCTCCTCCTGGAGGGTTGTAACCTGGGTTCTGAAGCGGGGTATGGGGTGGGGGGATTGTAGTGAGCGGATCATGTTGATGCTCTTTGAGCCCAACAAGGGTCCTTCTGCTTTATCCATATCCACTGGCTCCTTCTTTCGGCTGCTTCGGAGATGATCTAATTATCTGTCACAGAGCCTGTCCATGGATGCCTAGGTCTTTCAGCAATCTGATGGTGGACGAGGCCACAAAACCTCAGCATCCCACCTCAACAGGATAAACTTTAGCTTTCCATCCTCGTTGTGGAGCATCTGCTGCCAGTTCTTTGTAGCGCAGTTTCTTGCCTTCATAGGCCTCTTCTGTTGAACTCTCCCATGGGACTGTGAGCTCTATGACGTAAACAGACTTCACTGAAGAGGACCAGAGTACACTCTAAAAAATGCTGGGTTGTTTTTTAACCCAGAATGCTGGGTTAAGTCTGTTGGGTCAATTTGTTGGGATGTTTTAAACACCTTTGGGTAGTTTCAATTTTCTAGTTGTTGGGTTAATCCTGCTGGGTCGCAATGCTGGGTTGTTTCACGAGTTTGAGGATGTTTAATTTTCTCGCAACTGTCATTTTGAGAGGACAAAAAGGGCAAAACAACTGGTTGCAGACGTTTTATTTTAAATTAGCATAATTTTTCTTCGCAGCAAGAATTCTTAAGCTTATACAGACTAACATTGGTGATGTGACTTCGGCGACAAACAATTACGCCAAAATCCGATGCTATTGACTCGCATAGTGAGACGACAGATTAATACAGTTTATGATATATCACACGGAACCCTAAAATATGTGTCTGTGAAAGAGCAAAGAATCGTTTCTGTCACTGACAAGCGAATTGAACAAAGTGAGTCAAATGAGTCACTCAAAACGAGTAAAACGACTCGCTGCTCTTAATGTAAAATGTATATAAATGTCCATACTGACATGTAAAACAAACAAAGTAACAATGAGTAAAATGTTGTAGGAACGCAGGTCTAAAATTACCAAAGATCTTGCTCAAATAAACCGGTATGTTATATACACAATATTATCACATACATAAAT
This sequence comes from Ancherythroculter nigrocauda, assembly GCA_036281575.1. Classification (NCBI taxonomy): domain Eukaryota; kingdom Metazoa; phylum Chordata; class Actinopteri; order Cypriniformes; family Xenocyprididae; genus Ancherythroculter; species Ancherythroculter nigrocauda. The sequence continues at coordinate 9,485,962 of VTFQ01000019.1, read as the reverse complement.
TATTGATGTAATTCAAAATGTCGTTTTTTTCTAGTCAGAAAAGCATATGGATACGTTTGTGAGGGAAAAACTCATCGAGTGGCAGTTACCCAGTCTTATCGACAAGTTTAAAGTTAAGTTCATGGTCATTTTACAATTTTGCAGCTTTAACATAAATAATTGACTGCCTGTGATGATAAACTCACCCTCGTGTAACTTAAAAACGCATATTAATTTGATACGTGCTATAGGTAACGTTAAGCTCACAGGGCTGCCAACATCTGATTTTAGCAATTCATAAGCTTGTAATTCGTGTAATTTAATTTTTCTAAAGGAAGAATTCTCTCAACCATTGTTAATGCTGCAAACATAAAGGGAGCCCATGTCAGCTGGCGTTAGTATTAAAGGTTAGAATTAACAGCTAAAATTAATAAAATACATTATTTATAATAATGTTAATTACTCAGCCTCATGCCGCCCCAGTCGTATATGACTTTATTTCTTCTGTGTAACTCAAATGGAGATTTTAAGAACAATATTCAATTTCTCTCAGTCTATAACACATGTGGATAGGCCCCTCAAAATTGAATGTTATGTTTCAAATTTTATGTATTGCAGATATCATATAATAATTTAAAACACACTATCCCCATTGTATTAGATTTCCCAAGACTTTGATGAGGTTCATGGAGAAACTGGGCTGAAGCTGAAGTCATGGGCCACTTTCTTTGCTGCCAGAATTTTAAGGATTGCACTTAAGGAAAAACGTTTTTTCACAAGATGTAATATAAGTCTAAGGTGTCCCCTGAATGTGTCTGTGAAGTTTCAGCTCAAAATACCCCATAGATTTTTTTTTTAAATAAATTTTTTAACTGCCTATTTTGGGGCATCATTAAATATGCGCCGACTCAGCGCGCTTCCCCTTTAAATTCTCGTGCTCTCCGAGTTTGATGGTGCTCCGTGGCTAAAGCTAACATTACACACTGTTGGAGAGATTTATAAAGAATGAAGTTGTGTTTATGAATTATACAGACTGCAAGTGTTTAAAAATGAAAATAGCGACGGCTCTTGTCTCCGTGAATACAGTAAGAAACGATGGTAACTTTAACCACATTTAACAGTACATTAGCAACATGCTAACGAAACATTTAGAAAGACAATTCACAAATATCACTAAAAATATCATGATATCATGGATCATGTCAGTTATTATTGCTCCATCTGACATTTTTCACTATTGTTCTTGCTTGCTTACCTAGTCTGATGATTCAGCTGTGCACAGATCCAGATGTTAATACTGGCTGCCCTTGTCTAATGCCTTGAACATGAGCTGGCATATGCAAATATTGGGGGCGTACATATTAATGATCCCGACTGTTACGTAACAGTCGGTGTTATGTTGAGATTCGCCTGTTCTTCAGAGGTCTTTTAAACAAATGAGATTTATATAAGAAGAAGGAAACAATGGAGTTTGAGACTCACTGTATGTCATTTCCATGTACTTGCGGCGAATTAACTCAAATGGGAAATATTAATAATTATTCATAACTCAATATGATTTATTAATTATGATTAATTATGAATATGTAAATCTGTTAATCAGATTAACTGGATATAGCTACATTAATCTTAATATTACAATCAATTAACCTGTTGTCCAGGGAACACTCAGTGTTGATTGTTTAATAATTCTATGAAATGTTCATTTCCAGGTTATGGAAAAATAACATTCTTATTGTACCGTGCTACTCAGAGCATGTAGTCAGGATCTAAATCACTTAAGAGGCAATTCATTAGCAGACGGAGTCAGAACCAAACATGTATTGTGCACGATCTTTATTAACTAACTCACAAACACATAACTAAACTAACAAACACATAACATACACACAGGTCACACACATGCGTAGGTCAGAATGAATAATGATATAGTTGAACCGGAAGAGGTACTGTTACTAGAGCTATAGGAAAAAGTCAAAGGCAATCTGGAAAGGAATCATCAGTTTCTTCAGCAATAGCAAAGGTAAGTCTTACAAATTAATACTAAATCGCTGTTTAGTGTTAAAATGTACGATACTTGCAAGATGCCTTTAGGCTGAGGAGTGTCGGATCTACAGGTTGAGGAGAGATCTTGAGGATTTCGTCTGAAGTTGTTGCCAGTCTTTTCTATGTGGGATGATGAGCACATGGCTGGTTCATATATTGAAAAGGCCTCCAGCCAATAGACGTCTGTTCCGTGGTCCCAGAAGCAAGGAAAGAGGGAGTGGCATTGTTCTCTAAGCTTTTAACCTCTTGATGTAGCCAATGAAGGTGTTGTATTTCCGGGCGACAACACACCCCCTTGTCAGGGCTTTTACGACTAGGCAGATTAACTGGCAGAGTTTTTGAAGAAGAACTATTAAAGATTATTGTAATACTAATGTGTTGCACAGGTATGGACATACCGCATACACATTTAAATTTTCTCGCTACGAACACATAGACACTAAACATGGCATAATTGAAGGTACCTTAAATGTCATAAAACTTAAAAATCATAAAACATGTAAATACAATGACTGCAATACCACAACAGTAATAATGGATACCATTTCCTGGGAATGTGCATGTTCATTTATAGAACAGTCTGCGTGTCTATACATTAATGCAAGAGAGTCTGTGTTATGTGTGGATAATTCAGGGAAGATGCACGTTTTTGTGTGTCTCTCCTCTGCTCTCCATGATATGTGGACAAAAATATATTTATAGTGATCAAGTATTTGTTTCTCATTTTATGCTGATTTTATGACTTTATAATTAGTTAATTAATTATCTTTATCTTTATCTTTAATTAAAACAAGTTAACAGTTGTGGTGACATTGTAGTTTAACTCATTTTAATTCAAACGAATTAACAATTTAGCACAACATGGCAACAATTTACTGAAACAATTTTATTTAACGTTAGAAGATTAATTAGTGAGTCAATGATATTTTCACTGTCATAATGTGCACATTATTGCCATGTGTATTTACCATTACTAAACTTTGGAGTTTTATTTGTTCATTTGATTGTTATATATTTTAGGTCATAGGCCTAAATTTATAATGGACATTTATCAGGAAACCCCACTGTGTCAGAACAGGTTGCCATGCACCACAGCTGACGAAGCCTCCATTTTGAATTAAGACTTCTTATTTGAGGTAAGAGCAAACTTATGTCCAGCTTGTGTTGATGAAAATGTTTGTTAAATGAGTAAACGTACCAAATAAGGTCACCAAAATCTGCCTTGTTAACATTTTTAGTGCACAAGTTATTGGTTGCAGTTAGGGCTGGGCGATATGGCAAAAAAATAAAATCTCGATTTTTCAGAACGATTCACCGATTCACGATTTTGATTTTTTTTCGGTTTAACTAGTCACCTTAAAAACGTAACTACAATATGATTTAAGTAACATTCTCTTTATTAACAATCTGGTTTAAAAAAAGTTCCGTTCCAAGTGCAGCAAAACAAAACAAATTTGCAGAAATATGCCTGATACATGAAGACAAATGTTGTACAAACTTATCTTAAACACATCCTACTCAGAAAAAAAAATAAAATAAGAAAATGATAAATATTTCTTAGCCAAAAATAGCAATAAATAACACCAGTAATAGGCTATTATTAACAGCAAATGCGTTGTAAAACGGAAAACAACAGCAGCTTTCAGCCTGTCACCATCATGCAAATACGAAATATCAAACAGGTTTACAGGTTCCATTATTCTATTTGTCCTATTGTTTTTATGTTTAGGTGTTGCACTTGTCTCGCGTCTTTTGCAGCGTCTCGCCCATGAAACGGCATTGTAAAAACAAGGCGGTCAAGTAAAAAAAAAAAAAAAGCTCAAGTCGCGTTTAATAACTTTGCCTTTTTTCCTCATTCCACTGCCTGTGTCTCATTTTTATAACACAATAACGCATTTGTGAATGAACAGCTGCTTAAGAACAGTGATGTGTTCTACGTTCATGGAGCGTCACATGAGAGCGATTAAACCATCCTGAGGTCGGATCATTTTCTTCTCCTAATGCGGTTATCATTGCCAACATGTCTAGTTTTACATGGAGAGGTGGGTAAAGTAATTTTTACCAGAGCTTCTCAGTGAGAAGCTGTCTGAATGTGCCATCTCAGTAAAAATTTTGGATGATGTCAGTAAAGATTACGGCGACTTTTACCTTCTGTAAAAATACAGAAGGTTGGCCTAAGGTTGGCCAGAGACTGCCATTGTCAGGATTGTTTGCCACCTAATGTCACCTGATGGAGTTTGGGTTCCTTGCCGCTGTCGCCTTTGGCTTGCTTAGTTGGGGACACTTGACATTTGACTTGACATTTGATATTCAATAGTATTCTTGATATTTATTCAACAGTGCTTCTGATCTGCCTGCATTGACACTATTCTTTAAGAGCTGCTGTGCAGCCAAAATTATACACCAGTTATCACTGTAAAGCTGCTTTGACACAATCTGCATTGTAAAAAGCGCTATATAAATAAAGGTGACTTGACTTGACTAAAAATGTCCGGAAGAATTACCTCAGGTAATACTAATCCCGTGTGAATAGACCAGCTGTAAATATGTACGTAAATATTTAAAAGCAGTTTTTCACACTTTGTCATATGCTTGAAGAAGCATTTAGTTGCATTCTAGGTAGGGCTGCACGATTAATCGTAATCGAATCTTAATCGCGATTTGGCTTAGTGCGATTATGACATCGCAAAAACTGCGATTTTTAATTATATAAATATGTACACAGCGTGTTAGTGAAGAGCTGCTCAGTAAATGACGCTCCATCCGAGAGCACTGCATCAGAAAATGCAACACACGTCAAATATACAAACTTTCCAAACATGAGAAGCCTTTATGAACTTCTTTTCTAACAAAAAACAACATTTAATGTGTTTTTACTCCAAACTCACTTCATAACGTCAGTTGAGTGTTTGAAATAGCATTTTGATTAGCATTGGATTATAAATATACTTTATTATTACGGAAATACCCGAGGCAGCTTGAAGAAAACAACATATAAACCATGTATTGTTGTAGTCGTCTGTTTATTTTATTCATGTTTAATCAATCAAAGCGTTTCTACCTTCTTTTTATTCAGTCACAGCGATAGCATGATGGGGATTTCCTGGAACAGCGTTTGTTTGCGTATATTTGGAGTATCTGCTCAAGGGCGCCCTCCGGCGTCCAGTATGAAACAGACATGTTTAGCGCCAAGCTCACACAATACTATTCAGGGTAAAAATAGGAAAAATAATTCCTCTCTCTAAAGAACTTTGAGGGAAACATATAATCAATATGTTTTTCTCCAGCGTACAGGTTTTTTTTCCACAGTGGATGCATAAGAGGCACGTAGTTCATTTTAAATACATGGACACCATTTTTGATTTTGCATAGGTCCTGACAAAAAAAAAAAAAAAAAAATAGAGATTTTTATCATAATAATATAATATTTGATAATAAATCCTTAGACCTTTCTAATGATTTATAGACATACTGCTTGCATGTTAACAGGTAACCCCACATCATACTAATGCTAAATACATTAATAATTAAAGTTATTACAACAGTAATATTTCTTATTTGGTTTAATATTTTTATTTAGCAATAATGATAATAATAATAATAAAAATAATTAGTCAAAATAATATATTAGCACAAAATTTTGGGCCAAATTGTGCAGCCCTACAAACAAGCCTGGTATTGTTTATATATATATTTTTTTTTTTTCAGTTGTTTTATAAAATCGCATTTTAAATCACAATTTTAACCAGAAAAATCGCAATTAGATTCTTTCTCCAAATCGTGCAGCCCTAATTCTAGGTGGTGGGATCAAAAGCTGTTATCAGGGATGCAAACTCGTCAGCTTTATGAAATTTGCCGTTTTGGATCCAAAATAAGTTATTATTGTGATTAGTCCAGATCTGATGAGTTTTTGAAAAGGGGTGGCAGGGGTTGTCTGCAATCAGTAAATTTACCACACACTTACTGTTTTGCATGTGTGCGTGAGACAGAACCATTTGATTGTGCATGAGGTTAATCAATAGCGCATTCACAGTCTGCTCAGTGTTCTTCAAAAGCAGTGTTATCATAATTATGAGCATGGTTGGTTCTGCAGTCATCACAGTTTGTCTACTTTTATTGTTTTTGTTGCGTCTTGAGACTTCAAACCAGAAGAGATGAGCAGCTGCTTTGCTTGGACTCCCATATTACTTAAAGGAAGTATGAGGGCTGATTTCAATATGACATTGGGAACTTTTGTCACAGTTAAAGAGAGCTCACACAAAAACTTTATTTTATTCACTCTTAAGTTCTAAACCTGCATGAAGTGCTTTCTTTTGAAGAACATAAAGGAAGATATTTTGAAAAGTGTTGGTAACAAAACAATTGGTGGGCACTGTTGACTTCCAGTCTGGTTGCCAACATTCTTTAAAATCTCTTCTTTTGTGTTTCGCACAAGAAAGTAATGAATACAGAAGACATTTTCATGTTTGGGCGAACTATCCCTTTAACTCAGCGTTTCCGAATTGCAGTCTTCGCACCCTTAAAGGGATAGTTCACCCAAAAATGAAAATGTGATGTTTATCTGCTTACCCCCAGGGCATCCAAGATGTAGGTGACTTTGTTTCTTCAGTAGAACACAAATGATGATTTTTAACTCCAGCCGTTGCCGTCTGTCAGTCAAATAATGCGAGTCAATGGGAACAGCGCAATATAAACGGCCTTGGATGTGGGAAAGATAAACTTATTTAACACTAACTATTGTTAAACGCATTACACTACAATAGACTGAAGAAGGCATTGAGTCGAAACATTTGTGTTTTATTGTATTTGTGACATGTAAAATAAAAGACTTAATGTGTTTTGTCTGTATGTTTTTTGATCAGCAAAGACATGATAGTTGTTGATTTGTTGGTAACACTTTACATTAAGGTTCCCTTTGTAAAGGGTTTATAAAGGTGTTTGTTAATGAGTAATAAGTCATTTACAAATGCATTATAAATCATTAATAATGCAGTTATAACTGCATGAATAAAAAGGCGACTTTAATGCAATACCTGCCAAATAGTGAGCCGTTTTTAACTCACATGTTATAAATGCTTAATAAATGTATTTATTAACATATTTAACTCAAAACCAGATTTCTGGTTTATTTTATGATGCAGCAAAAATTGACTATCATAATTAGACTGAAGGTTGTTGTATTTGTGCTTTCTTATTAATATCTCATGACTGCCACTTGTCTTACTATGTTGCTTACCAGAAGTTTTTGTCTTACCCATGATACTCTCCAAAAAGGTCATGATGCCTCTCCACAGCAGTGTATAAAAACAAAATTATTGTTTTTTTAAAGACAAAATTCCAACTTTATTTTGAAAATAAAACAAAAGATAATAACCATAACTTGATTAGATATTAAAGTCTGCGTGAACCGGAAGTTGCAAACGACTCTTCTCCAGTGTTGTGACGTATTTCCAAGTGAAACAGAATATTGAATAGAGGGCAGAGTTTTACTTTAGTGCTCCTCCTTTCCATCTCTCGCACTCCTCCTCTCCATATCTCACTCATAGCAGACGAACGGTTGCAGAAGAGTGCTTTACACGTTTTCAACCCAAGCCGTCAAACTGATGTTATCAGAGAAGGAACGCCATTCCAGACCAGAAGTAACTTTTCAGATTTTGATTAAAGATTACTGCGGCAAACAAGTTTTTTCTGTGTTTTAACTTGCACGGATTCATTGTTCACCACAAGACCAGTAATATGACCAGTAATAATATTAATGTAAAGTGAAAACCTGTGAACCATTTATTAATGAGTTATGAACATTAACAACCTATGAAAGGGAACATTAATGTAAAGTGGAAACCCGTGAACCATTTATTAATGAGTTATGAACATTAACAACCTATGAAAAGGAACCTTAATGTAAAGTGGAAACCTGTTAACCATTTATTAATGAGTTATGAACATTAACAACCTATGAAAAGGAACCTTAATGTAAAGTGAAAACCTGTGAACCATTTATTAATCAGTTATGAACATTAACAACCTATGAAAAGGAACCTTAATGTAAAGTGAAAACCTGTGAACCATTTATTAATGAGTTATGAACATTAACAACCTATGAAAAGGAACCTTAATGTAAAGTGGAAACCTGTTAACCATTTATTAATGAGTTATGAACATTAACAACCTATGAAAAGGAACCTTAATGTAAAGTGAAAACCTGTGAACCATTTATTAATGAGTTACGAATATTAATAACCTGTGTGAACCTTAATGTAGTGTGCATCGTGTTTATCAAAGCAGACGCAGATCTCTTTTGTTTTTTTCCTGGTGACATATTTTATTGTTGAAATATTAATAAGCAATTAATAATTATTCTTGATATCATGATAAAGGATACTGTAATTTTTTGGGAGTGCCAGAGCGGTTATTTATTTAATATAAAAAGCTAACACCGCGAATAAACATATAATATACAAACTAACACAGCGATTATAATATAAACTAATATAAATTACACTTGAAAAACATAGTCTGCAATGTCACTTCAGTTAGCTTACCCATCAAATCAGTAACTTTAAACACAAATTTTACTTTAGAGCATGCCCTGGTAACTGCATGACTTCTTCTCATGATAGTGGCAAGGCTTTATTGGATGCTCACTAGCGCCAACTGCTGTCACACGCCAGAACACGCATGTTAGTGATGTAACCCTGAAAGAGTATATAAGTATACAGAGTATATAAGTATATAAAGAGTATATATAAAGAGTATATATTAGTATAGCCTAATATATTATTGTCATGTCTAGTTTTCTATAACTTTCTTCATAATAAAAAAAATGCTTCATCTGAATCCTGCTCCCTGACTGCTCTTTACACCAAATGTGACAATAATGTATAATGAGCAATGCATTCTTCTTCTATTTATAATAATAATAATAATAATTATTATTATTATTATTATTATTATACGCAGTAGTAGTAGGCTATATACTTTATTATTCTCTTTCGGGTTCTCATCACTATGCGTGTTGATTCTGGCGTGTTACAGGAGTTGGCGCTAGTGAGCATTCAATAAAGCCTTGCCACTTTTGAGAAGAAGTTACACAGTACTGTTCCAACATGCGTTGAAGTGAATTTGTGTTTACTGATTTGATGGGTAAGCTAACTGAGGTGAAATCGCAGACTTTGTTTTTCTAGTGTTTATATTATATTAGTAATTATAATTAGTAGTTTGTAGTTATCTTAAACAAATAACCGCTCCGGCGCACCCGCGCATGTACTGTACGGATGACCAAAGCCAAATAACGTACTCAAGTTACAGTGGCCTTTATCATATCAGAAATATCTATTAAATGCATATTAATATGCTGCTAATGTTCTGTAATGGTGCATTAGGTCATTGATTTAATGATTTACACAACTGTTAATTAAAAAAAATACATATTTAGGTGCCTTTATTCAGCTTGTATCAAATATGTTTGGCTTATAGGTGTGATGTTTATTATCTTTTCTGAATACTTGATTGTTTCTCTGAATGTTTTAATTTAAGTTTACCTGCATAAGCCACTTTTCATGAGAAGTCATGCTCTGTAACTTTGTGCTGTAAAAGATTTATTTTTTTCAAGTTTAAAGTTGTGTTTACTGAGACATTCATCAAAAATAAAATATTTCATCTGAAAAAGATATTATCTTCTGTGTACATTAATAATTAATAAATACATGATTAACGTGTGTTCACACTACATTAAGGTTCACTTTAATAGGTAATTAATGTTTATAACTCATTAAATGAGTTCCACTTTACATTAAGGTTTCTTTTCATAGGTTGTTAATGTTCATAACTCATTAATAAATGGTTCACAGGTTTCCACTTTACATTAAGGTTCCTTTTCATAGGTTGTTAATGTTCATAACTCATTAATAAATGGTTCACAGGTTTCCACTTTACATTAAGGTTCCTTTTCATAGGTTGTTAATGTTCATAACTCATTAATAAATGGTTCACAGGTTTCCACTTTACATTAAGGTTCCTTTTCATAGGTTGTTAATGTTCATAACTCATTAATAAATGGTTCACAGGTTTCCACTTTACATTAAGGTTCCTTTTCATAGGTTGTTAATGTTCATAACTCATTAATAAATGGTTCACAGGTTTCCACTTTACATTAAGGTTCCTTTTCATAGGTTGTTAATGTTCATAACTCATTAATAAATGGTTAACAGGTTTTCACTTTACATTAAGGTTCCTTTTCATAGGTTGTTAATGTTCATAACTCATTAATAAATGGTTAACAGGTTTTCACTTTACATTAAGGTTCCTTTTCATAGGTTGTTAATGTTCATAACTCATTAATAAATGGTTCACAGGTTTTCACTTTACATTAAGGTTCCTTTTCATAGGTTGTTAATGTTCATAACTCATTAATAAATGGTTCACAGGTTTCCACTTTACATTAAGGTTCCTTTTCATAGGTTGTTAATGTTCATAACTCATTAATAAATGGTTAACAGGTTTTCACTTTACATTAAGGTTCCTTTTCATAGGTTGTTAATGTTCATAACTCATTAATAAATGGTTCACAGGTTTCCACTTTACATTAAGGTTCCTTTTCATAGGTTGTTAATGTTCATAACTCATTAATAAATGGTTCACAGGTTTTCACTTTACATCAAGGTTCTTTTTCATAGGTTGTTAATGTTCATAACTCATTAATAAATGGTTAACAGGTTTTCACTTTACATTAAGGTTCCTTTTCATAGGTTGTTAATGTTCATAACTCATTAATAAATGGTTCACAGGTTTTCACTTTACATTAAGGTTCCTTTTCATAGGTTGTTAATGTTCATAACTCATTAATAAATGGTTCACAGGTTTTCACTTTACATTAAGGTTCCTTTTCATATGTTGTTAATGTTCATAACTCATTAATAAATGGTTCACAGGTTTTCACTTTACATTAATATTATTACTGGTCATATTACTGGTCTTGTGGTGAACAATGAATCCGTGCAAGTTAAAACACAGAAAAAACTTGTTTGCCGCAGTAATCTTTAATCAAAATCTGAAAAGTTACTTCTGGTCTGGAATGGCGTTCCTTCTCTGATAACATCAGTTTGACGGCTTGGGTTGAAAACGTGTAAACCACTCTTCTGCAACCGTTCGTCTGCTATGAGTGAGATATGGAGAGGAGGAGTGCGAGAGATGGAAAGGAGGAGCACTAAAGTAAAACTCTGCCCTCTATTCAATATTCTGTTTCACTTGGAAATACGTCACAACACTGGAGAAAAGTCGTTTGCAACTTCCGGTTCACGCAGACTTTAATATCTAATCAAGTTATGGTTATTATCTTTTGTTTTATTTTCAAAATAAAGTTGGAATTTTGTCTTTAAAAAACAATAATTTTGTTTTTATACACCGCTGTGGAGAGGCATCATGACCTTTTTGGAGAGTATCATGGGTAAGACAAAAACTTCTGGTAAGCAACATAGTAAGACAAGTGGCAGTCATGAGATATTAATAAGAAAGCACAAATACAACAACCTTCAGTCTAATTATGATAGTCAATTTTTGCTGCATCATAAAATAAACCAGAAATCTGGTTTTGAGTTAAATATGTTAATAAATACATTTATTAAGCATTTATAACATGTGAGTTAAAAACGGCTCACTATTTGGCAGGTATTGCATTAAAGTCGCCTTTTTATTCATGCAGTTATAACTGCATTATTAATGATTTATAATGCATTTGTAAATGACTTATTACTCATTAACAAACACCTTTATAAACCCTTTACAAAGGGAACCTTAATGTAAAGTGTTACCGATTTGTTTAATATACGGTTCAGGTGGAAATCTTTAATGTTTCACTGGGGGAAAAGTCACCCATATCTTGGATGGCCTGACAATTAACAGCAATTTTTCATTTTTGGTGAACTATTTCTTGGGCACATTAATGTTTGCAATGCTTATGTTTTCAACATGCTGATTTAGTAAATTTGCTGGCACTGTTGATATGTGTATTTCAAATGTTGTACATTGTTTTTATATTCATATAAAGTTTATTATAATTAAAGGCTTTTTTGCATGTCTTTAGAAGAATAGTTCATGTGACAGTTAAAAGTTTTCGCTCAGGGCCGCTCGTTCAACCCACAATGCTCTTTGTGAGACGCTGGTTCAGGAATATTTAAAATAGTTCATAGGTCTGATGATATGTGAGTTCACATATTGTTTTAATGAAGTTGTGAACCTTATACACAGCCTAAATGCACATCACACATTAAAGCTGCTGTCCGCAACTTTTTTTGTGTTCAAAATTTACAAAAATGATATAATGAGAATGTACAACATGAATCCATTTTCCAAACTGTGTTTTTGTCTCTCCTGAATCATTATGGTACACTTATAATAAGTGTTTATATTGGGACTATTTCAGACTGGACTGGTAGGACCCGCCGCAGAGTATCACAGTAACTGCGTGACTCTCCATAGACATACATGGAGAAAAGTAGCTCCGGCTAGAATGTTCTTCCGCAAGATGCGTGCAGTTCTGTTTATTAACCGCTAGAGGGCCAAAAATCACGGACTGCAGCTTTAAAGTTAAGAATGAAGGAAAAGACATGTAAAAGGACTGTGGAGAAACTGAGTTAGCAAAGATTAATTTAGTAAATCACAGAAAAATTCTTTTTCATGGTTTTGCTAATGAATAAAAATAAGTTTGAAAAACATTTGCCATGCTTTAGCGTTATCAAACATCCCGACATCCACATGAGAGCTCAGTTTAGATGAATATGTAAATATGTGCTGTGCTCTTTCCTCTCAATAACAACATGAACATAAATCAGAAATAACAGTAGTGAGAAATCATCTGATCATGGCAGTGTGGATTTGTTTGCATGAGCTCTACAATTCAGCACTATCCAGTCAAGTTTTATTTATAGAATACTACTTTAATATATTGCTTTACAACCACACGTTTCTTAAATGTTATCTATCAGAATTTAAAGTTTTTATCTCAGAATTCTGACGGACATCCCACATTTCTGGTGCATCCAACGATAGCCGCTCTGCCGCCCTGATGTCTGAAGCTGTTGGTGCATAAAATGTGCCGCTTCAGCTTCGTCTGTTTTATTGCACCTCCGGCACAGCTGATTCTTATTATTATTACTATTATAATAATTGTTATTATTGTGTAATCTAAATTGCTCAAAACTTGTCAAATTCATTAGTGTATCCATTCTGTTAAAAACAACTTTTATACACTAAATACTTCCACTGTAATTTCTCTTTTTATTTCTCTTTTTTCCTCTTTTATGGAGCCACCAGACTTGAGTTGCAAGGTTACAAAGTTCATACAAAGTGGTATTTTAGTATTATTAAGCCCACTAGATGGCAGCAAAAGCTGTTTTTTTCTCCTTTAAATGCTGTACTCATGTACAAGGTTACTGTGGAAACACGCTTTGCATTCTGCATAATATTCTCTCTAATCTTTATGTTACGTGTCTCCGCCAGTAAAATCAAAATTTCTTTATTGGTAAATTTTGTGTAGAATAATAATTAAGCAGCAATCCTGATGGTCAGCCGCAATGAAAGGAAATGCAAGCAAAGTAAGAACTGCGAGAAATAAAGTTTTACACGAGTTGCTCAGAATTGTGACTTTATATCATGCAACTGTGTGAAAAAAGTCAAAATTGTTAGATATAAACTCGCAATTGTGAGATAAAAAGTCAGAATTACTGTTTTTATTGTTTTATTTAGTGGCAGAAACAGGCTTCCATACGATTATCCAAGAGTTTTAATAGATTCAAATTAGCAACTGCAGAAGAAAAAAAAAAAGTTAGGTTTTTTATATGAGATTTACAATAATGGCATGGTTTAAATTTAATGTTACATTAACACGTGTACACTGTTCATTTAGGGTGTAGCCTATAGGGATGGTCAGGGTCTTCAGAAAGTAAAATGTCATTATGTAACATAATCATGTTTGTTTATTTCCGTAATTAAGCACTGTCCCTCATTATTGTTTTCTGCAAAACAAAGGTAAAATTGTTGGTCAAGAAATTTTTTTTCTTTTTGGTCACACTTTAATTTAGGGTCCAAATCTCACTAATAAATAACTATTAATCATGACTTTTGCCTCAAACTTCTAATTACTGCTTATTAATAATTAGTAGTTATTTGTTAAATTTAGATATTGTGTAGGATTAAGGGACCTAAAATATGAGCTTTAAAAGTACTAATAAACAGCCAATATCCTAGTAATAAAATGCTAGTCAAGTCAGTCAAGTCAAATTTATTTATATAGCGCTTTTACAATTAGTAATTGTTTCAAAGCAGCTTTACATATTAGAAGCACAGAAAAAAGGGAAGTGGTTAAAAATAAGCTGTACAAACAAGCGTGGTAATATGTAACATATACAAGATGGTGCTACATTAAGCCAATGTCGGCTGACTCCCAGGGGTGGAAAAAACCCCCTAGGAGAAAAACCCAGCGTGCTAACACTGGGAAAAAAGTCCTAGGAGGGAAAAAACCCCTTGGAAGATATATATAATATATGTAAATGGATATGGAGATCAAAATCTGAATTATACATTTTTATTATAGAGATTAAAAATAGATTATATATAAATATATGTAAGCGGATACGGGGATTAAAAATCAGAATTATAGATGTAGCCAGAACTGGATCTGTAGGCCCATTGTCTCCTGGGCTACGTTGTAGTCAGGTCCAGACACAGGTTCTCCATCTGATCTGGATACGGCCTGGATCCAGCACCCGGCAAACCTCAGGATAAGCAGAGAGACTGATATTAGCGTAGATGCCATTCTTATTCTGATGTACAGGTATATCTAGTGTTATAGGAAATGTTCTCGGTTCCGGCCGACCTAATTATTGCAGCGTAACAATCCTTTAACAGATTTGAAAAATGTTAATGTATTGATAATGTGTTATGTGTATGCAAGAGCAAAGAGATGTGTTTTTAGTCTAGATTTAAACTGACAGAGTGTGTCTGCTTCCCGAACAATGCTAGGAAGATTGTTCCAGAGTTTAGGTGCTAAATAGGAAAAGGATCTGCCGCCTTCAGTTGATTTTGATATTCTGGGTATTATCAACTGGCCTGAATTCTGAGATCGCAATAAACGTGAAGGACTATAATGCATTAAGAGCTCACTTAGGTACTGGGGAGCTAAACCATTTAGAGCTTTATAAGTAAGTAGCAAGATTTTAAAATCTATACGATGTTTAATAGGGAGCCAATGTAATGTTGACAGAACTGGGCTAATATGGTCATACTTTCTGGTTCTAGTAAGAACTCTTGCTGCCGCATTTTGGACCAACTGTAGTCTGTTTAAAAGCCGAGCAGAACAACCACCCAGTAGAGCGTTACAATAATCTAGTCTTGAGGTCATGAATGCATGAACCAACTGTTCCGCATTTGTCATTGAGAGCATATGTCGTAATTTAGATATATTTTTTAGATGGAAGAAGGCGGTTTTACAGATACTAGAAACATGACTTTCAAATGAAAGATTGGTATCAAAGAGCACACCCAGGTTCCTAACTGAGGACGAAGGTTTAATGGAGCACCCGTCAAGTGTTAGAGAGTATTCAAGGTTTTTTCGTGAGGAAGTTTTTGGTCCAAAGATTAGGATATCAGTTTTTTCTGAATTTAATAATAAGAAATTTCTTGTCATCCAGTTTTTAATGTCAGCTATGCATTCTGTTAGTTTTGTGAATTTGTAGGTTTCGTCAGGGCGCGAGGAAATATAGAGCTGAGTATCGTCAGCGTAGCAGTGAAAACTAACACCATGCTTCCTAATTATCTGTCCTAAGGGCAGCATGTACAGAGTGAAAAGCAACGGTCCTAGTACTGAGCCTTGTGGTACTCCATATTGAACCTGTGATCGATACGACATCTCTTCATTAACTACTACAGACTGATAACGGTCAGATAAGTACGATTTGAACCATGCCAAAGCAATTCCACTAATGCCAATATAGTTTTCAAGTCTTTTTAAAAGAATGTTGTGATCGATAGTGCCAAAAGCAGCACTGAGATCTAATAACACTAATAGAGAAATACAGCCACGATCGGATGATAGGAGTAGATCGTTTGTAACTCTAACGAGAGCAGTCTCAGTACTATGGTATGGTCTAAATCCTGACTGGAAATCCTCACAGATTCCATTTCTTTCTAAAAAAGGAGCACAGTTGTGTTGAAACTGCCTTTTCTAGTATCTTTGACAGAAAAGGTAGATTCGAGATTGGCCTGTAATTTACTAAATCTCTCGGATCTAGTTGAGGTTTTTTAATAAGAGGTTTAATAATAGCCTGCTTAAAGGTTTTTGGCACGTATCCTAGTGTTAAGGATGAATTAATTATATCAAGAAGTGGACCTACGACCTCTGGAAGCATTTCTTTCAGTAGTTTAGTCGGCATTGGGTCTAACATACATGTCGTTGATTTTGATGATTTGATAAGTTTAGATAATTCTTCCTCTCCTATAGCGGCGAATGATTCTAGTTTTACCTCAGGGACACTACAGTGCACTGTCTGAAGCGAAACTGTAGACGGTTGCATGTTTATAATTTTCTCTCTAATATTATCAATCTTGCAAGTAAAGAAGTTCATAAAGTCATTACTGCTGTGCTCTATGGAAACGTCAGCAGTTGAATCTCTGTTTCTAGTTAATTTAGCCACTGTGTCAAATAAATACCTAGGATTATGTTTGTTTTCTATTAAGAGATTTGAAAAATAAGTAGATCTAGCATTTCTTATAGCCGTTCTGTACTCAATCATTTTTTCTTTCCACGAAAGGCGAAAAACTTCTAGTTTTGTTTTCTTCCAACTACGTTCAGCTTTTCTAACAGCTCGTTTTAGAGCCCGAGTGTGCTCGTCATACCACGGCGTTGGATTAGTTTCCTTAATCTTCTTTAGACGTAAAGGAGCGACTGCATCTAATGTGCTGGAAAAGAGAGAGCCAATAGTTTCTGTTGCAGCATCGAGTTCTTCTAAGTTGTCAGGTATACTAAGGCGATGAAACTTCTCGGGGAGATTATTTATAAAGCAATCTTTAGTGGTAGACGTGATGGTTCTACAATATTTATGGCTGGGTGGTGGTTTTGTAGCCTTGGCTAATTGTATTATACACGAGACTAAATAATGATCTGATATATCATCGCTCTGCTATAGAATTTCAACAGCATCAATATCGATTCCATGCGACAGTATTAGATCTAGGGTATGATTACGACAATGAGTGGGTCCTGACACGTGTTGTCTAACTCCAATAGAGTTTAAAATGTCTGCAAATGCCAATCCAAATGCGTCTTTGTTATTATCTACATGGATATTAAAATCACCAACAACAAGGACTTTATCTGCAGCCAGTACTAACTCTGATAGAAAATCAGCAAATTCTTTGATAAAGTCAGTATGGTGCCCTGGTGGCCTGTATACAGTAGCCAGCACAAATGTCAACTTACATAATGTTACATAAAGCACCATCACTTCAAAGGAATTATATTTGAAAGACTTCTGGCTGATACTGTAAATATTACTATAAATTACAGCAACACCTCCCCCTTTGCCTTTCTGTCGAGGATTGTGTCGATAATCATAACCTTGAGGACTAGATTCATTTAAAGTAATGTAATCGTCTGGTTTTAGCCAGGTTTCTGTCAAACACAGCAAGTCTAGTTTATTGTCTGTGATAATTTCATTTACAATAAGTGCTTTTGAAGAAATAGATCTAATATTCAGTAACCCAAGCTTTATCATTTGTTTATCTGATTTATCTGTGATTTTCATTTTTTGAACATCAATTAAATTTTTACCCTTAAAAGGTTTCGGAAGTTTTTTGTATTTACTAGTTCGAGGTACAGACACAGTCTCTATGTGATAATATCTAGGTGAAAGAGTTTCTATGTGCTGTGAATTATCTGAGTTCTGTGACGTGAGGCAGCTAGCAGACGGTCGGTTTAGCCAGTTTGTCTGCGTCCTGATCTGGGCCCTGGTTTGTCATGTTTTAGCTCTAAGACTATTTGCCAAATTTCTAGATAGAAGAGCAGCACCATCCCGGGAGGGATGAATACCATCTCTTTTCAACAGATCAGGTCTGCCCCAAAAGCTTTTCCAATTGTCTATGAAACCTATATTATTCTGCGGACACCACTTAGACAGCCAGCCACTGAGTGATGATAACCTGCTAACTATCTCATCACTCCGACGAACAGGAAGAGGGCCAGAACAAATTACTTCTGCTGACATTGAATTTGCGAGTTCACACACCTCTTTAATGTTAATTTTAGTGATCTCCGACTGGCGAAGTCGAACATCATTTGTGCCGACGTGGATAATGATTTTAGAATATTTATGTTTAGCATTAGCCAGCACTTTTAAATTTGCTTTGATGTCAGGTGCTCTGGCCCCTGGCAAACATGTGACTATGGTGGCTGGTGTCTCTATTTTCACGTTCCGTGTAATAGAATCGCCAATAACTAGGGCACTTTCAACAGGATTCTCAGTGGGTGCGTCACTGAGTGGGGAGAACCTGTTTGATGTTCTAATCGGAACGGAAGAGTGGTGCTTGTTCTTGCCATTATGCCGCCTCACAGTCACCCAGTTAGCCTGCTGCGTGGCTTCTACAACCGGAACCGAATGTGCAGTGTTTACTAGGCTAGTCGCATCCAAAGCAGTATCTAAGGCCCTTTCATTCTCACTATCCTCAATTAAAGTTTGGATGCGTGTCTCTAATTCTGAGATTCTCTCTGTCAGCCTGACAATATCCCTGCATTTATCACATGTGTAAGTCTCACTGCTGACAGAAAGAGCTAAGCTGTACATGTTGCATTTAATACACATGATAATCGTCGGACATGACTGACCGTGTGTTTGATGAACGCCGTCCGAAAAACTGCAATGCACACGGGACTCGCTGGCTGGATGTCTCGGTCGCTTGCCGGTGCCTGGGGCGAGGGTGATGTGCGGGACGCTGTACCTCGCGGTGGATCGATGAATGCCGGGCAGCAACGTCTCCACAGCTTCCCGATCTGGCGAGGACAGATCAGAATAACATACATCGGATAAATCCGCCATTAAATCGACAAGGAAGGTTGGTTTAGAGGAAAAAAGAAAGTAGACGGTAGCTAGCAGGCTAGCGGGCTATGGCTAACACTAGGTGATTACGCTGGTGGATTGCTAGTAATAAATCGTTCCGTTTAGTAATACTATGCAATAGGTTAAGTAATCTAGTGAAAAATAAGAAAGTTATATTATGTGAATAGGAATAAAGAGAAGGATTTAGGATAAACTCCACGAAGCTCCGAGCGTAGGTCAGACAGCAGGCAGGCAGCAGCGTTGAGCGAAACAGGAAGACCAGTAATAAGTAGTAATAATCAAATCATTAGTGAAGAGAATTGGTCCCTAAACTAAAGTGTTAGAATCTTTTTATTGTATTGTGTATTGGTTTATGTTTGTGTGTAACAATACTTCACCCATTCCCATTTTAACCCATTAGATTTTAGGCCTTTCCAGGAAAATGGAAATGTTTCCGTCATCAATAATTTTGTCTGTTGTGGAAAACAAAGCTTTCAAAATTATGCTATTTTGCTAATGGCATATTAATTATTAACTGTCACACTACACACAATGACAACTGCATTCCCAGCAAGCAATTTTATGTCTAGAAGACGTCAAAACACATCCCTGACGTCTGGGCTAAAGCGAGGCTGAATTCGGGCTGTCAGTAAAAATAGATAATAGACGTCTAACCACAGCCCAAGAGTAGACTAGTCATCAAATATACAGCTAATGAATGTCTACATCTGTACATGTAACTAAACAATGGCTAAAGGATTCTTTCCACTTCAATATAACAGGTTCTCATTAATGACAATCCATCAAAACAAATTAAATATAAAGGTTTTGTTTAGAAAAAGAACTTAAGATAATACAAAATGATAAAAAAATAAATAAATAAATACATTTTACAAAAACAATACAATTAAATATAAGATAATAAAAATATAAGCAGTGTTGTGTCTTTTGGAAGTGTATGTCCATGTTTTCTTGAGATTCCCAGCAGCATATTTAGCGCAGCATGCGTTTGACTTGTTGTTGTTGCCCATTCAGCCAAATCTTTGTGTAATGATGGCGTATCGTCAGTATCAAGCTCGGTATTAGAGTCACTGGAATCAGCAGTTTCCCTGTATCCATAGTCTAAAACATCTCCTTCCAAAGATAGACCCTTGGCCCACCATCGCTGCTTGCAGCTATATTCATAGCTACTATAGTACTGTTTTCTATAAGATGGACCCTTCCCAGACAAATGTCCTTGTGTGGATGGACCCTTCCTAGATACATCTCCTTTTAACTGTATATTCAATTCTAGAGATTCATCTAAGCTGCAACTCGATGTTGCAAGAGCATTAATTCAGTCTCTCAGTCGACACCATTCTCTCAAGTGTTTGTGATCCATGTTGAATATGATAATAATAAAAGTAACATCCACGTAAATATGAAGCAGCACAACTTTTTTCAACACTGATAATAATCAAATATGTTTCTTGAGCAGCAAATCATCATATGAGAATGATTTCTGAAGGATCATGTGACACTGAAGACTGAAGTAATGATGATCACAGTGATCAATTATAAATTGTAATATCAGTTATTTTAAATTGTAATCATTTAAATATTACTGTTTGTATTTGATCAAAAATACAATAATGTATGTATTCTTGGAAAGTACAAGTGAATTCTTTCAAAAACATTTAAAGAAAATCTTAGAGGTCCAACCTTACGAACAGTAGTGTGTTATGCACTCAACATTATTGTCATGTAATTTTTGCTAGGGTTGAAATAAAGCAATTACTCTTTTATTTCTTTACTCCACAGGCTATTTTGCTTAAATGTACAATATTAATAAAAAGGGTTTAAATGAAAAAAGCCTTGATGTCGATTCTGTTAAGAAAATAGGTGTCTTTTTTGAAGCACACACTGCCAGGTGTGATCTTTAGCCACCATATTTGTGCTAGTCTGGAATACTTCTGTACGGAACTTCTTCAGTTCTGCAGATGTCTTCAGTGACGGGGAGATTACCTGACATTTATTGTGCTTCAAATCACCAGTGGTGCTCGGAGCACAGTGTGATGTACTCTGACCGTTTTGCCTGATAAAGTTTCTGAAATGCTTCAGATGATTTACTGAGGTCCTCGTCTCCAGCCACGAGAGCATGACAACGTATAATGTCCCTTACTTTTAACAGGGAGTGTCCTATTTTCAGCGCAAGACTGGGAGTTTTGTAACTGTTGTCATGTTTGTCAAATCCTGCCGTCTCCTTCTCCGCCTCAATGACCTTCATAGAGTTGCTTGGTTTTATAGCATCCTCTAGAGATTAGATTGAGGACTTTCTGCACTAAGTCTGTAAGAAACGCCCAAGTTGGCAGTTTTTGACAGTCATCCTTTGATGCCCATGACCATGTTTGCTAGACTAGTAGGCAAATGTCTTTCACTAAATGAAAACAACAACAATAAAACAAAGACAAACTCACTTATATTAAAGGTGCAATATGTAGTTTTAGTACACTAGAGGTCGCCTATTCAAAACAAAGACAGAAATCATGTTCATGGATGTGATTATTAACGTTACTGTAGTGTGAAGCAGAGCAGGAGCGAGTGTTGTGGAGCTGAACGAGGAGCTGGAGCGATTGATCAACACACGCCTCACGAGCAGCGGGACTTTTATTATGCCACAGTCGCCGGCGCCGCTGCCGCTTTTCCGGTCATGAGTATGAGGAAACGCAGCTCTGTTTATCATATTAGGTACATTTGAGTGTGTTGAAAATGATGTTATAACGTTACTCTGTGCGTTCGCTCGGCGGCTGCTGTGAGACACTGTTACACACTGCAGTAAGATAGATCGATTTTACAATATCATATTAAATGCTGGATGATTGTGTTGATAAATGGCATGCAATTAATTTTAAAACGTATTGTATGATGGAGAAAATGCTGTATTACTGTTACTAAAAATAAAGCTGCATCTGATTATGCTATGTTAGCTACTTCACAAAATAGTGTTTTTCTCTGAGGCATGGTAAAGCATAAGACTCACAAAAAATCAAGAAAATTAGATTTAAACAATAAGACTAAACGTGTTGAGCTATATAACAACAATTAGTTTTCTGTCTATGGATATATCCAAACAGTTGTTCCCTTGTCTATTAAAACATGTAAATATTAAGATATGACAGGCTTCCTCTGATGAAATCAGTGATTCGAGGAGTGATTTTTTTTTGGAACAACACAACACGGACGTCTGTAGATGAGCTCCTTTGTGTTAAGGAAACATGGACAAGGATGCAAGAACACTTTTAGGAACGCCTCACCATTTAGATGCACAGGACCTGTGTGGTGGTCAATATCAATATTTCGTTCTTGAGTCTGGGCTTCTGAAATTATGTTCACAGTGGCCAGAGAAAATCATGTCCTTCTCAATTTTAACATTGATGGTTTGCCATTGTTCAAATCATCAAATGTGCAGATTTGGCCAATTCTGTGTGGTGTGAAGAGCCATTTGAACGAAAAACCCAGTTCTGTGAGCGATTCCATGTCAGAAGTTCTCGAAGAGCTCACTAGTCTTCAGCATGATGGACTTTCATTCAAAGGTGAAACCTTAAACGATAAGGTCAATGCTTTCATCTGTGATGCTCCAGCGAGAGCTTTTTTAAAGTGCATAAAGGGGCACAATGCATACAATAGTTGCAAGCGATGCACTGCGAAGCCAAGGACAATTTGAATTTTGTCACAAAACGCTATATTTCATGAACGTGAAAAGTCCTTGTAGTTAGATTGGTAGATCAGGGAAGAATAAGAATAGAATTAGCTTACCTAATAATAATTAGGTAAGCATTGTGGTTTGTATCTGCTTTAGAGCAAAAAGCATCCTCTGGCCACTATCTTTGAGCCTTAAGGCCCCAATATGCTTCAAACGAAATCGAAGAACGAAAACTGATGTGATGTCATTTCGAACAAAATCAGGCCGAAACCAAGTTTGTTTTGTGTCCTGGTAAAAATCACATTCAGGGTGTGGAAAATAATGCAGTAATGGAAAACCGTGGACTTGGCAACACTGGACACAAAGACGTTACGCAGTGCTGTCATACAGCAGTAAACGCGGAGGACGTTTATTTATTTGTAGTGTGATCTGCTGTGGAAGTCAGTGAAATTATGCATATGTAAACTTGAACACTACGATCACTTTGCTGGAATAACTGGGACACGGCACTGTTGTACTCATGTTGATTTGATTGCTTCTAATATTCTCATTTGTAAGTCGCTTTGGAGAAAAGTGTCTGCTAATGACTAAATGTAAATGGAGGCCAGCTAGTAAGAGCTGTGCAGGTAAAACACACTCCCCTGATCTCAAGAGGCGCGCTACAGAAAAAAGTTGTAATTGTGAGATATAAACAGTGGTGGACGAAGTACACAAATCAGGTACTTGAGTAAAAGTACAGATACGTATCATAAAATATTACTCAAGTGAAAGTATTTAGTGCTCCTTAAGTGAAAGTACAAAAGTACTTGATTTTTAAATATTAACTGAATATTAAAAGAATCAGTTCGTGCACGAATCGGAAGGTGCTTTTTGCGTGATGATTTCTTCAATTTAAAATAAGGAGAAATTATATGTTTTATGAAATGTTGCGGAGTAAAAAGTACAGTCTTATGCTTTGGAATGTAGTAAAGTAAAAGTTGCTCAAAATAAAAATACTTGAATAAAGTACAGATACTTGAAAAATGTACTTAAGTACAGTAACGAAGTAAAAATACTTCGTTACTGTCCACCACTGGATATAAACGGAAGTTTTTCCATTTACATTCAAATAAACTTTTTTTTTTTTTTTTTTTTTTTTTTTTACCTAATTGTTGTGGGAAAAGTGAGATATAAATTGTCAACGGTCAAAACTGCATTATATAAACTCGTGTTTGCAAGAAAAAACGTCGGAATTGCAAGATATAAACTTGCAAATGTCAAAATTGTGAGAGAAAAAGTCACAATTACTTATTATATAATTCAGTGGTGGCTTCCAAAAATTAAATAAATTTCATGACCATTTATTTGACCATTTTTCTGCCGTGGAATAAAAAAAATAAACGGCAAACTGTTCATTTCACAATTTTGACTTTTTTTCTTGCAATTGTAAGTTTTATCTTGCAATTCTGACCTTTTTTTGCAGGATTGCGAGAAATTTGTAATTGCAAGTTTTAACATTAATGAACATTTATTTGTCAAAATATTTTGGAAGATTGTTTCTGCCACGGTATAAAAACTACAGGTTTATTGTGACTTTTTCTCCTACCATTCTGACTTTCCCCCCTTAGCAGAGTTAAATTATAAAGAATTGTGAAAAGTTTGAGACCAAAAGTTATTAATTTTGAAATTAACTCTTTTTTTTTTTTTTCTGGGGGCAGAAACAGGCTTTCATCAAATATTAATAATCATAATAATAATAATTGAAATGTCTCTTCTCTCTGTCAGGTACAGTTCAACCACATTCCTCGAGACCCACCAACACTGCACATTTTGCATGTCTCCTCAATCAAACACACCTGATTAAGATTATCAGCTCATTAGTAGTGACTCAAAGACAGGGCAGCTAATCAAGGTCTTCAGGATTACACGCAGGTGAGTTTTATCAGGGTTGCAGCTAAACTCTGCAGGGACAGTGGCCCTCCAGGACCGAGTTTGCCCATCCCTGCTCAAAGATCTAAAATGGGTGTGTCAGACAAAGGAGACATGCAAAATGTGCAGTGTTGGTGGGCCTCCAGGAATGTGGTTGGGAACCACTGAGGTAAAGTATACTTGAATGCACTAAGAAAAATACTTAAATACAAGCAAGTACATTTGTAGTATATTCTTATTATATACAGGAGTTTTAGTAATTCTAAGTTTAAATTAAATTGATTTTATTAAAAATATATTACTAATGTATTAGTTATAAGTACATTGTCCCAACAGTGGTACTTAAGTACACATAGTATTTAATAGTAATATTGAGTGATGTTTTATATTGTATAAAGAAAATAGAAAATACCAAGTAAAAATGTAATTATTGTGTTATATTGTATGTTGTTTAATGACAATAAGAAATCGAGTATTCTTTCTATGGCTACCAGGTTAGTCATGTGTTGTAATGATTTGTGACTCTGCTGTGTAAAACAATACTTAAAAAGTATTTAATGAGTTAAATATGTATTGAAGTACAATATGGTTTTTAGTGTAAAGCACAATCCACAGTTTCCATTGTTTAGTGTGTTTAAGTTAAGAGAATGCGTGTTTAGCGTCATTCACTCGCCTCGCAGCGATCGGGCCGGGGTTCGAGACCGACACGGGGGAGGGTGGTTAGGATTGGTGTGTGATCCATCCTCGATCATTACTCCAAGTAATGAGACAGAAAAACTGCATTAATTGACTCATTTTTAGACAATATTGGACCACATCTGAATAGCAGAACTACAGAAACGTGAGTTAGTCAGTTAGCAGGAGACAAACAAGGGTGTTTGTTATACAACATAACCAGAGGTGGGTAATCCAGGGGTCAAAGAGTAAAAGTCCTGCCATATTTTTATTCCAACCACTGAAGCATTAATGAGATAAATAAGTGATTAATTGAGTGATGATTGAGCATTATTGAAGACACCTGATGATAACAAGTAGAATCGCCAAAGGAGAAAATCACAATTTTTAAGTTACCATCATCGAGGTCAGGGTTTGTTTTAGTTGAGCTCTTGACCCTTGCCTTTTTAATATTATATTTTGTTTGGGCAGTTTTAACTGCATTAAAACCAATCAGACAAGCAAAGTTAAAATATGATCAGGTGTTGGTTATGATTTCACATAATCATTATTTGATCTGAATCACTGAACTCATTTAGAGCCCAATCACTGAGTTAGATTTACATTATAGATTACAGCAGCACTGTGATTCTACAGCACAAGATCAGCTTTTACAATACAGATTTTTTTTTTTTTTAAAAGTTGTCCTTATCACAAAAAAAAAAAAAAATTAGGCACACACAGACATCAAGAATCAGCCTGTGAATCTCAATGACGGTGACAAACAACATATTCTGATCAACAGATCAACTCTGAACATTAGAAAACAAGCTACTAAAAAGTCACAGAAAAACAGCAAAATTTTAATAGTGAGAATAAATGAAATTACTAAGACAATTTAGCTAATAATTTATTCATGCAGCAATGCATGATGGGAGCCATGGATGAATTTTGATTGGTGGCTCCCAGAATGCACTGCAACATGCTTTATGATGGCCACCACTGTTGAGATTCACAGGATGATTCTTGATGTCTGTGTGTTTAAATGAGCTCTGCTTTTTTTAAAAAAAATCAGAACTCTAAAAAAACATTGTATTGATAAACTTGATCTTGTGCTGTAGAATCACAGTGCTGCTGTAATTAATAATGTAAATCTAACTCAGAGATTGGGCTCTAAATGAGTTCAGTGATTCAGATCAAATAATGTTTAACAAATTATGTTAAAAAAACATAACCAACACCACCTGATCATTTTTTAACTTTGGTTTTCTGGTTGTTTTTAATGCAGTTAAAACTGCCCAAACAAAATCTAATATTAAAAAGGCAAGGGTCAAGAGCTCAACTAAAACAAACCCTGACCTCGATGATGGTAACTTAAAAATTGTGATTTTCTCCTTTGGCGATTCTACTTGTTATCATCAGGTGTCTTCAATAATGCTCAATCATCACTCAATTAATCACTTATTTATCTCATTAATGCTTCAGTGGGTGGAATAAAAATATGGCAGGACTTTTACTCTTTGACCCCTGGATTACCCACCTCTGAACATAACATACAAAACTATGGAGCTCTTGTGTGTTCACTGATCCTTTGTTTCAATTGTCGAGATGTTTTCCCCACATAACACGAACCACAGGGACATCGAATAAGGTACACAACATGGGTTGAAGCACATGTATTTACAGAGTTAATTTTATATTTCCAACCTGTTCTTTGTTGACTAAAAACGGCTGTTTTGAACATATTGTTGCACAATTACCACACCGATAAAAAACATTGTTTATAATAATAAAATTCTATATCTAGCATGCACTGACAGTGTGTGGGAATACTACCAGCACAAAATCTTTATTATTACTATGACCATCAGTTAATTTATTGTGAACTTATGTTTAACTGGGGGTGTGATTTATTCAGAGTTGAGATACATGATTCTAAACATAATCACGTTCTATCAGTGCAGGTGCGTGGACATCTGGTGCCGAAACTGCTGATGGTTCCTCAAGACATCCTCACACAACACTTCTCTGGCTTCACCGTTGTCCTCGTTGACATCGTCCTCATCCACTTCTGCATCAATTATGTCACCAGTTTCGTGACCGGCACTAAGTTTGTGTAGTTGCAGGTAGTTAGTCTATTTTCAGGACAACATGAGGGTGTGTAATTAATGACAGAAATTCATTTTTGGGTGCACTTTGGGATCACTTAATGCCTAAACTTTGACACCAGGAGTAATGATGAAAAAACATGAAAACATATTACAGAAACAGCTGCTGTGACTCTCACTTTTCTGATCATCTTATGACAATATATTTTAAAATTTAACAATGAAAGTTTGAGTTCTCACCAGCAGCAAAATGAACATTACTGTTGTTACTGCTACTTGATACTTCAGTTTTTTTGTAGTTGGAAACCCCAGTCCTTTTGCTGTCAAACCAAGTTTCCATCTTTGGGCACCTTGGATTGGACAAAATACTCTGAAGTCTGGCTCTGTCTTAAATACAGAATGGGAAAAGTGCATCCATCAAATCCTAATCCTGCTTCTGAACTTCCAGTAACTGAGCAAAGGCTATGGATGAGCTGATGACACTAAAAGTGAAATTGTCTTCTTTACTTTTTTGTATTGGTACTATTTTTATTGTCATTATTTATTCCTAAAGAATCCTGTTTTTGTTTTATTAAACATTCATAGGTGGCTGCTGTCTGACGGTTATGTGGATCTTGTGGGTTAAATACCAAGGGATCAAAGATGGACCTCAAAATGACACTGAGGAGTGAGATGATGAATAGATAATCGTATGACGACAGAAGGGTACAGAAGGGGACAGAAGGGTTCCACTGCAAAAAGTGAATATGGGTGTAAGTTGGATTATTAGAACTATTTGAGTCTATTTACTTCGTATTTCTGCTTTCCTAATTGTAAGTGATAATTGTACACTCTTTCAACTTAAACGTCTAGAGATTCACAGATACTCAAATCTCTCTCTTTCACCCAAAGTATAATTTCCCTTTAAGGACCCCCGATATGTGATATGTGTTCAGTTTGCATCTTGGGAGCATGTGTATAAAATAATTTTAAATAGATTCCTCTGTCTATGGCGCGCAAGATATTGGAAATGCTTTGGGCGGGAAGTGCTCGGGGAGCAGGACAACATGCTCGAATTTGAATTTCGGCAGTATATTGAGTTTGCTTTTAAAGTAATATTTATCTGTTCTTTTATTTTGTCTTTGAAACTTTAGCTCTTATTTATTCATCGACTTTCTTTCGCCCAAAATGATGACTAAAGTCTGTAAATGAATACCCTGGGCTTAATGCTAGCTTTCTTGGCCTACCTTGAGGTGTTTCATCCAGGAAAAAATGTCAGGATTTTCACTACTAATTAATTACTTGACCTGTAGCAAACCATTTTCTACCACTTAAGCGCTTTGGCTGTACAGTAGGGTGACCAGACGTCCCTGTTTTCCAGGCACAGTCCCGGTTTTTGGTGCTCCGTCCCCAACTGGAGCTGTCCCTGTTTTATATCATCTAAAATAACCCGTAAATACATTGCAAAAAAGTCCGACCCGCATACAGCAGCCTGCTGGTTATCGGAGCAATCGTGTAGTGATTATTTTCACCAATAGAGGGAGCTGTGCACCCACACTACACTTCCATAGGAGGAAAAAACTACTATGGAAGTCAGTGGTGTCCCAAAACTGTTCAGTTTAACACACTCTTTAAAATATCTTCCTTTGTGTTCAACAGAACAAAGAAAATTATACAGATTTTGAACAACTTGAGGGTGAGTAAATGATAGATTTTTCATTTTTGGGTGAAGTATCCCTTTAACTACTGTTAACAATTAAACCTTATTGTAAAGTGTTACCAGAAATTCAACACAAAATATGTTTTGAATACACATCTAAGATCCAGACAGGTGAAATATTTTGTAAGTTGGATTCATAAAGGCTTCTACGGAAGAGGATTAGGGCCAAGCAATAATAAAAAAATAAAACCATCTCGAGATTAAAGTTGTTAAATTACGAGAAAAAAGTCGAGATAAAATGTTGAGAATAAAGTCATTAAATTAACGAATTTATTCTCGTAATTTAACAACTTTTTTTCTCATAATTTAATGACTTTATTCTCAACATTTTATTTCGACTTTTTTCTTGAAATTTAACGAGTTTTTTCTCGTAATTTAATGACTTTATTCTCAACATTTTATCTCGACTTTTTTCTCGTAATTTAACAACTTTAATCTCGAGATGGTTTTATTTTTTTATTATTGCTTGGCCCTAATCCTCTTCCGTAGGCTTCACTTGTTTCTGAAAGAATGATTCAGTGATAGATACATTTTTACAGTCATTTGTTGCCACCTAGTGGCGTAACAATGCAGTCAATACATTTGTTATTTGAACCACCCAGTTACCTTCAAAAGGTGATTTATTCTATTTTGATTTATTCTAGACATCAGCGTTTATATCTGAAAAATAAACGTCTGTGATTATATATGCTTTGGCCAGTCATTAATATTTTTTTTTTTACATTTTTATATTTTCTTTCCCTTTGCTATCCTCTGGAAAATCTGATTCTCTATTACAGATTATTCCATATTTTTAAAATGAGAAAAATAATCGCAATTGCTTTTATCACAGACTGAAAACATTCACATGAGAAGAGAGTGTGTCCTGAAGGCCCTCATCGTTTCCAAATCCTCAAGACCTTATCAAGGAGTACCTTGTGAGTTTAACGTCCACAGATTCTATTTTGATTTATTTTCCAGAAAAAAAGTTTAAATTTGTGTTTTGTAGTTATGATAGCAAAATGTTTTTTATTTATATATTTTTATGTACACTACTTTAGGATAACCAGCGAGATGATTGTGAGGGTGAGCTGGAGCAGACACCATGGTGGTGTATGTTATCCGGAAGGAGGGGGAAGAACATCGCGAACCACCGGCTGACATAGGCATTGTCATCGAGGGTGTTAAAGTTTTGAATGAACTGCCTTTGGTCACATCAGCTTGTGTCTTGCTTCTCGGGATGATATACATCATCAATCTGGCTTATCCGAAACCACTTCGCTTTACATTGGAGGTATTCCAGAAAGATCAGCAGAAGATGTCACCAAAGGTTCAAAGTCTTTTTCAGTAGACTACAGTGAACTTGAAGTAATGTTTGAATGTGCATAAGTCTAGTCTGTGTTTAAAAGAATGTCTCAGTTTTAGTTGGATGTTTCAGCTGTTTTCTTATGTTTGTAAGACTATCCATTTGCTCGTTCATATGTTTGTCTGAGTCTGTAGTTGATTGGTTCACTTTAAATTAGTGAAAGGGTAATCACCTATAACTCTAAGCTGTTATAAACATTTTCCATGATCTGTTTGATGATGTTGGGTTTAATAAATATATGGTTCAGTTTAGCTGTATTTATGGTTCTGTTTTAAGAATATATTAAAAAGATGGTTCACCCAAAAATAGTTTGTTGTTCCAAACCTGTACGAGCTGAACACAAAAGATGATATGTTGAAGAATGTTGGTAACCAGACAGTCGAGTATTTTTTTTTTTTTTTTTTTTTTTTTTCCCGCTATGGAAGTCAGTGGGTACTGTCAACAGTCTGGTTACTAACATTCTTCAACATATCATCTTTTGTGCTCAACAGGTTTGGAACTTGAATAATTTTTGGGTGAACTATCCCTTTAATTGTTTCTATGTGGCTAATTTAAGGGTATAACCACAATATGTTTTTTATCTATATATTTTTATAATTATATTAGTGGCTCAGTTTTGAGCATAATGTGTTCAGTGTACAAAAACAAAGTACTTCAAAGACTGTTAATGGAATGGGTTAAATGTGTCATGAAATTTCATTGGCTCAAAAAATATGAACAGTTTGTAATGATTTCTTAAATTTTGTAATATGGAAAATACTATTAGCATATAAAATTAATGTTAATAAATATTTCCAAAGCAATTTGAGTCTTGTGTGATTGACCTAGGGAAATCAAGTTGATAAAATGTAGTAATTTAAGTTGAAAAAAAGGTAATTTTTTCAAGTTGATCCAACTGTAAGAAAAATTTATATATTTAAGTTGAAATGCAGTGAAATTAAGTTAGATTAATGTAAATAATAGGATTGAATGAACTCAAATAATATAAGTGTGATTGACCTAGTGAAATTAAGTTGAGAAAACATAATTTAAGTTGAGGAAACTTAATTTTTGTTAGGTGTTACCAATTGAAGTAATTTTTTTAAGTTGATCCAACTGTTCGCTTTTTACAGTGTAGGGTGCATCAGATTTGTATTCACTGATATATCTAATCATTTATAATTCACAAATTATAATTCATCATTAAGACTTCTCATTTAATTTAAAAACAAAGTGCTGAAATCATTACAATGTTAAACATTTTGTGATTATTGAGGTGGCTGGGCTGTTGTTATGTGGCCTGCGGTGTCGTGTGCTGCATGAAAGAGCAGAAAGTCCAAGTCCATTGACACTTTCTACATTCTCAGTAAATGTACACACCTATGAAATATAGATATTTGCTGATTATTTATTTTCCTTCCTTTTGGATTTGCTAAAACAACAAGCCTGACAACCACATAAAGGCATATAAGAGAACTTTTTAAGAGTGTAGAGTGCAGAATTAGATCACTACATAGGCAGTAACTCACTGGCCCCCCGACTGGTTTCTCTCAAGGTTATTTTTTCTCTCCATTTTTAACACCTGTTTGCCACCTGATGTCACCTGTTGGAGTTTGGGTTCCTTGACGCTGTCGCCTTTGCCTTGCTTAGTTGGGGACACTTGACATTTGATATTCAACAGTGTTTTGATCTGCATTGACATTATCCAGCTCAGTTCAGTTCACATACAATGATGACATCACTGTTTACTTCACTGCTGATATAGATAAATTAAGTAATTATTGATTTTTACAACCAAATGAATCAATACAATTCCCTTCTTTTGCTGCTTCCTTTTTATTTTCAGCACACATAAAATTACAACTGCTGAAGTGTGATTCTACATAGTGTTTTGTTTACCAGTAGCACATGCTGATGACGTTTTACAACACAATGCAATATTGTTGATGAGACTGCAACGTGACTAAAAGACTTAAAAAGTGATTTCAAAAGAGTGATTTTGGTATTGTCGAATAAAGGAGACAAAAAAATTACAGACTGTTTTTACGAGCGTTCATGTTTACGGTTCCCAGATTTCCAGAATTTAAACCCCCCAATCTGGGCTTTTCTGTTAAAAGAACATGTTTTACTTAATCTTTGCTAATCTGGCAATCCCACACACACTCTGTCTACACTGTTTTCAGATCATCTGCACTTCTTCCTCAGATAAGTAAGCTTAAGTTTTACGAACATCATTTGAGATTTTGTACTTGAAGTGTCATTCAGTCGGTCTATATTCCACTGCTCGTTAATATTTTAATGTGTCTGACGGAGTTGACACAAATTAAGTTCTGAAGTACATTTTTAGAAGAAAACATTTTCAGAAAAACCTGTTCATTCAAGTCAAGTCACCTTCATTTATATTGCGCTTTTTACAATGCAGATTGTGTCAAAGCAGCTTTACATTGATAATTGGTATATAATTTTTCCTTTTAAAGAATAGTGTCAATGCAGGCAGATCAAAAGCACTGTTGAATAAATGTCAAGGGTACTGTTGAATATGAAATGTCAAGTCAAATTAAATTAAATTAGGGCTGCACGATTAATTGTATTTTATCCCGATAACTATATCTGCTTCTCTCGATTGATTTTATATAATCGTCACGATATTGGCCCGCTCTATGAAAATGAACATAATTTGGAAATATTGGAAGTAATATTAGGAATTTCACTGTTTTATCTTTTGAAGTTCCTAAAGGTTTTACCAGTTTTCATAATGTTGATCAGCTAGAAATGATTTTTCTTTGCTTTACGAATTTGCCGGGCAATTTGAATCTGGTTTGTCTTATTGCAAACGAATGGACTATATGCACGGCTACTTCCTGGTTTTAAGTAAGCCAGCTCAGTTACTTCCGGTCAACTGCCAAAAATCAGCTGTGCGTGAAGATGACTTTCTATACTCGCTCTCTTCGGGATTTACCTCACGTAAACATAAATAATGTATACCGCCTTATTCAAGACAACTCCAAGGCTTCTTCCAGTAAGCGGGAAAAAGGATTTAAGTTGTACATATCCAGTTATATTTATGACTATGAAGGTAAGTTATCGATTATCAAGAATGCCATTATGTTGTTTACTAGATAGCATCACTTAAACAGTTACGATAGTGTGTAGTTGTGAGCATTTAAATGTACAATTATGTGTCTGTGTACTCTCCTGGGATTACCAGGCTCTACATTTAAAATTATATGTTGTTAAATAACATGAAATGGTATGTTAATACTGCTATTGTTGCTTACTTAAAGCTGCAGTCCTTAACTTTTGTTTTGTTTTCAAAGTTTATAAAATGTATATAATAAACGAGTACATCATGAATCCATTTTTCAAACCGTGTTTTTGTCTTATCCTGAATCACAGCGGTATACCTATAATAGGTGTTTATATTCAGACTATTTTAGGCCGGTTGGGTCGTACTGCGGAGTAGCACAGTACCTGCGTGACTCGCCATAGACATAAACAGAAGAGAAGTATGTTCTCCAATGTTCTTTCGCAAGGACTGCCGCTTTAATGTACACAAATAAAAAAATAAATAAATGATGTACGCTTATCTGTATGACCATAAAGAACTATAGGCCATTAAGATTCCTCTGCTGAGGAACAATCCAAGTGAGTGCATGTGCTTTGATATTCTATGTGTTATTATTTTGTTTCTCAGTTTCTGACAAGAACGAGGCAGGACAGGTTTCCGTGAGGGCAAAATGCTTCAGGTCGATGAGGAAAAATGAGAGATCACACAACTTGAGTGTAGGGGAATGAGATCAGGTTCAATGTAATAAGGTTTACAGTGTCTGCTCTCTGGGAATTAAATATTATTTGTTTTTGTTTGTTTTGTTTTAATACAGATAGTGATTGTAATAGACAGGCTTACTGGACCGCTGGACACTCAGTGTTTTCTAACAAGTATTTACATAGTAATGTAATGCCTACTATATAGGTCTAATATGATTCCCATAGAGCAGAGTTGTTTGGCTTGCCAACATTTGACACTGTAGCCCAAGGAAGGTTTAAACACTAGCTACAGTGTAAACTAGGATAATTAACTATTAAATTTATCATTTATTCCGTAATACCACAATGACTATGATTGTCTAGATCCTAAAACACCTAGGATATATTTTTAATTGATATATCTATTTTGTTTACAGGTTGTTCTCAAACACTCCAAGCCTGTTGAGCTGTTGGCCTATCAGTGCTCATGTGTGGCAGGGCTTGCTCTATGTAATCATATTGCAGCATTGCTCTTCCAAACAGCACATTACAGCCAACAGGGAGCGACAGCTGTCCCCCCTACTCACAGCTGCACAGGGTCTGAGCAGCAATGGCATAAACCCAGGACTCAGGTGATGTTGGTCAACACTATCACAATTAATACATTATTAATTTAACATTATATAATATTTTGCTACATCTTCTTTATGGTGTAAGTTTTGTTCTTGCTCTCATTTCAACTCGCAACAACTTCCAATAGCACAGAGAGTGCAGCATATTTTGAGAATAGTAATCATTGATCTACACTAAACTACATATAGCACAAAGTAAATAAGTTCTTATACAACATTCATTTACAGGGCTTTAAGCCTGGCCCAACCAATGAAATGGTGATATTGTCAGCTAGGCCCAAGGAGAGAAGATTAGCAGAAGGCATCAGGTAAGGTGTAGGAATGGAAAGTAGTTTTACCACATTTACTACATTTATTGAAAATATGTATTAAAATGTAAAATAGTATTTTTTTCCCCAGACTGGTTTATGATCTTTGTTATCTGGACTGAACATTACATGAACCTTTAATTAACACTGTGTACATGTGTTATATGTATGTTTTCAGGAGCAACCTGTATAAAGCAGCCTGTAACCTGACCTGTGGCCTCCCAGACATGTCAGTTCTGCGGGTGAATGATATTTACGAAGGCATGTCAAGAGAAACTGCTCCTTTAATAACCACCATGGGGATTTCAGGGGATGTGCCTTTGGTGGACAGTGTTTTTGGAAAAGTCCAAGAAGGGAGTTTACTCTCTTATCAACTTCCAGCATGGAGCCCTCCAAAGACCTGTCCACATACCACCGCACCACCACGACCATCTTTACCCCTTGATGGCTACTGTCTGGGTCCCTCAGAGTGCTGTTTTGTGTTGACTCACCATCAGCAGCTACACATGACTTCTCTAGCAACAACAGAGGTCATGGCACACCAAATTGAGATGGGCACAAGACAACAAAGCTCAATGAAAGAATGGCATTTATTGAGAAAGCCACGTGTGACTTCTTCTAGATTCAGGTAACTGTAAACTATGTGGCATTCAGCACATTTTGTTTTCTCATTTAAATACTCACTTATTGTCATCTCATTTAAATACCTAAGTTGTTTTTATGTGTATCAATTTATTTATAGAGAAGTTTGCCATGTGAGAGGGCAGTCCTCAGCGGAGAGTCTAGCAGTAAGAATTTTGCGGTCTGGCTTTCAGTCTGCAGAAATGAAGAGGGGCCTTCAGATGGAGCCCAAAGCTATTGAAGAGTACTGCTGCATTCAGGAGGTAAATCACTACCCTTGTGGTTTTATCATCCACCCCGATGCACCTTGGCTTGGCTCATCACCAGATGGGTTGGTGTATGACCCTAAAGCGAATCCTGTGTTTGGACTGGTGGAAGTTAAGTGCCCAAATTTGAGAAGTTATGTGGACTGTTCCTACCTTAGGGTCTCTGGTGGAGTGCTACAGCTCAAACAGTCTCATACTTATTACTGGCAGGTGCAGGGCCAACTACTCATTTCCGGATTAAAGTGGTGTGATTTTGTTGTATACACTGAAGACGACATGTTCATACAAAGAATATACAGAGATGAGGGAGTCATTGAAACAATCAAGCAAAGGGTTGATTACTTTTACTTTTACTTTTATCTTCCAACACTTATGGCTTGAAATGTTCAGCTATTCAGTTATTTCAGTCCATTCAATCAATCAATTTCCCTCAATTTGTACATATCTTTTGGCCCATGTTTTATTTTGAACTGTTTCCATAAAGGTACAGGTACTACAGGATCTGTTGTCAACTTATTAAATGATAGATTTTCCTATACATGTTATTTGTTTGTGTGTTCTAAATTTATACTTCATTAGTACTTAGTGTGTGTGTATATATATTCATTGTATATATGGAAATGATTCAACTGTGTATATATGGGAAATTATTTTTTGTCACATGCATGAAATACAGTCTTTTACATTATAATGTCATAGTAATGGAAATGATGTAATGAGATGTACATATGTAATCTATTATTTATTAAATTACTTGTTCATATGAATGTTATTGTTTTTTTAAGGTAATAATTCATTAGTACCTGAAAATAGTATTTTATAACTATTGTTTGAAATGATCAGAATGAAATACACAAACAATTGCTAACAACATAAAGAAAGGGATTAGACATGTCAAATCATTATAACTATTTATTATGTAAATATTTACTGTGCATGAGAGTAGTATTCTTTTATTACAGATGACTTAAAAGCACTTGAAATAAAATAAAGTACATATAAAATGCAAATAATTCAATAGTTATATGTTCAAAGAATATGCAATGTACAGCAGTGCATAAATAACATGAGGTACTATAAAATGCAATTTATAAAAAGTAATATACAAAGGTACATTTAAACAAAGTAGTTACAAAAATGTAAAATATATTAACATTTGTATAGGTAAACAAACAATAGATAGATACATTGCTAAAAGTGAACAACAATTCTCAGGTCATTTGTATAGATTTTCTAAAAACAAACAATTTTAACAAAGTGGCTGAAAAAAAAACTATTGTAACATTTTGGCAAACAAATTGTGAATTTATATATATATATATATATATATATATATATAAAAACTATTTACAGACACAATACGTGTTTCTCACAGAACACAAGTGCTACTCTGGCTTCTTTGCCCAAGCCTTTACAAGAGGTCCGTTTTCATAGTTTGTCAGGAGACATGCAACAGCATACAGCTGATTAATGTTGCCAAAAAGCCGAAGTGGAATCTCTGTGTCAAAGAACTTGTGTTCCTTAACACGGCGTATGAGGCGCTCAACGTGTACCCTGAGGCGTGCAATTGCTTGAGTCTCCCTGACCTCACAGGCAGACATCTGGGATCTTCCAGAGAGAAATGCTGGCCTATAAATCTTGCAAGGCACAAGGTCATCAACAAGGAAACCACGGTCAACCATGATGGCCATCCCAGGTCTCAAAAGAGAGAGAATTCCGGACTCTCTGGTGATCTGTTTATCACTGATGGAACCAGCGTACAGTGAAGAGATAAATGTGACCGCCCCATGAGGAGCCACTCCAAGCAGCCCTTTGAGAGTACAGTGGGACTTGTATGTTGAGAACATTTCACTTTGGAGAAGAGGTGATGAAGGGCACTGGCACCTCAACTCCGTGCAGTCCAGGATGACAGTGGTGTCTGCATAGTCCTTAAACTCAGCTGGCAGATGTTCCCTGATTTTCTCCTCTGGTATCCAGATCCTCACAGACCCTAGCACAGTGTACAGAAAGTTGCTCCACGATGTGATGATCCGACTGACTGTTGACTGGTGGACTCCATACCGGTCAGCAAGGTCACGCTGTTTTGAACCCAGAGCAAGGTAGTTGAGAAACATGAACATCTCATCAATGGGCTGCAGGGAACGAGTCTGTTCAAAAGAAATAGAAATTACATTGTTTCTCTCAACTTCCTTGATCTTTAAGTTGTATTGTATGGTCCATGTAAATAAATAACCACTTACTACAGTGGAACTTGGCTCTGTAAAGGTGCCTCTCTGTGCTTGTGTCACACTGATCATAGATGGCAGCGAGGGCTCTATTAAGGCCCAGAATCTCATCAGAAGGTCATAGGATGCAAATCTATAGTAATACAATTCAGATATTAGCATTTAAATCTTGAATTGGTGTATACTATAAAATTACTTTGATGCATTACATACATAGATATAGATATATATACACACATTTTTATATATATATATATATATATATATATATATATATATATTTCAAATATATCTATCAGCCTCTCTCTATTTCTCTCTTTCTTACACACACACACACACACACACACACACACACACACACACACAAATTGTGCATTTACGTCATCCAAGTCACTTTAGTCGAAGTTTAATCATTAAACTTTTTTTCATTAATGTCTGTAAACTTTAGTCCATTTACCCCTACAATCTCTAATCTGAGCCTGCTGGACATCTTACCTTGTGAAAAAACGTATGTCCTTGTCTGAGGCAACAAAACGATGAATCCCAAAGCGCTGATTCATTGTCAGCTTCTCGACTTGTTCCTTCAGCTTGAGAATCTCCTCTCTGAGAGACATGTTGTCATCAAAGGCTAAATCGACAACTGCGGGATCTGGAGCCGAAGCGTAGTCGTGGTCCACGAGCATATCAGCCTCCTCGCCCGCGGTGTCATCGTCCGGCGGCGGCCGCTCTCTCCTCTCCCATACCCCCGGTCTTGAAGTGGGAAGGGTGAAATCGTTCCACGCAAACAAAGTTGGAACAGCTCCCTTGATTAATAGTCGTCTCCCTGTCTCGGACACTGGCTCACGAACATCCTCCTTTTTAAAATGCCGGCTACATACTTGTGTATGGGGACTTACTGTGAAGTTGTCCCTCCGGATAGCGACAAGCCATTTTCGCCTGATTTCCGCGTCAGATGGAAATGTGTGAAAACTAAGTACTTTGTTGTACTTACTCGAGGCTTGACACAGAGGCACACAACAATGTTCAGCTGTAGTGCTGTCGGTTCGCTGAAATTTAAACGTTTTCTTACAAGACATATCGTTATCGCTTGGTAAAAAAAATATCACCTCAGCGGTATGATAGCGGAAGTGACTGAGCTGGCTGAGATTTTAGCGGAAGTATGGAATCCTCCCCGTGTGCATATAGCCTATTGTGTTGCTTTAAAATCTAATGTGAATACATATTACAAAGCGCTCACCAAAACCATGTTTTGTATTGATTTACCATCTAACGAAGTTATCATAGTTGGTTAAATTTAAGTCTTTGTGCCACCTACAGGCCTTTTGGGTGAAGTGTAGGTTGGTAAAGAACTTGCAAAATAGCCATAGTTACATTACTCTTTTGATAGAATAAACATGATTAATAATCGTGATTATAATTTTGAGGAAACTGTGGCACTGGCTGTCGTGTCGATGATGTCTTCACAATGGATGATCTAGTCGACTCGATCTCTGCTGATACAGGGCTGCGTTGTGGTCGTGTCAAGGCACCGGTCCTCGGTCTCATCTGGAAACGGCCCCGAATCAGGTTGACTACGGTAAACCTCGGGATAAACAGAAAGACTAATATTAGCGTAGATGCCATTCTTTTTCTGATGTAACAAGTACATCTGGTGTTATAGGAAGTGTTCCCAGTTCCGGCTGAACTAATTTATGCAGCCTAATAATCCTTTAACGGATTTGAAAATATAAATTTATAATGTGTTATGTGTATGCCAGGTTAAAGAGATGCGTTTTTAGTCTAGATTTAAACTGACAGAGTGTGTCTGCTTCCCGAACAATGCTAGGAAGATTGTTCCAGAGTTTAGGTGCCAAATAGGAGAAGGATCTGCCGCCTGCGGTTGATTTCGATATTCTAGGTATTATCAGCTGGCCTGAATTCTGAGATCGCAATAAACGTGAAGGACTATAATGCATTAAGAGCTCGCTTGGGTACTGGGGAGCTAAACCATTTAGTGCTTTGTAAGTAATTAACAAGATTTTAAAATCTATATGATGTTTAACAGGAAGCCAATGCAGTGATGACAGAACTGGGCTAATATGGTCATACTTCCTAGTTCTAGTAAGAACTCTAGCTGCTGCATTTTGTACGAGCTGTAGTTTATTTATCAAGCGGGAGGAACAACCACCCAGTAGAGCGTTACAGTAATCTAGCCTTGAGGTCATGAACGCATGAACTAACTGTTCTGCATTCTTCATTGAGAGCATATGTCGTAGTTTAGATATATTTTTAAGATGGAAGAATGCGGTTTTACAGATGTTAGTAACATGGCCTTCAAATGAAAGATTGGTATCAAAGAGCACACCCAGGTTCCTAACTGACGACGAAGGCTTAACAGAGCAGCCATCAAGTGTTAGACAGTATTCTAGATTATTACGTGAAGAAGTTTTTGGTCCAAAAATTAGAATCTCTGTTTTTTCTGAATTTAGTAGTAGGAAATTACTGGTCATCCAGTTTTTTATATCAGCTATGCATTCTGTTAATTTTGTGAAATGGTAAGTTTCGTCAGGGCGTGAAGAAATATAGAGCTGAGTTTCATCAGCATAACAATGAAAACTAACGCCATGCTTCCTAATGATATCTCCCAAGAGTAGCATGTACAGTGTGAAAAGCAACGGCCCTAGTACTGAGCCTTGCAGTACTTCATATTTAACTTGTGATTGATATGACATCTCATCGTTTACTACTACAAACTGATAACGGTCAGATAAGTATGATTTGAACCATGCCAATGCAATTCCACTAATGCCAACATAATTTTCAAGTCTATTTAAGAGAATATTGTGATCAATAGTGTCAAATGCAGCACTAAGATCCAGTAACACTAATAGAGAGATACAACCACGATCTGATGATAAGAGCAAATCATTAGTAACTCTAATGAGAGCAGTCTCAGTACTATGGTATGGTCTAAATCCTGACTGGAAATCCTCACAGATATTATTTCTTTCTAAAAAGGAACATAGTTGCGATGAAACTGCCTTTTCTAGTATTTTTGACAGAAAAGTGAGATTTGAGAACGGCCTGTAATTGACTAATTCTCTAGGATCAAGTTGTGGTTTTTTAATAAGAGGTTTAATAATAGCCTGCTTAAAAGTTTTTGGTACGTATCCTAATGACAAAGATGAATTAACAATATTAAGAAGGGGATCTATGACTTCTGGAAGCATCTCTTTCAATAGCTTAGTTGGTATAGGGTCTAACATACATGTTGTTGATTTTGATGATTTAACAAGTTTAGACAATTCTTCCTCTCCTAAAGCAGTAAATGAAATGAATTCTTCTTCAGGGACACTACAATGTACTGTCTGACACAATACTGTAGTAGACGGTTGCATGGTTATAATTTTCTCTCTAATATTATCAATCTTGCAAGTAAAGAAGTTCATAAAGTCATTACTGCTGTGCTCTTTGGGAACATCAGAAGCTGAAGCTTTATTTCTTGTTAATTTAGCCACTGTATCAAATAAATACCTAGGGTGTGTTTATTTTCTTCTAAGAGTTTTGAAAAATAGGCAGATCTAGCAGTTTTTAAAGCCTTTCTGTACTCAATCATTTTCTCTCTCCACGAAATGCGAAATACTTCTAGTTTTGTTTTCTTCCAGCTATGCTCCATTTTTCTGGCTGCAGTTTTTAGGGCCCGAGTGTGCTCATTGTACCATGGCATTGGATTAAATTCCTTAATCTTTTTTTAAACGCAAAGGAGCAACTGAGTCTAATGTGCTGGAAAAGACAGAGGCAATAGTTTCTGTTGCAACATCGAGGTCTTCTAAGCTGTCTGGTATGCTAAGGTGATGAAACTGATCAGGAAGATTATTTATAAAGCGATCTTTAGTGGTAGAAGTGATGGTTCTACCATATTTATGGCAGAGAGGCAGTTTAGCCGCTTTCACTAAATGTAGTATACACGAGACTAGATAATGATCTGAGATGTTGTCACTCTGCTGCAGAATTTCAATGGCGTCAATATCGATTCCATGTGACAATATTAGATCTAAAGTATGATTACGACAATGAGTGGGTCCTGACACGTGTTGTCTAACACCAATAGAGTTTAGAATGTCTGTAAATTCCAATCCTAATGAGTCTTTTTTATTATCTACATGAATATTAAAATCACCAACAACAAGGACTTTATCTGCAGCTATTACTAACTCTGATAGAAAATCGGCAATCTCTTTGATAAAGTCTGTATGGTGTCCTGGTGGCCTGTATACAGTAGCCAACACAAATGTCAACTTACATAATGTTACGTAAAGCACCATCACTTCGAAGGAATTATATTTGAAAGACTTTTGACTAATACTGTAAATATTACTATAAATTACAGCAACACCTCCCCCTTTGACTTTCTGTCGAGGATTGTGTCGATAATCATAACCTTGAGGACTAGACTCATTTAAAGTAGTGTAATCGTCCGGTTTTAGCCAGGTTTCTGTCAAACACAGCACATCTAGATTATTGTCTGTGATAATATCATTTACAATAAGTGCTTTTGAAGAAAGTGATCTAATATTTAACAATCCAAGCTTTATTATTTGTTTATCATTATTATCTCGATTTTTTATTTGTTGAACATCAATTAAATTTTTTCCATTAAAGGGGTTTGGAAGTTTTTTGTTTTTATTAATTCGGGGTACAGACACAGTCTCTATTTGATAATATCTAGGTGTAAGAGTTTCTATGTGTTGGGATTTATCTGACTTCTGTAACGTGAGGCAGCTAGCAGACGGTCGGTTTAGCCAGTCTGTCTGCTTCCTGACCTGGGCCGTAGTTTGTCATGTTTATATATAGATAAATTAAGTAATTATTGATTTTTACAATCAAATGAATCAATACTGAATTTAATTAAGATGGATACTGACACCATTTTCTTTAAGAGCTGTTGTGCAGCCAAAATTACATACCAGTTATCACTGTAAAGCTGCTTTGACACAATCTGCATTGTAAAAAGCGCTATATTTTTAATTTGATTGAATCATTTTTGGTATTGAATAAACTACATTTATACTTGAAATTTTGATTGCTTCTTTTATTTATACTGATTCTTGAAAAATAACTTTATAGATTTTATGTTAAGACTCAAATTAACTTGTTCCACATTTTTTATATGGGTACTGTCTTTAAATGTTTCAATTCAGACACATGAATGAACTCTGCTTTATGAACTCAAACAACCTTTTTAACGTGTGTTTGTATCATATTCGTCACTGTTTTACAGTTAGATTTCAATGCACTTCTGTGATTGTAGACAATACTGTGTGTGAACAGGACTTTTATTTTGGAGTGACGACATGACGTCATAAGACTGCTTCGATTCTGCTGTGATTCTGCTGAAGAAAGGTTTGTTTTAAGAATTTAAGCTGTTTAAATCTATAGAAACAGTTCAGTGATTTATAGTTGTGTGTTTTGTTTTAAACAAGCGATGTAAAGTTAGTTTATTTACTATCTAATAGTGATGGTGAGATGAAGCCTCATGAAGCTTTTCAGCCAAGTGGTTCACAAAAGGGTTCATTTCTCGAGGCTTCATTTCCTCACAATACCACCTGGTGGTCAAAGAGTGTAAAACAAGCAGATTCAATACAGATGACCTGATGTGATCTGTGATACACTGTATTTTGTGGCAGTTAAGGCTTAGAAATAATGCTGAAGAAAAAATCAATTTCCACATATGCTAATATATTTTTATTTGAATATAATGTGTATTTTCTGGCTGTATATAATGATTGTATAACATAACTGTATTGGCTTCAAATGAATGGGCCTAGTAAATGTGTGTAATCATTTACATATAATCTATAATTCACTAAATATCAAATGTAGATTATAAATGTCTAAATATGAAGTGTTTATTAATTTGCAGCGTTAGTTTTGAGAGGTTTTTTTAACAGGTCATTTAAGACCATTAACTCTATTCATTATTTTCTTCTTAAAGATGGCGTTTATTAAAGAGGAGAGTGAAGATATGAAGATAATTATTAAAGATGAGACTGAAGACATAAAGATAATTATTAAAGAGGAGTCTGAAGACATGAAGATTGAAGAAACATTCAGTGTGAAACATGAAGATACTGAGGAACAAACAGGTTGGTTTTTTTCTCACAGCTGAACTCAGTCATTTGATCATTATTAAAATGTCCAGCTCTACAGAAATAGAGAATATACAGAAGTAGCCAAAAGAATTGTGTGCAACATTAAACCTAATATCTTCTTCTGAATAGAGAACAACTATGGATAAGTATGATGTGTTTTCTCGCCGCCATCTTCTGTGCGTACGTTACAACTTGCATACTATTAAATATTTT
The DNA here is from genome assembly GCA_036281575.1 of Ancherythroculter nigrocauda. Classification (NCBI taxonomy): domain Eukaryota; kingdom Metazoa; phylum Chordata; class Actinopteri; order Cypriniformes; family Xenocyprididae; genus Ancherythroculter; species Ancherythroculter nigrocauda. The sequence goes on along the minus strand of VTFQ01000019.1, from coordinate 9,441,335 downwards.
TGTGTTGCACCATTAAACTGGATTTTGCATGTCAAATATAATCAGTAATAATCAATACATAATTTCTTCATCAGTATTTAGTTAGTCTATTGATCCTAATTAATTTAGTTTCAAATACAGTTTCTGAATGTTACTCACTTATAAAAACACATGTTATTCATGATTAAGTAGCACTGTATTAATTAGAAACTTATTTTTACCGTTAGTTACATGATACAAAATAAGTCAGAATGAAGGATAAACCCTGGAGGTTGTGGGCAGGTTAAGGCCCGGTTTCACAGACAGGGCTTAGCCTGAGCCAGGATTAGGCCTTAGTTCAATTAGGATATTTAAGTAGCTATATGTAGTGTACACTAGAAAATAACATTACTGGTGTGCATCTTGAGAAAAAACAATTTTAAGATACGTCTGTACAAGTTGCTTTCAGTTAAAACAGCTCAAACATGCATTTTAGTCTAGGATTAGCTTAAGCCTTGTCTGTGAAACTGGGGTTAAGAGACCTCCAGGGTGGTACTGGCCGTGCAGGTGGCCAGGGTGGAGCTGGCTGTTCAGGATGCCATGGCGGTGCAGGCAGTTTGGGCAGCCAGGGTGACCAGGGCAGAGCTGGCGGTTCAGGGGCCCACTCTTTGGCTGTGGACGGGTAGCCCCCCACTCCCAAAACAATTTCTTTGGCGGAGCTATGTCTGGGTTCACTGAAGTAGGCTCTGTGGCAGTGTCTGGAGCGGACTTGGGAGCAGATTCATACTCCACCTAAATGCCTAAAGGCACACGTGTCGTGGCCATCTTGACCGAGGGCTCAGGTGTGGCGGCGGGCATCTTGGTCACTGGACTGAGGACTTGAATGCTCTTGGGTCCTGCAGATGGAAGGCAGGCAGGTCTCAGCGCTGACCTGACAGTTGTAAATGCTGGTCTGCCACTTTGGTCCTCAGGTCAGCGCTGTGGAACCCCATCTTCGGACACAGGGAAGCACTGGAGGGCAGAAATTGATTGATCCATTGGTGCGGTATATGGAGGGCTCCGGCGTGGGGTGAGCTGGCAAGGCCAAGTGTGTTTCAAAGGGGACTGGATGAGGAAGATTCTTCTTTACTTTAAAGGCAGGAACACACCAAGCCGACGAACTAGTGGCGACAAAAGCAGACTGTGGGGTTGGCTCACGTCGGCAGCGTCTGTGTCCAAAGTTGCCCTGACACACCAAACCGACGCTCGACACCCGACGGCCAAGTAGTACGTCAGTTCTGCGCCTGCGCAAGATGAAATGCCTTTCCATACCAGCAGGTGGCAGTAGCTGAACAGCCAATCAGAATGATTAGATGGACCAACGAGCTCCCACATCGATTCAACATTTCGAATCATCCGAAAAAAGGCGATGAGGATCAACTTCAGCTGACGGTGCGGAACACACTGAGAAAACTTAGTCGGCCGACAAACAAAAACTGCCCGACGGCCGACCGTTGGCTTGATGTGTTCTGGCCTTAACTTCTTCTGCTTCAAAAAGTGAACCATTTAATTAAAGAACAATATTTATCAACTCGACCAGACCACCTCACCTGATGGGACAGCTCGATAAACTCCTCCACATACCTCTCCAAAGGCCGACCAATCTGCCACAGGTCCTACAGGAGGTCCTCAGCCAGGATCATTTTTTCTTTATTGGTCAATTCTTCTGTAACTTTGTGCTCAGGCAGGAAGAAGACAGACAAATCCATCCAAGATAATCAAAGTTTAATTATAAGAATGCAGACATACAAAATGTGCAGTGGTGGGTCCCTGTGGACCAGGTTTGAAAACCATTGGTGTATTGAGTATAAGATCTATAGATGGGATGGGCAACTCTGGTCCTGGAGGGACACTAATCTGCAGAGTTTAGCTCCATCCTTGATCAAACACACCTACAAAATTTAACCCCAAGTCTTCAGGACTGCATGAATATTACAGGCACATGTATTTGATTAGGGATAAAACTTAACTCTGCAAGCGAGTGGCCCTCCAGGACCAAAGCTGCCCATCCCTGATCCATAGGATAGGGTATATTTCATACATGTTGTTGGTTTTGATGCATTAAATGTCTAAATTGTTTTATGTCTATTTTTGTCCTAGACCTAACGGCACTGAAAGAGGCGAGTCATGAACTTAATGAAAGGGAAGAAGAGAAAGAACATAATGATAAACATGATTTCATGATTGGAGAAAGATCAACACAGGCTAAAAAGACTTCCTCACGAAAAAGAGCTCAAAAGAAAGGAACTAAAAGATATTTCGCCTGCCAACAGTGTGGAAAGAGTTTTGATCAACATGGAAACCTTCAAGTCCATATGAGAATTCATACAGGAGAAAGGCCTTACACATGCCAACAGTGTGGAAAGAGTTTCACAAATAAAGGAAACCTTAAAGTTCACATGAGAATTCACACTGGACAGAGCCTTTTCACCTGTCAGCAGTGTGGACAGAATTTCAGTCAAAAAGGAAACCTTATATCCCACATGAGAACTCACACTGGGGAAAAGCCTTACACCTGCACTCTGTGCGGGAATAGCTTCAAACGAGAACGAAGCCTTAGGGAACACATGAATATTCATACTGGAGAGAGGCCATTTGCATGTGATCAATGTGGAAAGAGTTTCAGATTTAAAGGTAACCTTAGGGTCCACATGAGGATTCACTCGAAAGAGAACTCTTTTAGAAGTCGTCACTGTGGAAAGAGCAGAGGTGTAAAGAGTACCTGAAAACAAATACTTGAGTAAAAGTACAGATAACTTACAGTGAAAATTACTCCATTACAAGTTAAAAGTAAAACTGCCAAGCAGCAGTGGCCAAAAGTGATGTTTGGCTTAGGAAAATTGACATATTCTGCCTTTATTCAAATATTATTAAAAATGTCTTAAAGATTTTGTAAGCATATTGCGTAATTGTGATAACTAGTAAAACAAATTGTGTAACATCATTTTAGGGCAGGATTATCAACTCCCTGTCATCATTTAACTCCAATACAGTATATTTTTATTGAAAAGTGTGTCTCATCTCTGCTGCTATCTTGTTACTCCTAACTACAACACGAATTCCAGAAAACTTCCAGACATGTTTTTTCAATTTGAATAAAGTGAAAAATAAAAGACTTTCAAATCACATGAGCCAACATTTATTTCACAATAGAACATAGATAACAAAAATGTTTAAACTGAGAATTTTTACACTCTTATCCACAAAATGAGTTCATTTCAAATTTGATGCCTGCTACAGGTCTCAAAAAAGTTGGTTTTGGGGCAACAAATGGCTGAAAAAACAAGAAATCTTGAAGAAATTCAGCTGGGGGAACATCTAGCAACTAATTAATTTAATTGATATCAGGTCTGTAACATGATTAGCTCTAAAAGGCATGTCTTGGAGAGGCAGAGTCTCTCAGAAATAAAGATGAGCAATCTGTGAAAGAGTGCATATAAAGATTGTGGAATACTTTAAAAACAATGTTCCTCAATGTGAAATTGCAAAGGCTTTGCAAATCTCATCATCTACAGTGTATAACTTCATCAAAAGATTCAGAGAATCTGGAGAAATCTGTGCGTAATTTAATTAGACATATATTCTAAATCCTGACTGGAAATCCTCACAGATACCATTTCTTTCTAAAAAGGAACATAGTTGTGATGAAACTGCCTTTTCTAGTATTTTTGACAGAAAAGTGAAATTTTAAAAAGCGGCCTGCATTTGACATTCTCTAGGATCAAGTTGTGTTTTTTAGAATCAAGAGGTTTAATAATAGCCAGCTTAAAGGTTTTTGGTACGTATCCTAGTGATAAAGATGAATTGACGATATTAAGAAGAGGATCTATGACCTCTGGAAGCATCTCTTTCAATAGCTTAGTCGGTATAGGGTCTAACATACAATCATGTTGTTGATTTTGATGATTTAACAAGTTTAGACAATTCTTCCTCTCCTAAAGCAATGAATGAACTGAATTTTGCCTCAGGGACACTACAATGGACTGTATGTGCACTTTTCTCTCTAATATTATCAATCTTGCAAATAAAGAAGTTCATAAAGTCATTACTGTTGTGCTGTTTGGAAACATCAGAAGTTGAAGCTTTATTTCTTGTTAATTTAACCACTAAATAAATACCTAGGGTTGTGTTTATTTTCTTCGAAGAGTTTTGAAAAATAGGCAGATCTAGCATTTTAGGGCCCGAGTGTGCTCATTGTACCATGGCGTTGGATTAATTTCCTGAATCTTTAAGGGCAGAGGAGCAACTGAGTCTAATGTGCTGGAAAAGACAGAGTCAGTAGTTTCAGTTGCAACATCGAGTTCTTCTAAGCTGTCTGGTATGCTAAAGACCCCGATATACTTCAAACAAAGTTCTTTTTCGTTCTTTGTTTAGGGGTAAAACGAAGTTCAAGACGCGTGAGCTGCGATATACTGTAATCGAACATCTGACGCTGCCCACACTGCTGAGAGCGACAGTTAGATGAATATGTAAATACGTGCTGTACACTTTCTTCTCAGTAACAAAGTAAAAACAACAGCAAGTTTTTTTTTTTATTTTTTTTTTTTTTTAGAAAGCATAAGAAAAGCGTCTGATCATAACATGGGTATGTTCGCACAAGCTCTGCAAATTAGCACTCCAGTCACGTCATGTTTATTTATATAGCATATAGATGTTTATTGAATATATTACAGCAGATTTACAGTATCAATCACGAAAAACAGTGTCAGTGCCTCATTTCATCAGAAGCGCAACTTAAGGGTGTTCATGTTTCACCTGCGGAGATCTTACCTCAACGAACTCAACAGATCAAATGAGTCAGAGACGCGTTCCACGCAAATGAAGGCGGAGCCTCAGTGCACACCTCCTATTACGTTATCGTCATGAACCAATGGTGGCATGAAGGTGTTTTGTAGCTGAAGCGAACTTTTCCTAAAAAGTTCACTTTGACAAGCCCTTTCAAACTTCCAAAAAGAACACTAAACAAACTTTGTTTTGGCCTGATTTTGTTCGAAATGACGTCACATCAGTTCGTTCTTCGATTTCATTTGAGGTATATCGGGGCCTTAAGGCGATAAAACTGATCAGGAAGATTATTTAGAGGTATTTAATCTCAAGTGGTAGAAGTGATGGTTCTACCATATTTATGGCAGGGTGGCATTTTTTTTACATTTTATTCTTGATGTGGTTTTACTTTTAGATTTTCAGAGATATGTTTTTTACATTTATTTTGGTCTGGATTTGGAGTCTAAAATGCATTGTCGATCGAGCTATTGCACTCGAAGCCGAAGTAGAATTGAGAAGTTTGAGAAACAGTGGACTAATGAGCAAGATGATTTACAGCCGCGATGATTTACTAAGTCTTTGATATAACATGAAAGTTCCACCGAGTCCTCCTTGTGATGTTCCTCTTGAAATTATATACACTCCACAAACAACGTACAGGAAGAGGAAAAAGAGAAAGAGAGACTGCTTGTCGAAGCAGTGCATCGATTCTTCAGGTTACGTATATTTTCAATGTAATGTTAACACCAAGTTGAATAAACACCTCTTAAAATAAGCATCCGCGGGATAGTTTCAAAATCCAGACATTTTCCGAGACAAGAGAAGAGATACTTTGATGATTGCTGTGCACAGAATTTATCTGAGAAAGCCGTGGCTCGTAAACATTATTTCACCACATGGTGTCAGTGCTCATCTAAACTAGTGACCGCAACACTGAAGTTTGCATGAGACCTGGTGAATGAGATCAGAGTTAACTCATCTTTTTAATACTGTTCTTACAAGAATTAACCATGGGTTTACTACAAGTAAAAAAAAAACATAGCCACAAATCAACCATGGTATTTGTAGTAAAACTGTGGTAATACAAGTAAGCAACCTGCGAAAAAACATGGTTACTATATTTTTTCAATAATAAAACCAGTTAATTTACGCAAGGGAGCTCATCAGTCAAATTCATTTAAAAATATAATTTCAACAGGTATGAAATACGATCAGTAAGAGAAAAAACAATGTTAATAATAAGATGAGCACTGGACTGCAGCAGGGTAGTTGGAAAATACATTTATTTATTATTCAGAATGCACATTTAAGGGAAATACATTTATAGGAACATTTCAGCATATGAGATGTAAATGTCTTCAGTTTGGAAATTCATAGGTCTTCTACACACAAACGTACGTGCCGCGTATTATTTTAAAAGAATGATCTTCATCCTGTCGTATCTCACCCATGCTTTCCTCTATTCTTGTTGTGTCAGGAAATAGTGAAAACTGAGCTAAAGGTGTCATTGTTTAGAATTAGAGCCGCTGGATCGCTGCAGTAACACCGGCGAGAGGATTCAGCCATTCGTTTTGATTGCGTTGCGATGGGAACGGAAGTAGCAATACACTGCTTCGCTTACCAGAAATAGGAAGTGTGGTAAAGGCCTAGAGAGAGTGAATTCGGAATCAACTTAAACAATGAGGCAGCCATTTCCCGTTGCCCAAAATAACTAACAAATGCCCCTTCACTTAAAAATAAGAACTGAACTTGCAGCATTAATGAAATATAACCGAGACTTCAAGAGAACGAACTTGCTTTGCATTACTGAAATATGGTTAACGGAGGAGACTGATGACATAAACCTTGAGGCATATTCGTTAATTCGCCTGGACTGCAACAGCCAGAAATCATTTAAAACCATCAGAGGAGGACTATGTATGTTTCTCAATGACAGCTGAGCAACCAATACTACGGTACGTGGCTACTGTTTCATTCAGACCACATTAGTTGCCTCGAGAGTTCAGACAAATTACTATTATTCTGGTCTGTGTGTCTGGGCCAAATTTTTCACTTGCAGCCGAGGGCATTGCTGCCAGCTACAACATTGCAATGCACAATTCAGCAGACGATCCAATGTATCTCCTTGAAGATTTTAATAACTGTAAAATATATTAGCGGTTTTGCCAAGCTTGGAACAGTATATAACTTGTCTGACAAGATTGAACAAAACTTTAGACAAATGCATATGGTGGACAGTGCTTATGTATCATGGTTATGTCCATGTCCTTCCTTCTTCAGTCGAAAAGAAATTAAGGTTTTTGATGAAAACATTCCAGGATTTTTCTCCATATAGTGGACTTAACCCTGCATATGCTGGTTAAGGTAGGTTTTGGAGCTGGTATGCTGGTTTGATCTGATTTATGCTGGTTAAGTGCTGGTCCTTTTTTCAGACCCCAAACGGTTGAAGGTCAAAATTACGGTTTCATTGCAGCTTCAAAGGGCTTTAAGCGACACCAGATGAGGAATAAGGGTCTTATCTAGTGAAACCATCTGTCATTTTCTAAAAAGAATTTAAGTGTATATGCTTTATATAAGCAAATGATCAAGTGCTCAAGCCAGACCGCACTTTCATATTCTTCAAAAAGCTTACGCTGTAGGTCCTACACCTTCCCTATTCACATTACATAACGAACGCGGCGCCAGTTAAGATATTAACTTCATTGCGAGTTCATTTTAGACTAGGAAATGCACACACTATAAATTCGATTAAAAAAGAAAAAATTCATTGTACATTCAAATGTGTTTTCTAAAGGTTTTGGCCATTTTTAATGCAAATTTTGTAAATTCAGTAACTCAAACACCAAAAAATCTGTGTTATGCTTAAATAATGTCCTATTAGGGGACAGATTTTTTCTGTAAAGCTACACTATTGTTAGGCACTGGCAGGCGGTATTTAGCCTTTCTGTGTTTTAGGCTTATGTTAGTAAGTTTTATAGAAGACAGAAGAAATTGTCAGGTTTGTCATTTATGACATGAGGGTGAGTAATAAATGACAGAAATTTAATTTTTGGGTGAACTAAACCTTTAATTTGATACTTTTACTTACAGGATTAATTTTTAATTAAATATTTGAAAATGCCCAAATCATGCATCATAAAATGTGTAGTGCTGCACTTGAATCACAATGTTTCACATAGTAAAACATTCTAAAATGAAATGATATATTCAGTAATGAACACCATCAACTATTGAGTTATTGACTGATGAATAAAGTACTGTAACTGTACACTATGATTTCTGTTATTTTTAGTGTATTTAATTTAAAAAGTGAGAACAAATTCCAAGAACTGTTCTGAAGGTTAAATTCAAGAAATTTCATTCAGAACTTCTGGAAGTAAGTTTACACTAGCGAAACAATGACTGCATTTACGATCACTTGTTTGTTGATTTGTTTGTGGACAAGGGCAGTAAGGCAATTTCAGATAGAGATACAGATTTGCGCAACCAACATATTCCATACATATTATCAACAACACTTAAGAGACGACTCAAGGGGACACCAAGGATTGGGATGATTTAGCAGAGGAAGATATATAATATACAGAGTACAAAGCTTAAAGCCCAATCAAACCAAACCTGATCTGCAATTAATTACATGGTGAAGCAAACATCATCTTTGATAAATGCCTTTCTGGTGTTATATGTGATGGGAAAATAGTGAAAAGTGAGCTCGGCTAACATCCTACAGGCGCTGTCTTAAAACGGAGATGTGTCCTAGACGAGCTTGCTTCCTTCAGTGTTGTTGAAAGTGTTGATATTTTAGAGGGTGTTGGTCCTCTGGAGGTGAAACTAGCACTGTCTGAACTTACAGCTGAAGCTCACATTAGTCTGGATACTGTAAACCACAGGTTAACAAGCTTCGATTATGGTTTTTTGCAACAAACCATCTTGTCAAGATTGTTTATTTTTGTGCACAAAAACAAACCAAAAATATTCTCGTCACTTCATAACATTACGTTTGAACCACTGTAGTCATGTGGAATATTCTAACCATGTCTTTAGTACCTTTGGACCCTGGACCATGTGGTCATTGTGTTGCAGTCTATCAGAGGTCAGATAATGTAAAACGAGTGTGCCAAGAGACACAGTGTGTCAGACTAAGAAGATCACGAGCCCAAAAAAGACAATCTCAGCCATAAAGGGTCCTTCGAGGCACATTTGGGCAAAAAAAAAAAAAAACTTTCCTTAATCTGAGCGGTACAAGATTTGGCTACTTTTCTTAAGTTTGCTACCTGAACACACACACACAAAAATGGACGGTGTTAAGTGATTGAAAAAACAACTCCTCAATTGGTCTTTCATTGCCAGAAACGGACACCCATAGGAAATGAATGCGAGAGACTGTAACTCAGAGCAATATTTTGTTTTATTTGTCCTAGTCCAGTGGTTCCCAAACTGGGGTACGTGAAGCGACAAAAGGGGGTAGTTCATTTAATTCTATCTTAAAGTAATATTAAAACCGAGCATGTATTTCGAACTGCCAAAATGTCGTAAATCCAGTACATTTAATCAAATTACCTCTTCATTTGCAGTCAAAAATGACTGTATCCACACAAGCAGCATACATATGATAGATTGCGTGCAGAATCTGCTGCCTTAAATCGCGCTAAATTACTGTCGTTCTCGACAATGCACCTTTGTAAAAGTGGAGATTTAGCACTTACTCACATGAAGAACAAATATAGACACAGATAGTGGATTAATTTCGATTTAAGACTCAAACTTTCTCTGATACAAAAACATGCATTGTGTGAGTTCTTGTATTTAATGATGATAACGAGCAAGAATGCAATTGTTCCCAAATATCCACATGACTGCAAACGTGACATTATTATACAACAGGTAAAAAAATAAAACGTAGCCAACATTTTAAACGCAGTACTGTCAGTATATGCAGATGGATGGTAATCCCTTCAGGAGGTATTCCAAGCTAAAAAGTTTGGGAACCACTGTCCTAGTCTATATAGCATAGCATATTGGCTACAACTAGATGGGAAATATCAGACAAAGACTCTTCTCCGCTCTTTAAATACATAAATCATTAGCCTTCACTGACAGTGTTTCTTGAGCAAAGAAAATGCTTTACTTTTTTTTGAGGATCAATGGAGTTACGAGGTTTTGTCACAAGCTCTTTAAAATCCTCTTCATTTGTGTAAAAACCCACATACAGTCGTAAAGGGTGATCAATAGCATTGATTTTTTTTTTTTAAATAAATAAAACAAAAATGGGGAAATATGGAAGAACCAAGGCCCAGAATAACAAACAAAACAGGTGATTAAACAAAAAGATCCAAATCAAAATCCAACAAATTTCACCAACTACACTAATAAAAACAGAGCGAACGTAATTTTAGAGGAAAGGGCAGGTCAACCCTACACAACACCATCACTGAAAAGCATACAATGTATAATGGTGGTCTGGTGGCTGGAGAGGAGACAGGAGAAGTGCAACCAGCCCAGAATCGCAAAAGGTAGTTTTAAACCCTCATTCATGGTCGCGATCCAATCCCGCAGCTGATTATGGGATCCTGGTTACAACAAACAACAGAGCAAAAAGAACACACACACAGAGATAGCAAAACAGAAAACACAAACACAATATACCAAATCTGAATGCGATATACAGAATCAAATCATAATATACAGAATTACACATAATTCCATAACACTACAGAGCCAACCTCTCGTATCTACAATATTGTGATCCACACATATGCCTCGCACCTTTTTCTATGTGGTGGTTGCTGTGCTGCTCTAACTGGTTGCTAGGGCATTGGCTGATGTTAATTAAAATAAAAAATAACATTATTAACCAATTAATGGTACTTTTTAAATGAATGTTACTGTTCATCCTGATTCAACTTGAGTTTGCTTTCTTTTTTATTTAAATCACTATTACATTTCAGCAGTTTCCAGTTTTAGTTAAGAGCCCTACAGACCAAATGTCACTTGGTTTATAAGTTCAGTAAGTCTTTGTTTTGTTTTATCACATGACACAGTGATGTTAAAATCGTAATCATTTACTATTGTACAAAAGCTGACTTGATATTCTTGTCTGCTCAGTGTCATTTAAAATTTTTATTGTGCTTTTATACTGGATGCTTTTCTACAGATTTTTTCAAAGCAGCTCTTAAGTGAACAACAGAAGGAAAGACAGTGACAATTACCAAAGCAAATCAATAAAGAGAAACCCTAGCAGTGACCCTGCTTTCACCGTACCTCACTCTTACTTGAGAAGTTGAGTTACTATACTATACTGAGGAAGTGCAGCGCCTACTCAATCCCACAACAGTGACATATTAGCCTTGCTCTACTGTCGTCTACCTGGTGATGCAGTGTGCTTTGTGGCTTTCAGGAACATGCAGTGCCGCTTGCTGTTTGCAGTTCACGCGTGTTTGCTCTCTCACACTGTCATCCTAAAATGAATATCACACAGGCCATAATACACACAAAGAAGTAACTGATATAGCCTACCTTTTGATTATCCCCATTTAGGGAGAGATCACATTGCAGTGGGACAATGTAAGCAACAGCTTTGTTTAGACTGCTTCTTTCCTTTAGATAGTTTACACAGAATACCCTTCTGGCAGAGCTATGTCTATAAGCTTTCTGCTCCTGCGCATAAGTTTGAAGCCTCCAGCATGCTTTATAGGAGGAAAAGCCTCCTCAATTGTCATAATAAACTTGCGGCAGTTTGCCTGGAGGCACGTAATTTCTTCAACACTGGGGATTTGTTTTGATGCCATGACCTTGTTTGGTCAGTTTGTTAAAAACTGTGTCACAGGGAGGGAAATAGGATCAGACCAGTTGGAGACGCAACTTTTGGTGCTGGGGACAAAGCAGTGACAGATCCAGCAGCCGGCACTGTAGTCGGTCCAGTCATTCCAGTACTCGCTCCAGTTAGTCCCATCTGTCCAGCAGTGGCTTGTGCTTTCTGTAGAGCAGGTATGCTTGAGGGTGCTGGTGACGGTCCATCTTGTACCTCTGTTTGGTCCCTCAGAAGTTGACCCAGCTCCATTATAAGTACTGATATTAGTCCTGTATCAGCTGACAAATAAAAAGACAAAAATCAAATATAGCTGCGAGCAGCATTCATCAGGGTTCAAGCACTTTAAGGCCTCATTAAAAGACTAGACTAACCTTTGCTCAGGGTGGCCACGGGTCCTTAAAAAGTCTTAAAATGTCTTGAATTCAGATTCGACAGGTCTTAAATATTTTTTGTCGCACTACAGCAAAAATTTCTCCAGTCTGGAGGACCCAATAACTGATCATTGGACAGAAGATTATTTTGAGCTGAGGTGATTTGGGTGCTGAGAACGGTAACGAGCCATCACTCATTCAGCTCAAATGACGGAATCAAGGAGGTCTTCAAAGCGATGTTTCCAGACCCGGGGCTTGTTCAGACATTTACGCGTGGAAAAGATAAAAGCAGATATATAGCTAAGTGCTGGTGCCATATATAAAAAAAGAACTTCTAGCCGAGGTCAACAGATGTGGAGCTTTTGTGATCATGTCCCTGAACCAGACAACTAAAAGCAAGCAACTGGACCTTCATGTGCAGAATTGGTTAAATGAACATGTTCAGTCAAGGTTCTTTGGATCTCAGTTTATGGGCCTTGCAACTGCACAAGGTCTACTTCAGCATTTCAAAGTAAGTTTTCTTTTAGAGTGTATCATGTAGAAAATGTAGGCTAACATAAGGCCACAGTATGACAGTGTTTTTTTTTTTAAGCAGCTCCAGATGTTAATACTGGCTTGTCTAATGCCTTGAATATGGACTGAAATATGCAAAAGTTGGGGGCGTACATAGTAGAGATGCACCGATTGCAATTTTCTTAGCCGGTTCCGGTTTTCTTTCTAAGAACTATAATTGACAACATATACAAACAAAAATCTACTTTTCTTCAACGCAGAGTTTTATTTTCATAAAAAAAAAAAAAAAAAAAAAAAAAAAAAAACAAGTAAAAAGTCAGTAATAAAATATAAAAAGCTCATATAAATGCAATAGAATAAAGAGAAGTATAAAACTAAGTTTTTCAGGTTAACTGGGTTTCTATTCAGGTAAGAAATGGGTTCACTTTCTTAGCTATTTAACGATTAAAAACTGACTGTGCTTATCTGTATACTCGCCAAGATTGCCTGTGCCGCTGGTTTTGACATACTTTTGTATGTATTTGACAGTTTAAGCACATTATGCTACTCGTTTTGGTACTTGTGACTCTGTTTGACTTCAGTTTGAGACTGAGCGTGGCTTGATCAGTGGTGCTGATCATCTTTTGGTGTGACCTGACGCTTGATGATGGAATCAGGGAGAACTGTCGCTCAGACAACAGTTCCGTGATTATTTCCCAGTCATGCCTGAAGCTAGCAGCTGGATAAGAAACCCTTTCAGTATCGACAGTGTCTTCTTCAGAGAACTTAGCTGTTGCTGAGCAGGAGAGATTGATAGAGTTGTCTTGTGACGAATCATTGAAGGCAGCTTTCAGAAAGCAGACATTGTTGGACTTTTGGATAAAGCAGCACAGTGAATACCCCGTGCTGTCCGACAAGGCAGTGCGCTTTCTCCTTCCTTTTGTGACCACGTATCTGTGCGAGAAGGGCTTCTCTTGACAACTGCTTTGGATTCAGAGATGGCACTGTACGACCCATTGCCAGACCAGGTGTAACACAGAGGATCCTATATAATGGTCACAAACAAATTCACAATCTAAAATATCAGGCAGTAGCCATTCCTAATGGTTTGATTGTCCATCTGTACGGCCCTGTAGGTCAGTCTGAATGCTATATTTTAACAGAGGGAAAGAAGCATGACTCAGGAATGCTGGCAGAATCCGGACTATTGACCCTGCTGGAACATCATGCCATGTCTGTAGATGCTTATCCAATGTGTGTGTACGGCGACCCAGCATTCCCTACTGCGTGTGCATCTGCCAGCCCCATTTCGACATGTTCAGCTCACCCCTCAGATGATGGAACTCAACAGAAGAAAGAGTGAAGTCAGAGTGTCTGTGGAATGGCTGTTTGGGGACATAGCAAACTACTTCAAGTTCATGGACTTCAAAAAGAATTTAAAAATTGGTTTGAGTAGTGTTGGAAAACTGTATGTTGTATCTGCTTTAAGAAATGCACTTACTTGTCTGTATGGTAATCAGACATCGCAGTTTTTTAACTTGGAGCCTCCACACATTCGTGACTATTTTTCAGGAGGTAACACATGCACAGCTATACTGTGCCACATATGTATAAATAAATGAACAAAGTAATTAATAAATAAGTAAATATATCGTAAACAAACACACAATATAAACAGAATTTAAAAAGAATGAGACATTTTATAATAACATGTTTTATTATTTTAATATTGTCACGGGTTCACAAAGACAAGAAGGCAGATCCATGTGCAGCAATTTATTGGGGTAATCCAGAAACGTAATTCACAGACAGTCAGGGGTCAAAATCCATAAAGCAGTCCAAACAGAAAACAACGAAAACCAAGACAGAGAAACCACACATGAAAACACCATAAACAAAGCAGAAAACAAACCGGGGATAAATAGGCAAACACTAATGAGGAAACACAAAACAGCTGGGTGCAATGAAATGGGATAATGAGTCCGGGAAGTGTGTTCTGGGTAATGAAGTCCAACAGTGAAACCAAGAGTCTGGGTTGGAGTGCCCTCTAGTGGCTGATTAGGGCACTCCCACTAGTGTTCATGACAAATATTAACAAAAATATAGACAACTTATAGTACGTTTAGTACATAGCACACAAAAAATTATTAGAAATGTGATATTTTATGTAAACAGATTTTATATTTTATTAACACTCTGAGGTCTAAAAACGCGCCGGCGCGTTTTGCAGTTTTTTTTTTCACATTGCAGCAAAACAGACTTAAAATACTCCGTCATTTTTTGTCATAGAGACATAAGTAATATATCAATTGAAACTATAGAATGTCTTCTTTTTTTTGTGTACACTCACAATCAAAATAAAACTTTGTGCTTTTTAAAAATAAATAAAATATACAGGGTGTGCTGTCCTGCCGTCTCCGTCTCTGCAAACATCGTTCTAAAACGTCACTAAAAGTAACTAAAATAGATGGCTTATACATGCTACATGGACATGAGAGATATGTCTTTGGAAAGCTTTAAGTGTCTACTTTTAAACAAAACAAATAAATTCTAAAACAAATATTCTCCCTTTATGTAATCAGTATAAAAGTAAAGAGAGGTACTGTTTCTCCTGTCTGACCTAATTATCTTTAATGTGTGCCCGCCCACGCGCAGAGCGGTCTATTTATAAGATAATGTGCTGAGGCGATTTATGCAAACTGTAAACGCCCCTAACAGCGTCTTAAAAAGCATCAAGTTTCATCAGATTCATTCGCTTTCCTTCGCGTTTGGAAGATGGCACACTACACAGGTGAGCAGGCTCTTCAGATGGTCCTGGACAGTGAGGAAGTTCACTCTTTCCTCGGAAGAAGAACACGACTCTGACGATGAACGTCTGCATTTTGAAGAGCGACTTGATCCAGCTGAAGATACAGTTTCTGATGAGTAAGTGATTTAGTTTTACTTAAATTATTTGACGTGTTTTTTTTTCTATATTAGCGTACATATATATTTGCCTTATATTTACATCTATCTATATAACTATATATATATATAACGTTATCTCATAAAAACGCTTATAAATAGAATGCTTTCCTGTTGATATAGGGCCTACTTAAATTATTTATATAAGCGTACATCTATATTTGCCTTATATTTACATCTATCTATCTATCTATCTATCTATCTATCTATCTATATATAATCTATATATAACTTTATCTCATAAAAATGCTTATAAATAGAATGCTTTTCTGTTGATATACTTAAATTATTTAACGTGTTTTTTTTTTTATATATAAGCGTACATCTATATTTGCCTTATATTTACATCTATCTATAAATATATATATAGCGTATCTAAGTACCGTATATGATAGGCGTGAATGTGCTAAAATATGCTTGGTTGTGAAATGCGCGAACATGTTGCTATTTGCTAAATGTGCTAACTGATATAGCAGACTGTAAACGTTTACACATTCGCACACTTTGTCCGGTAATGGCCAATTGACAGACATATACAGCATGCTTGTATACCTGTTACTTTCCTGTCAGTTATGCATAGCTAATGGTATGAGAGTATTATCTTATATGCTAATAATAACAGTTTTTTTTTTTTGACATTTTTTTTTAGGAATGTGGATCCATCACTCTCACATTCACCTGCAATTCCCACTAGGAGGGCACGCAGCAACACAGGCCGAAATGAGAAAGATCAGTACACGTTTACCCACTATATGTGCAAACTGATATAGCAGACTGTAAACGTTTACACATTTGCACACTTTGTCCAGTAATGGCCAATTGACAGACATATACAGCATGCTTGTATACCTGTTACTTTCCTGTCAGTTATGCATAGCTAATGGTATGAGAGTATTATCTTATATGCTAATAATAACAATTTTTTTTTTTTAGGAATGTGGATCCATCACTCTCACATTCACCTGCAATTCCCACTAGGAGGGCACGCAGCAACACAGGCGGAAATGAGAAAGAGTAAGTACACTTTTACCCACTATATGGTAGGCCTATATTGAAATCTGTAAGATTTTTCATGTTTTTAAAATAAGTTTCGTCTGCTCACCAAGGCTGCATTTATTCAATTAAAAATACAGTAAAAACAGTAATATTGTGAAATATTATTACAATTTAAAATAACTGTTTTCTATTTGAATATATTTCACAAAGTCGTTTATTCTTGTGATGTCCAGCATCATTACTCCAGTCTTCAGTGTCGCATGATCCTTCAGAAATCATTCTAATATGATGATTTGCAGCTCAAGAAACATTTATTGTTTACAATTGTTCAGAAATGTTTCATAAGTAGCAAATCATCATATTTGATGATAATATTTGATGATAATATTCATAAGATTCATATTTGATGATAATATATTTGCAGAACTCTGTGGTGTGTCGTCACAGAAAGCAGCTCCAAAACAGACCAAAAGTGACCATGTACCGGTTCCAGGAGCAGAGCTGACATCAGATGCAAGGAATAATGCCACCGCTGGTCATCGGAACTGCATGCTTTGCAAAGTACAGCTTGGTAAAAGGCAAGACACACCTTGGAAATGCCAGGCATGTGATGGCACACAGATGTGTGACTGTTCAGATTCTCTGTTCACCACCTCTCACTGACCATTGGGCTGCAAAGATTATCTATATGTGATCAAGCAGGTTATGTATAGGGTGTAAAAGTGGGCTTTTTTAATAAACCTTACCTTTATTTGCCTGTACACAAAAAATGTGCCTTTGACCCTAGTTTATATGTGGATTATATTGTTAACTTTATTTTAAATAAAAAAGAAAAAAACAATATGTCTTGTCTTTGCATTTTCTTAGTTGACTCAGTCACATTCCTGACTGAATGGCTCATTATGCGGCTCATTAGGGGCAGGGTCTTAATCTCCCCAGGTGTAAATCACTTCATTATTCATGAAGAGTCACACCTCTTCGCATATGGCCTACCTAAACAAAAAGTGTCTTAGAAATTTAAAATCAATACAATGTTTTATGTGTCAGAGTAGGGAGGATCATTTCCACATCATTTTGAAGCAAAAACTCTACACTAAAATATACAATTCTCAAAAGTCTTGTGAAAAAACATTTAGTATGCATTTTGAGGTATTGTTTCAGTTACTTTTTTTTTTTGTTTTTTCAATAACCACGCATAAACATTATTCCTTTAAAAACACAAACATGTACATACATGTTCCTCACATATTATGGTAGCCTAGTTTGTGCTGAATACAGTGTAATGACACTTTTGTCATTAATATGTTTATAACCAACTGATAAAAGCACAAATGTCAGGGCATGTCAAAACTTCTCCAGGGCCCAAAATCAGCCTCAGACTCCAGAGGGTTAACATGCATTTATACGTTAAAATGTTTTATAAATGAAATCACAAAGAAATAAATGTTTTTTTTTCAAATTGCAAAAGACTGTGAAAGAATAAAAGAATCACTATTTCTTTGACATACTTTCAATGAGACTAAGTAATGCTTGCCCTTGCTGAAGTAGCATAGTCTGCATTGCTGTTGTTGCATTAGTTGCATCATTTCACTCATCTGCCTTTGTGTCTGTTGTGCTGCTTTTGCTTGCTCTTCAACTTGTATGTTTTTAATTCCAATTCCTCTTCCCTTAGAACCCTCTCAGTCTGGCTTCTCTCCCTCGAAAACTCAGTGGTGTCATTCCCACTCCTTCTGGGCTTCTAGCGTCGAGAGACACTGCTCAATCAGTATCTGTCTGGCCAGTCTTCTCATCAGTCATTTATACTCAAACAGTTCACTGCCGATGTTAACTTCTCTTCTGCTGTCATCAGTTGGAGAGCTGCCAAGTCTTCCACAATCCTTTTAAGGTGTTTCTGACGTAGCCTGTGTTTTCTCCTATCAGCTCTCCTCTTGGCTCTTCTCCTCTGTGTCCGTCTTCTTTTCGTCTGTAAAATATGCCTTATCTACAGCATTACAATTCCCTTGTATCTAATACATAAATGTTCTCTACTCTGTTACTTTAATATAAATTTCATACTATACACCACAGTTTAATTGTTCCTTCTAACATAAACATATACTGTAAGTAAAGTAGTCATATACAAATTACTTTAACATGGTTAAGTATACATGCATACATGATAGCAATTAATATCATTAGTTTGCTTTTCTACATTACATAATTTCAATACATTTTAATGCATCATCGCTAATTGGGTTACATAAAACTACTACAAAGCAAAAACAACTTTAAACAAAATAGAGTAATTGCATAATCATCATATTCATCAACAGTTTTCCTCAGCTGCTCTTTCTTTTTCAGTTATTTCTTCCATGAGATCATCAAGCTCTGTTGTTTCTGTTGATGTGCCACTGCTCTTCTCATCTTTGTTATGGCCTTGTATTTCACCTGTATCAAGGTGAATCTCTCCCTCACTGACCTCTGCGTAACTTTAAATTTAAGATCTTGAGAGCAATTCAGTGTGTCTGCTATTGTAGACCAGGCCTTGCCCTTCTTGTACCTGTATGGTTCTGTGAGTAGTATTCCTCTACAGAGAAGTACATCATGCTTCTCTGTCCACTCCATAGGGGCTCTAATCAACAAGAAACATCAAGTAGCTATAGCTCACTTTTGAAAAGTAAGTATAATTAACTGTCTTGGCAGACATTATGCATGGGAAGATATGTGGATGTTTTGTGTATATCTGGTTGTTGTAGCTGTGTTTCTGATACCAGGGGCTCTCGTGTGTGATCTTCTACCTGTGTTCTGTACATCCTCAGAAGATGTTCTGATCATGCAGTTTGTCCCAGAAAAGCTGCTCCTTATGTCACTTACAGTAACACTTTTCAGTGCTGCGGCAAACTCTCGGGCAGGTGGGTGGAAGCGCTGACCCCTCTTTCCACCAATGACTGAAAATAGGTTCTGGTAATGACACATAAAGGAGAGAGATGTTTAAGCCTGAGTTCTTCTAGAAGAATGGTGTGAGGTTGGGTTCGGCGGTTTGTACAACCAATGGAAGATTAGATTGTTCTGGAATATGTTGTAAAATTACGTTTTTTTGCAATTCTGTTTTGATACCATCAATGCATAAATCACATACTTCAGCTTTAACATTGGGAAAAAAAGAGTTTATGTTGGCGGTGGAAACCGTGTAGACAGTGTTGTCATGTTTATGATTGTCAGTGCTCATTTTATACTTGTAATCTTTGTTTTCTTCTTTTTACAAAGAGTTATGGCCACCTCACTGCAGTCTTGATTCAGACGGGATGTGCTCAGGTGTGTTGCTCCTGCCTGATGCAGTTCCTCCGGCACTTTCAGGACACAAGGAGGAACTGTTCCAGATCTGCATGACGTTGAATAGAGGTATAATAGTAAAAGTATATAATAACTTATAGAAATGTAATAGCTTTTAATGGATAGGAAAAAAAATCCCACTACAATCAAACCTGAATTTCCAGTCAGATGCCCACTGAATGCACTCCCTGAGGTGTTCAATCAAAATTGAGTCTTTCGGATTTCTGTGTGTATACAACAGGTAAAAGAATATGCTTTTTGTCCTTGATATAATGTAACTGCATTTTTTTTTACAGTACAATTCACACAGGTAAGTTTGATCAGGCTTTACATGGTCATATCTCTTGATCACCATAATGACACATTTAAAAAAAAAAATCCTGTGGAAAAAAAAAACTCTTCATGCATTAAAATAGCTTGAATGTCACTCCATACCCTTGCCTCATTTCAAGACTTTATTTGAACTCGCTGAGAACAGGAGAAAATTGTTTTTGAAGAACGAAATTGTTTGAAAAATGAAATCAAACTGGAGTCATTTGACCAATGCACAATGACTGCCGGTAACACTTTAGATTACAGCCCGGAAAGTACTGCGTAATTACAACAAATTTACAGCGTAACTTTCAATAATTATAGTGTAACTATACAGTAAGTATGTGTAAGTATAGGGGAACAATATGTGAAGTATTGGGAATAAAGGGGTAACAACCAGGAAAAATAACAAATTATTTATACTTTTAATATTTTATAACTAAGGGGTACGTATGACATAACTAAGGGGTAAATATGACATTACGGGCCGTAAATTAAAGTGGAGCTTGTTACCCTCTTATTTCATATAGTTACAGGGTAAGTATGACATTACGGCCGTAAATTAAAGTGGAGCTTGTTACACTCTTGTTTCATGTAGTTACAGGGTAAGTAATTAATAAAAATAAATAAATAAATAAAAACGCAAACAGTCATATCACTTGGAAAACTTTATTTGAAAAACAACTTATTTCAAAACAGATTTAAAGTTACAAAACTTCTTATTTGTTTCTCTTGCTTGGCTTCCTCCTCCTCTTGTTCCTCTTCGTTCGTTCTTTCCACTGATGAATCTTAAGAGGGAATCCCATTTGCTATTCTGTATTTAAAAAATACAGAACACCCGGAAATGTGCTCACCGTTTACTCATCTTTTACCCTCATGCCATCTGAGATGTATACGACTTTCCTTCTTAAGATGAACACAAAAAGGATTTTAGGAAAAAAATAAATCATCTGGGAACGCTTTATAATGCAAGCTCACGTGTTCCTAAAAGTCGAAGCATCAAACAGCACAAACAGCAATAACTACAGTAATCCATACGACCCCAATGGATGAATCGATGTCTTCTGAAGTGAAACGATACGTATTTGTAAGAAAAATACCAAATATTTGAATATTTTTAAAACTTTCGACCAGCTGTCTTCTGCGCGTGCATGCGAGGGTTGAGAGTTCATGCTTGACGTAACTTGAAGCGTGACGTAGGCGTGCCGAGAAACTCACGCAGATGTTGGATGCCGTCACAACTGACTTCAGCCACAGCCTTAGAGGAAATCAACTGAAGATAAAAGACATTAAATCTCTGAAGATCTGATTCAACATCTCCACAAACAGCATTACCAGCTTCACTTATTACTAACCAGACTGACTTTATTTCTGTCACACGTCTACAGAAGCTCTTATTGAGAATTAACAGAAGTTTAACTCTCATGTTTGTTTCATTTCAGGTTACCATGATGGTGATTGATGTTTCCATTAGTTGGCCTCTTAACTTTTAACATATATATTTGTCTTCTCTGGCTGCTGTGGTAGTGTTTCTGTCAAACACATTAGCAGTAGCAAAGAAAACTGAAGCATGATCATGTGATCATTGTTGACTATTGATGATTTTGTAATCATCATATAGCCTGTGAACAACGCTGTGTCCAACAATTAGCTATTAAATAGCCTGCTTCACTGAAGTCATAATAATTGAATATAAATGTTACTGCAAAATGAAATCCAGATATTTTGCAGAAATCACTTAGAAGATGAAAATAAATAAAAACACAAGAAGGAAAACTATGTTGACAAACACAGATATCAGTAATCAGCATATGAATCTCAATGATAGTGACAATAAACAAAATATTTAGACAATCAGATCAGCTGCATAATGCTCTGATGCATTCTGGGAGTTTTGTACTATAGTACCCAGCATGCATTGCGGCTACATGATGCTTTTTGATTGTCACCATAGTTGAGATTCATGTGCTGATTCTTGATGTCTTAGTGTGTCATCTCAAAGTACCTTTTAAAAAAAAAAAAATTCTGCAATACAGCTCGAGCTCATGTCACAGAAACACAGGGTTTGTAATGTTAGTGTATTAATGGCGCAAAACAAATTTTTTTCATCTAAACAACATCATTGATTCAGGCCATTTCACGATGATAGTAAAATCATTGACAGCTAACAGCCAACACCTGATCTCATTTCAATTTTTACTGCTGCTGCTGCTAATGTGTTTGGTAAACACAATATCACAGCAGTCAGAAAAGACAGTTATATATGTATAAAGTTAAGAGGCCAACTAATGGAAATATCAATCACCATCATGGTAACCTCAAATGTAACAAACGAGTTAAACCTGTTAATTCTCAATAAGAGCTTCTGTAGACGTGTGACAGAAATAAAGTCAGTCTGGTTAGTAATAAGTGAAGCTGGTAATGCTGTTTGTGGAGTTGTTGAATCAGATCTTAAGAGATTTAATGTCTTTTATCTTCAGTTGATTTCCTCTAAGGCTGTGGCTGAAGTCAGTTGTAGTTCTTGTGTTTCTGCTCATCTCTTTTTTTCCTGTTTCCTTCTTTCCTTCAGTGATTCTGCTTGAAAACAGGCTTGTTAATGTTGAAATGACTCTATAAATAATACATAAGATTTTGTGGATCAGATAAGGTCCAGGTCTTTGCTCTTGGCTGACATTTGGCATTTTTGTGGCCTGCTTGTGGTCCAGATCTGGCAAACAGGAGCGGTCCGCCCAAGTGCCATCATTCCTGCCACATGTGGGCCAGATCATCATTCGCCATGTGCCAGATGTGGGCCGGATTTGGGCCGACACAGTGTTGCTATCTGGGGTAGTGGTTCTAAGAATAGAGAAAATATTAGAATAAGTCATAGAGTTCAGTGTATACACACCCGTTCACTTGCAGTCCTCTGTGCATGAAGATGTTGCACCCTTTCGATGTCCTCCTGTGACAGGTCAGTCAGTCGACTGCATCTGACTGATTTGGTGCCGTCTTTCATATTAAGAGAAGCACCAAGGGGTTTTAACGCCTGTATATTAGTGGCTGCCTGGTCACAGACAACACATTTTACCTGTAGATAAGAACCAAATCAGTTTGTGTATCTGTAAGGAAACCGTGCTTAAATAAATAAATTATTTGCCGTTAATCCTGCAGATTCTAGGTGTCCTATTGCATCTTTTAGGAGAGAGGCGATTCGGTTTCCTGTCATGGATGTTCTTGAGAAAAAATGGAGGATCACGTCATATTTTGATGAGCAGTGAGCATTAAGAACGATCAAATTACATTAGCTAATTTTATCCATGATGTCCTGGCTGACCAAAAAAATGAACAAATTTGTAATTCGTCCTCCACAAAAACGACCAAGTCCCGCTGATTCGCCTACAGCAGCTGATAGTAATGATCCAGGTGAGGAAGCTCCCACCAATTATACAGGAAATACCAAGATAGTTACCTGAATTATGGTTTTACTTCATGTTCTCGAAGTCTGGCTCTGTCTTTAATACAGAATGGGAAAAAGTGCATCCATCGAATCCTAATCCTGCTTCTGATCTTCCCGTAACTGAGGAAAGGCGATGGATGAGCTGATGACACTAAAAGTGAAGTGTTTTTTGTATCAGTACTAGTTTTATTGTCATTATTTACTTCTAATGAATTCTATTTAATTTTTTTTGTTTTATTAAACATTCATAGGTGGCTGCTGTCTGACGGTTATGTGGATCTTGTAGGTTAAATACCAAGGGATCAAAGATGGACCTCATAATGACACTGAGGAGTGAGATGATGAATAGGTCATCATTTTTCAGAAGGGTTGGGGTGCATCAGGTTTGTATTCACTGATATATCTAATCATTTATAATTCACAACATGGGCAGTAGACGTCTCATTTCATTTAAAATCAAAGTGCAGAAATCATTCAAATGTTAAACATGTTGTGATTATTGAGGTGGCTGGGCTGTTGTTATGTTCCCTGCGGTGTTGTGTGCTGCATGAAAGTCCTGCTGAGAGCGGAAAGTCTTCAAGGGACTTCACTGACCTCTTGCTGTTCTAGAAACACCTACCCAACATTACAATTCATGATTTAGCAAGAGGACTTGCCCCTCATGCCAATCTCCGTTATCCAGACATAATTCACTTCAGCCCCCATGAGGGTCAGTATTTGGATCCAAATGATGCCAATATTGCAGCAGCGGAAGAGGGAAGACTTCGAGTTTCATTGAAAGGGCTTAAAGAGAAGAAAATAACTGCTGATGAGAATGGGCATGCATTAACTGCTCATCTGAACACTATGTGCTGTACAACCGATTTCATGAGAATAACACGAAAGATTCTTGCAATAAACTTCACAGAATACAGCTTGTGCCAGAGTTGGCTGGCAGAGTTAATTCTCATTGTGCAGAGCAGTTATTTTCACAAATGAGGAGAAACAAATACTTTTTGAATGCCAAGAAGCCACAAACCACTAATGAGAAACCTGTTGAACCACTACAGCGTTGCAGTAAATAAAAGTTTTACTGAACAACTCACGAAGCATGTTGGCTGCATGGCCAAGCACTCTCAGGTAAACATGTTTTGGCATAATGTTTGCATTTTACACAATTTAATGTCATTAGCACATTTATCGACTTTTCCAAAATGTATTTGACACAGGGATGCTGATTGCTAGGAATTTCATGTGAAAGCACAATTAAAAATAACAATGATCCAAGTACACACAAGGTGGCTGTGAAAACTCTGAAGGATGTAATGTCACCCAGGAGCTGCTGCGAACAACCATTCAGTGAAGCAATGGAAGAAAAGGTGATTGCTCTTTGAAGGAAGAAGTGTTGTAAGCTGTGAAGAATGAATGAATCAAACATTTTCTAATAAATGTTGATGATATTCTTTTTCCAAACAGCTCACACATGTGTTAGACACACAGAAAAATAAGGACGTGGCACGTTTTCACGTGGCACGTGGAAGATTTTCAGACATTGGGATTGCAACACAATGTGGAGGCAACTGTGAGGATCATCATAAAATTTCTTTCATCAAAATTTACTTTTCAGTTTATTTACCTGTTTTTAAGTGAAGCTGTGGTATCTTAACAGATTCTGAATTGTTGTTTCAAGAAAATTGAGGACATCAGCAAATTGCAAGTGTCTGAGTGTGTGTGTGTGTGTGTGTGTGTGTGTGTGTGTGTGTGAGAGAGAGAGAGAGAGAGAGAGAGAGAGAGAGACTTTTGACTTTATAAATCTATTTATAAACAGTACAAAACATCAAAATCTAATCAGAACACAACAGTTAAAAAAGAGGAGGGTAAAATTAGAAAAAAGAAAACAAAAAAGGAAAACAAAACAAAAATTTAAAAAAATATGCACACCTCTTAAGAAAAGGTTTTAAAAAAAAACATCCATCACTTTAAACATTAATTTGTAAACAACCATCAGGGACAATTTCACAGACACACTGATTTATGCACCATTTAAGACTGAAAGTTTCCAAGTCATCAACAAGCTTGTAATAGGCATACTCTATTTTGATATGAGATTTCAGTAATCCCCTAAAAACCGAGATAACATCAGTTGATCCTGTGCCAAGTAATTTCCTTTTGCGCGACACCCAAATTGCCATTTTTGCCTGGCCGAACAAAAAGTTTATTAAAACGTGAACTAACATACTGCCCCTTTTGTACTTGGGACAATAGATAAAACACATAGGCGTAAAAACTTCCCCCAAAGACTGACAGTACTCTTCAAATAGATAAAACAGCGGTTGGAGTCTCGAACAATTAAGAAACAAGTGAAAAATTGTTTCTTGCAGCCCACAAAAAGAACACTCTTCCCCTACTAGTGGATCGAGGTGTGCTCTGTGTCTGTTTGTAGCTATTATACCATGCACTATCCTCCATTGAAGGTCTCCAGACCTTTTCTCAATAGGAGGTTTGTACAGGGTCCTCCAGCAGCCTTTAGGGGAGGCACCCATTCCAAAAAACTCTTGCCACTTGGACTCCTTCACGTTTTCAAGAGTGTGAAAATGTATCACCTTAACACACAACACATAAAGAGCCTTCTTTCCCATGTCACCAAAACGGCTCAGTTCAGGGGTTCTAAAAGAGAGCAATTTGCCCTCCGTTTCCTGCCATTCTCCAGTATCAAACAAGAGAGTCGTCTCTGGGAAGGGAGGACTGTCCACATCAGATGTTTCCATAGAAAGTCTAAAATCCGATGGTAAAGACTCACGTATTTGAGTTAACAGCTTCTCTGCCACTCGAACTGACCTCATGCCCAGTTTTAGGGCTAAGGTTTCTGCAGATATCCATCCTCTCTCAGTAATTAAATGCCCAACTTTAGTGATCTTAGCAGACCACAGGGCTTTGATGAGGGATTCTGACCTAAGGATATCTAGGTCCATGGTAGAATTAAAAAGCAGTGGTTCTTCCCTTAGCCAAAGTCTCTGTGCGCTATTAAAATCTCTGGAAATCTTGAAAAGCGACCATGCTCTTAGCAATGTCCTGTAGAAAGGCGTTATTCCAGTCAGATTCAACTTGTTAGTGTCCATGAGAAACAGGTGACGGTCTAATCCCATATTACCAGCTCTCCTCAGAAGGGCACAGGCTACTTCAGCCCAGGATACATCCTCCCCGTATAGAAGTCTCTGAGCAGTCTGAAGCCTGAAGGCTTTAATTCTGGAATTAATGTCAACAAGTCCTTGTCCTCCTTCCTGAATAGGCAGGTAGAGTACAGGTGCCTTTAGCCAGTGCTGTCCCGACCAGAAAAAGTCTACCAGCTGCTGTTGAATTTTCCTCACCAAATCTTTAGGAGGCTCTAAGATCATCATTTTGTGCCAGAGAGATGAGGCTACCAGATTATTGCAGATTAGAACTCTCCCCCTATAGGACAGCTGGGGTAGCAACCATTTCCAGTGAGACAACCTTGCACACACTTTCTCCACTAGCCCCACCCAGTTTTGTCTCCTATAATCTCCTGTGCCTAAAAACACCCCTAGGTATTTAAAACCTGTATTACCCCACTGCAAACCACCTGGAAGTAAAGGACCTTGGCCAAGCTGACCACACCATAGAGCATTGCTTTTCCCCCAATTTACCTTGGCTGAGGAGGCTTTGCCATAACACAGCAAAGCCTCTTCTAGGAGAAGAACATCATTTTGGTTTCTGATTAAAACTGTGACATCGTCAGCATAAGCTGAAAGCTTAATAGATTCTTGAACCTCTAGTTCATTAACCCTTAAACCTGTTAGTTGCCTTCTAAACTTGCACAGCAGAGGCTCTATAACTATGCTGTAAAGTTGACCAGACAGGGGGCAACCCTGTCTAATACCTCTGTTAACTTTAACAGGGACACTAAGGCCACCAGCAATTTTTATCATACAAGTAGCATCATTGTACAACAGTCTAATCATAGAAATAAACTTGTCTCCAAAACCAAAAGCCTTAATAGTTTCAAAAAGAAAAATATGGTCAACACGATCAAAAGCCTTTTCTTGATCTAATGATAAAAAACCAAGGTTAATGTTGTTATTAAAAGCAAAATCAAAAATGTCCCGTACTAAATGTAAATTATCTAAAATACATCTCTCTTTTACTCAGTAAGACTGGTCTTTATGAATGATTGCGTGCAATACGTTATTTAGTCTGTTCGCCAAACATTTTGACAAAATTTTATAATCAAAACACAAAATTGCAATGGGCCTCCAATTTTTTAAAAGGGTTAGATCCCCTTTTTTGGGTAACAGTGTTAAAACAGCCCTCTGACAACTTAAAGGAAGAGACTTTTCATCAATACATTTCTTGAGTACCTCAAAGTAGTCAGGTCCTATTAAAGACCAAAACTTCTTATAAAATTCGGCAGATAAGCCATCCAGCCCTGGTACCTTCCCTGAAGAAAGACCCTTTACAGCAGCAGTGACTTCCTCAAATGTTAAATCAGTCTCCAAGAGTTTTTTTTGTTTTGAAGTTAGAACAGGGAGGTCCTGTAACAGTTCATCCTTAGATTGTTCATCCATGGCTTCAGCAGCAAAGAGATCAGAATAAAAATCAACAGCAAGTCTGCGCATTGTCACAGGATCTGAAATTTCTTGTCCAACATTGTCTTTTAAACAGTACATTTGTTTCTCCTGTCCTGCTTTATGCTCCAAGTTAAAAAAGAAAGAGGTTGGGCCATCCATGTCCTTTATGTTCAAAAAACGGCTCCTTACAAGAGCCCCTTTAACTTTTTCATTTAAGATGGAGCTGAGCTGGTTCTTTTTTTTGAGTCCAAAGTTCATGCAATTGTCCTGCATCATTTACAAACATACTTTTTTCAATATCAAGGATTTCCTTTTCCAGCAGCTCTACTGTATTTTTTAAAACCAGGGAGGAAAGGCCTTTGTACTGTTGGCAATAAGTCTTTATGTGCACTTTGCCGATTTCCCACCATTGAGTAATACTTTCATACAGGCTCTTCTCACTTTTCCAAGTTTCCCAAAAAGATTTAAAATTTTCACAAAAACATTTATCTTCCAACAGTTTATTATTAAAATGCCAGTAGTAACTCGTATGGGTTCTATTCACCAATACACAATCAACAGTGATATATTTGTGATCAGAAAAAGACGCAGGAAAAATAGCTGCATTGAACACTCTATTTCTCATGTTTTGTGATGTATAAAACCTATCCAAACGTGCTCCAAAAATCCTATCATTGCTAATTTTGACCCAAGTATACTGCTGTATTAAGGGATTATTCTCTCTCCATACATCTGCCAAGTTAAAACTTTTTATGACTCTAGTCAGATAAGAAGATGACTGCATATGAGGCTCATCGCCATTTCTGTCTTGTGTGAAATCTAGAGTGCAATTCCAGTCTCCACCTAATATGATAAAATCACCAGTTTGCTGCAGTTTTAAAAACTGCTCTAGTTTCACAAAGAGCTGTAATCTGTCTGCTCCAGTATTAGGGGCATAGATGTTGATAAACAAAAAACCTCCCAGGTTCTAGTTCATTTTTCATCAGAATTTTAACATTTACATTAGGAGAGAAGAGTACAGCCACACCGGCACTAAAGTTAGTTCCATGACTAAGCACTCTCTCTCCTTTCCACCATAATCCCCTATCAACTTCATTATCAAAATTACTCGGGTTCTTTAGTCTTATGAAGTCTAACAATAAACCTCTTTTTTTTCCATCCCTTAATCCATTTATGTTTAAGGACCCCACCCTCAAGACTTCCATAAGAGGGAGAGAGAGAAAGAGAAAACAGTAAAGAAAGAAAAAGGAAGATTTATCCATCCTAATTATTTGGTCTTTCCCCTTGCTTTAACTGGTTTCTTTCCAGATCTAATAGCAGTTAGATGCTTTTTGAGGCGAAAACGCTTTTGTTGTGAAAGCTCATCGTAACTGCTCATTCTTCTAACCATCATAACAGAGGAAACAAACTTTTCCACATCTGGAAAATAATCGCAAACCTCAACACCAGCTCTACCTTTAGTTTTGTCAAGAAATGAGTTGATTTGCTCAAGAGTGTACAAATCATCAACCACTTTTGAAACATCAGACCATTGCTCATCATCTCTTAAACCATCATCAGTGCACTGTGACAACCCATCCATCTCATCAGCCATGTTCTCCTCTGAGACACCTGCCTGCCCTGTAACATCCTCACACACATCTTCAACATCACCTTGAGCATCATTCTGTTCATTATCGTCACACTCACTCACATCCTTATGTATTACAGTAGGCCTACTACATTCAGCTTCCCCAACACCGCCAGAGGTATCAATATTTTCACTCACCTCCTGCTGCTCATTCACATCATCTGTAGCTCTTTCAGCCTGCTGCTCTGGCCTCTGTGCCTCTGTATTACTCGTATCCTCACGGGATGTAGATGCGCGTTGTTCCTCCTTATGCGGGCATGTGAGGCGTTTATGGCCCACATCACCGCATTCATAACATCGCATACTATCAGTACTGGCATAAACCATAAACAGACTCTCTTCGTGAGTGATGCGGAAAGAGACATCTAAAGTCCGCTCAGGGGAGTTTAGAAACATAAAGACCTGCCGTCTGAAGGAAAGGACGTGCTTTAGCGCAGCATTTTTAGGGGTTACCGGAACATATGTTTCTTTCACCCATACGCCGCTCACAGTCAAAACATTGACCAGTGCCTCTGATTTTAAAAATACGACTACGGCTTTATTCATCCTTGAAGCCGAAACGATGTTCTCAAAACCAATCTTTTCACCAAAGACTATAAGCATATCTTCTATGGACACCGCGGGGTCCGGTACACACCTGCACCCATTGCGGAGTGACAGAGTAGCAGGCGTTAACACGTTAATGCTCGCCATACTGGCGACGTTGAGCCGCGCGAACGCGGCAAAACCACTCTTCCTTATCCAGAAATTATTAACAAGGGAAAAGACAAAAATAATTTGGTAGGTAAAAGTAAAGAAAAAGTAAAAGGGGGAACAAACAAAACTCTCCGCGAACCGCGGCGCGCTCAGCTCCGTCTCACACTCCCAGCATGCACTCAGAGAGAGAGAGAGAGAGAGAGAGAATTTGAATTTCAAAGATCCTTTATTACAAAATCTAAAACATTATCCAGCCAAATACCACACTAATAAACAAAAAACAAAAATGACAACACAAAATTAGCTTAAGAGGGGTGCAAAGTACAGATTATCATCAATAACCTCACACAAAGCTTCCTTAAAACACCAAATCAAATTAAAAGAAACTAGATCTTTCATGGCTTTAAAATAGTGAAAATCAATTAGAATTCTGGATTTCACAGAATTGAAAAACACAGCTTTTAAATCACAATCTAAGTTGTGTTCAATTTTTTGTTTTCTTGTATTATAAATTGCCATTTTAGCTTGACCTAATAAAAAGTTCAAAAGTTGACACTTAAATCGGTGTCTCCGCACATAATTAAAACCACAAATAAAAATTCTGATAGAAAAGGTTTCCCCAAAGCAAACAAACAAATTCTCTAAAACAGTGAACAATGGCTTTAATCTGACACATTGCATAAACATATGAAACACAGTTTCCCTTTATGAACAAAAAAAACAACCGTGACCAACAACAGGGTTTAAAACTGAAATAAAAGAATTAACCGCAATTGCACCATGCAAAATTCTCCACTGTAAATCCCCAATTTTCCTAGCTAATGGTGACTTATAAAGAGCTCTCCATTGTGGTTTTGAACTTTCCTCCAACTGGAGGATAGTACGCCAGGGTGTATCCACCCTGTTATCTAAAAACCTTTTATTCAAGGATTTGACACAGCTTCTATACAAGGCTTTTCCAGAAGCCAGCTCAGAACCAATTAAAGTCAAATTTTCAGATGATAAAAAAACACCTTTACATTCTTCTAGATTAGGTGATAACAAAAGATTAGGAAAAGGATCTTTACAGTCTGGAGAGATTAAACCCTTTGAATAGTCCTCCAGCAGTCTGAATTCTGCTGCTGTGAGTACAAGCCTCCATTTTTCAAGAAGCTTAGCCACTATGCGTTTCGAGTGAAGACCCAAATGTCCGGCTACTGAATCAACATTCTTAAAATCTGTTCCTGCTATTCTTGATAGATGTCCAAGTGTCGATACTCCAGAAGAAAGAAGAAGTCCTTCAAGTGCAGGGAGAGGTCCTTCACAAGATATGTCCATGCGTGAACCATGAATTAAGGGTTCTTGCAATAACCAGTGCAATGAGCTTGTACTACTGGGTCTTTTTACTGTGAATAAGGACCAAACTTTAAAAAGGTTCCGATAAAAAACAGGTAGCTTGGAAATGTCCATCCTATTGGGATCCAACCAAAACAAAGGTTTGTCCGGGCCTAAGCCTTCAAAATTCCGTAAAATAGCAAAGGCTATAGATTTCCAATTTGAGTCCACTGATCCAGTCAAGAGTCTCTGGACAAATTGAAGCCGAAAAGCCGCTGTTCTGCTCTGCAAATGAATAAGTCCATGTCCTCCCTCTTCCTTGGGCAAATACAAGACCGCTTTTGGAACCCAGTGCAGCCTATCCCAAAAGAAGTCTATTAACATTGACTGAACCTTTAACAAAAAATCTGGTGGAGGATCCACACAAATCAAACGATGCCAGAGAGAAGATGCTACCAGGTTGTTAATTATCAATATACGCCCCCTATATGACATTTTTGGAAGCAAAAATCTCCATTTGTCAAAACGACCTTTTATTTTTTCAACAACCCCTTCAAAGTTTTTCCCCACAACCATTTCATTTCCTAAAAACACTCCAAGGTATTTAAAACCCTCCCTAGACCAGGTTAAACCATCTGGGAGATTCGGCTCTCCACTCAACCAACTTCCGACCAATATGGCTCCACATTTAGACCAATTTACCTTTGTAGAAGAAACAACATTAAAATCTTTTAATAATTTTAGTAACAAATTTACATCTCTCTGGCAACTAATTAAAATAACAACGTCATCAGCATATGCTGATAATTTAAACACTTTTGGACAATTAGCAATATACAAACCATACAAATCAGTTCTTAATTTATTTAAAAGAGGTTCTATTGATAAAGCATAGAGCATGCCAGACAAGGCACAACCCTGTCTAACCCCTCTAGAAACCTTAAAAGGAGCACATAAGTCACCATTAACTTTCAATATACTCTCAACATCACTGTACAAAACCTTTATCATAGAGATAAAATCGGGGCAAAAACCAAAAGCTGCCAAGACATCCCATAAATAGTTGTGCTCAACTCGATTGAAAGCTTTTTCTTGATCTAATGACACCAGGCCAAAATCTATGTTGAGACTCTTACCAATGTCCAAAACATCTCTAATGAAAGATATATTATCAAAAATTCGTCTACCCGGCACACAATATGTCTGGTCAGGATGGATCACCTGCTCCAATACTTCTCCCAATCTATTAGCTAGAGCCTTAGAGAGCAATTTATAATCACTGCACAGCAAACTCACAGGTCTCCAGTTTTTTATGTCATTCAGGTCTCCCTTTTTTGGTAACAAAGTGAGGACTGCTCTTCGGCAGCTTATGGGTAATTGCCCACTGGCTAGGCTTTCCCCAAGTACCTCCAACAGATCTGGACCAACTTCTGGCCAAAAGGACTTGTAGAAGTCAGCTGGCAGCCCATCGACTCCAGGCACTTTGCCACACTCCATACCTTGGAGAGCTTTCTCCAACTCATCCAAGGTTAAGGCTTTGCTGAGTTCAGCATTAGCCTCTTTGGATAGCTGAGGTAGATTCTCAAGGAAGAGATTAACAGCAGTTTGTTGTGTGAGTTCACTTTTGTACAGCTCTTTATAAAAACCAACCGCTCTTCTTCGAATGTCAGAAGGATCTGACAATAAGACTCCAGCATCTGAGCGTAAGGCATGAATAAACCTTCTTTGCCCATTTTTCTTCTCCAAATTAAAGAAAAATGTTGAGGGTGCATCCATTAACTCCACGCTCTGAAAGCGAGACCTGACCAGAGCTCCTTGTGTAACTGTGTCCAGCAATTCAGCTAGTAAATTTTTCTTTTTATTAAAAGTTTCATAAAGGGTCAAATTTCCTGTACTATCAGCAAGCCCCTGAAGCTCTACTAGATCTTTCTCTATTGTTTTCAGGGAATAGGTTATGTCTCTTGTGACGTTGCGAGTATATTGTTGACAGAACTGTTTAATCTGTACTTTTGCAAAGTCCCACCACTGCCGTAAAGACTGAAAAGAAGACTTCAAAGTTCTAAAATTGTTCCAAAATTCTTTAAACACATCCTTAAAATGTTTATCACATAATAAAGTGTTATTAAAATGCCAGTAGGCACTTTTTGGCTTAATGGAGCTCAAAGACACAACACACCTTATCAAGCTGTGATCAGAAAAGCTTACTGGAACAATTGAACAGCTTCTAAAAAAACTAAGCTGGTGTTTGAAACCATAGAATCTATCCAACCTCGCTAATGAAATTGAGTTGTCATAAGCATGGGCCCATGTATATTGCCTCTGATTACCATTAAAAATCCTCCAAATGTCAACAATCTCATGCGACTTTAATAACTGAATGAGTCGCTTTCGTGAAGGTTCGTGTGGTTCAATGTGATTTCTATCGAAGATATGTTCAGTGCAATTAAAATCCCCACCTAGGAATAATAAATCCTCTGTACTACAATTACCTAAAACATTACTCAGAGTATCTAGAAAGATCATTCGCTCCAATGCATTATTTGGGACATACACACAGATGAAAATAAAGGAGTGATTTTCAAACTGAGCTATAACTTTTAAAAGTCTCCCTTTTATAATTTCCTCTACCTGATAAGAGCAAGGAATGAAGTTATAACGAATGTGTAGCGGTTATTAATCAATTTATGGATGAAATATGAATATAATAATTCATATTGTTATGAATAAATTATGATTCATATATCGACCCAATGGGGAATTAAACATATATTGTGAATCAATTACAACAAATTATAATCAATTACATATATGATTAGTTCTGGTTTAATAATTATTTAGAGAAACTGTTCGTTTGTCCAGCAAACTAAGTCCCTCACAGAATATTATAAACGGAGTTATTCTCTGGCCATGAAAATAACTAAAGCATAAAGCGATCGAAAAAACGTTAAAGTGACTTGGTCTTCAGTTGGAAGAACAACAGAACAATCGAGCATGAATTAAGTGTTTTAATATATGCAGCTACGAATACAGAGGTTATACATCTAAATATATATACAAGAAAATACATATATATACACGAGAATGAAAATGAAGAAAAGACAGGGAAAGAAAGATGATCAAAGAATGGCAAATTACACAGTTAAACCCTTTTGAGAGAGCCAGCACAGAAATCAGTTTAGACAAATTTAAGGTAAATGATAATACTTGCTTATTGGTTCAAGTCCGTGAGTAGCAGTTTCGACGCGCTTGGCTTGGTCCTTTCCGAGAGGGTTTCTCCGGCGGGGTTTTCAAAAGAGGTTTAAACTTAAGTAACTTAACCGAAGAGAGAGAGAGAGAGAAAGGAAGTGGTCCTCCCGAGCTGCGCGCGTGGTTGGGAAGCGCGGTCACCTGAGGCGTCCGGGGAGACGTGCACGAGACGATCGGGAGGTCACCGGGAGAACAAAGAAAAGGTGTGTGTTGTTGTTTTTATGGAAACCCAAACTAACACACCTCCTGAATTGTAGCGGCCAATAGATGCGCAGCACTATCTGGTGGGCAAAGTTCCTTGGTTTGGTCTCCTAGATGAATTTGCATACTTAGTGGCCATCAGACCGGATTTCGAGATCGAGTGCTTTCTTCACAGTATCATTAAACACATAGAAAAATGCATATGTCAGCCATGTGACCCACCTCAGTAAATAGCTCGAGTCCGGAGCTTTACGGAGAGACCAAACTCGCCAGATTAGAAAGGCATAGACAAGAAGTTATGGTTTACAGACAAAATTATATCGTTAAAATGCACACTAGCACAAATACACTAATTTAAACACTAGGAAACATGCATAGGCCCTAAAATATATGAAATATATATTTCAGCATAGTGGTAGGATATATATACAGTTAAAAATTTATGTTTGTGTGTTTCTGTATGTGTGTCTGTGTGTGTGTTTTTGTGTGTGCCAGTGTGTGTGGGTGCTGGAATGTGGATCTGGCCCATAGTCCACATGAGGGGCCCCTTTGATGTCCTAAGAGCAAGGAAATTGGGCCTGCTGTGTTACCTCGGAGGGCAACAAAGGTGTCAAGTGGGCTCATCTTTAGTAGACTGTTCGGAGCCGATTTAGTGATTAAGAAACAAAGTTCATCAGGTTAAAAGCATTCTGAAAACTCCAAAGTTT
The DNA here is from genome assembly GCA_036281575.1 of Ancherythroculter nigrocauda. Lineage (NCBI taxonomy): Eukaryota > Metazoa > Chordata > Actinopteri > Cypriniformes > Xenocyprididae > Ancherythroculter > Ancherythroculter nigrocauda. The sequence goes on along the minus strand of VTFQ01000019.1, from coordinate 9,405,521 downwards.
ATTGACTCTGAACGGATCCATCCAGACGTTACAAAGTTCTTAGAAAATAAAATAGCAACTCCACCGCTGGTTGTGGTCAAATGACTTAAAATAGATAAGCCATCGAATTCTCTTGCCCAAGCAGAAGTATTTAGAATATCACTGTGTGTTTCTTGAGCAAAAAGAACATCTATTCTCTTCTGTTTAATTATCTCAAATAACTGAAACCTTTTCCTAATATCTCTTGCCCCATTCACATTTAGAGAAGCAACAGAAAATTCCCCCATAAAGGAAAAAAGAAAAAAACATAGCAAGTACAGCCGAAGGAAAAAAATCCCAGAGAGATGATAATTAAGCATTATCATTGCTACTACTGAGTCCTGTTTGAGCATTAAGTTTAGCAAGAATTTTCTTTAGTCCATAGACTTCCTGATTAGTAAAACTTCCATCACCCCTAAAAGCCTTTGCTTTTTCAATAAATTGTGCCACATCAGGAAAATATTCTTCAACTCGCACTTTTCTCGCATTTTTTGTTACTTTGAGAAAAGACTTTATATCGTCCACTGTATAAAGCCGGCTGGAAAAACCACTCTGAGGTAAACTACATGAAACACTACATTCAGAGAAATCGCTTTCACTTTCTGTATCAGTCTGACTCAAGTCACAATTATCCATTCTTTTAGCCTGTTTGCCAATATGATGTTGCTTTAACCTTCTCTTTTGAGGCGTTTTAAAAGCACAATCATCTAAATCCATAACGGAACACTGATTCTGCTCTATATTGTCTGAAAGAGGTTGTTCAATAGCTACAGCAGGGCCGTCACCGTTTCGCGACTCGTTCTCCTGGCCCGCTGACTGAACGCTCACTGCGGATGATTTATCTTTCTCCGCAAAAGCGGCAACAACACTCTCCTCTTCAATGGCCTTATCTGTCGGCAAAACTCCTACTACTCTTTCAGTATCTGCTATTGGTACCAAATTTTGAACTGAGCTCGTTCCAGGCGCCTCAACAACAATAGGCAGAGCAGTAGTAGCATTTTGCATATCTTCAACGCGGGCATCGTCATTCTTCTCACCGTCAGCCGGTGGATGATTATTAGCAGGATTATTCAGTTTGGCCGGACAAGCGCGGATAAGATGCCCTGTCTCGCCACAACCAAAACATCTCATACCATTTGTTGTAACAAAAATTACATAATTGAACTCGTCATGACGAAAGTTTAAAGACAGATCTAAATCATCAAGGTTATCTTGTAGAATCATATAGACGTAACGCCTAAATGACACAACATGCTTCAAAAGTGGGGACTTACATCCAATTGGAATCATCTTAATCGGGGAAACTATTTTTCCATAGCGAGAAAGCATTTTGGTCAAAACTTCATTTGAAATGAAAGGTGGTACATTTGATAGAATTACCTTCTTCGAGGGGGTGGAAAGAGGGAGAACCGGAGTAAAAATGTCATTAATCACTATCCCACTTTCTACCAACAGGTTCGCTAAATCAATTGTCTTCAAAAACACAACAATAGCGCTGTTCATACGAGACGCGGATATAATATTCTCAGGCCCAATCACTTCTCCAATAGCCAGGCTACATTCCTCTACACTTATAGCTGAGTCTACCTTAACACCATGGCGGCGCGTCAGAAAATCAAAACTCGCGCTGTCTGAGGCAGCCATGCCCCCCAAACAAAACCGAGGGCAAAGCCCTGGTATACTATACCCTCCTTGTCAACCCCCAAGAAACTAATACGGGAAAAAAAAAAGATAGAAAAGAAAGAAAATATGAAACACTCGTACCTGACACACCACACCAGTCAAACGCTCACACTCAAAGCTCCGCCCACTCACTCAGCACATGCGCACAGAGAGAGAGAGAGAGAGAGAGAGAGAGAGAGAGAGAGATGAGGTGAGATGAGATGACTGATCAAACACATTCACGTGTGATTAAACTATTTAAATATTTCTAGTTTATTTAAAAACACCTAACTTGTCATGAACTTTCTCATTTGTGTAAACTAGATGTTTTTATCATTAAAATGTTGCATGAATCTTTGTCAATGAAAGATAAGGTTTTTGCATTGAAGTTTTGAACATGCATCGCTGAATAAAACTTTGGACTGATTGTCTATAGGACGTAAACAGTGTAGAAGAATGACAGGGAGAGGAGAAAGAAAAGGTTAAAGTGAAGGAGGCAGTTCAGTCATTGTGAGGGAAACCTTGTGTGGCCACAACGATATTGAACCGCTTTCTTAAAACTGAAATTATCATTGAGAGAGATGCTGATCACTCACTCATGGCCTGATTACTCTAGGCTCCTCCCACTCATCCTCCTCCTCCAATCAGAACGCTGGAAGACTCATTGATCACAGCTGCACTGGAGTACAGGAGCTTTGAAAAGCTCCTGTGGTGAATCAGTGTCTGTCTGACGCTCGCTCAGATCTCTCTCATTTTCCTCCCTGCGGTATGGTAATATAATGTTTCCTCCTTTCATGCTCCAGTCTCTTCTGGGCTGTTTGTTCTTTTGGCTTTCATCAGTTTGGGCCTCTATGTTGGGCTCATTATGGGGGAACCTTTTGACAAAACCATTTTCAGTCTTTTACCCATTTGCTCATGAGTTTCTGTCCAGCTGACAATACCCATGAAGAAAAGTTTGGCCTCAGACTATTTCAAACCAGAAGAAAAGAAGTGGATATTTCTCAGCATTGATGATGCTGCAGTAAAAGATGGTTGTGTTGGTCAGTGAATCCTGAAAACAGACTCTGTATGGCGGTTTCCACACTTCATGAAGCAGCACAGCCATTTTCAGCTGTGAGGATAAGAAGAAGAAAGGTTTCATCTCAGCAGGATTTCTGAAGATCAGTGTTTGTTTGAAATGAACTCAAGATATAATATTATATGAATAAAACACAGACTAAGGTTCACATTGCATCGGTAATGAATAGGATCCAGAATAACATTAATGTGTCCTAAACACTGATATGTAATGTTGATTCAACAATATTACTGTCAATGTTGGGCAGTAACGCGTTACTGTAATGCAGTTACTTTTGACAGTAACTAATACTGTAACGCATTACTTTTTAAATAAATTAACTCCGTTACCGTTACTATATGGTGCGTTGTATGTTACTCTTTTTAATTAATTAATTTTGGCTGAAGTGTACAGCCTAACCTGTTTACAGCAGCAATGCATTGTAGGATTGGTGGATGCCAACCACTGTAAACACGAAGACGCACTGTGGGCGTGTTTCCGTTTATCCGCAGTCATGGCGAGTCAAGGCGAGGGCAAGACGAGTTTCTCTAAGTGGAAATATGCTCATTATTTCACAAAAAAGCAAAAGTAATGATTATGAATATGACCAAAAAACAGCAAGGAGACATTTTAATTGTTTATTAATAAAGTGAAATAATCAGTGTCGGCTGCAAAGATGTTGACATTGCTGACTCTCATCATCTCCGCATATACTGGACGCGCCTAGAGAGAAAATGCACATTTCATTCGGATTACATAATCAGAGTAGACTCTTTTCGTTTTTAGTTATTTCATTTTAAAGTAAATATTTAAAGCTTTCTATAGATATATTTCTATATATATTTCTATACGCTGAGTTTCGGTTCATTTAGCCTATAAGTCGCGCTCCAGTTCACGCGCCAGTGATCGCGTCCGCGCCTCCATGTCATGATTATATTTTCTACTATATTTGCTTCTTATTTATTAAATCCAAGCAATTGGTTGATGAAACATTGATTAAAATTAAGATACAATTTTTAAAAAACGAAATTCACTTTAAAGAAATGTTTTCTATAAAACAAAACTTAATGAAGTGGTCAAAATCATGTCTGACCCACTCCATGACTCCCGATATATTGCGCATCTTACGATGCATCTTACTCATGCTGTTCAGTTTTCATAATCAAGTAAATTAATTTAAAACATAACATAGGACTATTTAAACATATACAGTAGGTGGCCATCCAAAACGGTGTTTCTACCGCCGTGCCGCAAAGTGCATTTGCAGCTTTTGACCGCTGAGTGGCGCTTTAACCACATGTTATGCAACAAATGCATCAAAGCACATTTATCTTTATGCAAAATGTCAATTTTCTCACATATTAGGCCTATATTTATCACACATACATTTTTTATTTATATTTAAACTCCTTTAATAAAACAGCATGGATTTTTTTGACACGCACATACTTTGTTATTCGTTACCTGTCCTTTATTTTGACAGATAACTACTTAGGAAAAATATATCTGTTTGGACACTGATTAAGAAATTGTTGCGTGTTTCATGAATTATATTCTTTATTTTAGTAAAACGTGAGTCACTGAATAATTTCGCTCCCATTATTAAGGCACGATTTAGTTAAATCATTGAAACTAAAAAGAATGGACGGATTAATAAAACGTCATTAAAAAAAACTGCAACTCCTGCAGCCGCATTTAAATGCAGGAGTGTATTTTATTCCTTAAAATATCAAATATCAAATTCAGAAACAACACATTCCAGCTGATCACCTCTTATTTAACACAGACCTATGAATTTATTATCGAATTGAGATATTTCTTTGTTTTTATGTACAATTATTCACTGAGTTTGTTCATTTTTGAGACTTGGGTAAAGTTGGTTTTATATTCGCACATTCGGACTTCTGATAAATTCAGACTTTCCAATAAATGTGCAATAAATTAATGTTTGCAAATTTTAAGCAGCGACATGACATTGACAACCAACGATTGTCAACTTACAACATTTTTCACAGTCGATCAAAATAGGCAAGTATTGTTTTAATGGCATATTTACTTGTGAATGTCCACTGAATGTCCAATGTAGTGTGATTAACAAGGCTATTGAATACGGATGTCCGAATGTGCAAATATAAAAACAACTTTACCCAAGTATTTTAGAGACGTTTCAGATTCTCGCAGAGAGACAGCTAAAAGCTCACCCTGTTTATTTATTTTATTTTTCAAAAGTACAAGGTTTTGTTGTTATTGTGAGCGTAGCTACACAAATAAAAGTAGACCATTAGTCTTGCACTAATCTGTAGGCTATCGCCAAAAATGACGGAAGGCCTGTTTTAAGTTGTTTCAGCTGTCATGAGGAGAAAATCCATCAAACGCGCCGGCGCTTTCGTCGGCCAGAGGGATAAAAATGTAACCAATTTAGTTTCATATTTATATTTAAATATTGGGCTATAGCCTAATATAATTTTTTTTAAGATGTCACCAATGTTGATTATGAAAAGTGAATAGCATGACGGATGCGCAATGTTGGGAGACATGCAGTGGGTCAGACATGAGTTTGACCACTTCAAGTTTTGTTTTATAGTAAGTCTTTCTTTAAAGTGAATTTCATTTTGTAGAAATTGTATCTTAATTTTAATCAATGTTTCATCAACCAATTGCCTATATTTATAAATAGGAAGGAAACCATGAACGTCGGGTGTGGAATGGATTGCAAACGAATCCATGTTTCCACGGCCTTTGAATAAGGCTGAAGCAATAGACGTCTTTCTGTTTTTATTACATTTCTTAAATACATCTCTTTATTACTTAATTCATTTATAAGATGTTTTGGTCTAACAATATATTTTAGCTGCTCTAAATTCTAAGTTAGACACAAATTTGCGTATAGGCTATATAAGGTTCCCTTCTAGACAAGCGCGTAAATTGCTGTTTCAGACGCAAATTTTCAGTAATTTCGACCGGTGCATCAAATGATATATAGGCCTAAACTAAATTCATGTATTTACAGTAAAATAATAAAGAAATAGCCTAACTCTAGACTTATTGGCTAGGATATTTACATTTGGGCAATATATAACAATATATCTCAGCAAAGACCGAACATATTTATTTGTCTAGGCACACGACCGCTAACAGTAACACAGTAACAGCGCATCAAAGCTTGCTGTTGTCTTGGCTACCTTACAAACGGCGATGGAAACAACAGTGAAGTTTTCCCCCTTTTGTGGTAATTTAGCACTAGTTTCTATGGTATTCTGCTTGCATTTCTGGGCTTCAGTTGGATGCTTTATTTTTACCTTTAGTCAATTGAGTTTAGTTCTAAAAAAAAGCAAATGCTAGTAAATAATGTGCGATGGGGCCCCCACGCACCGCGGGGGCTGCAGGGGTGTCCCGTACGCCCATGATGTAATGGTAATACATCGCTTACAATGGGTTCATGTTAACTACTGTATGATTATCAGACGATTTTAATGTGTTAATGTTTCAACCATATCGTGCAATTATAGCTATGCAACAATCTGATAAACTGCAATTGTGCAGTTTGTATCCATTAACACACTCATAAACATTACAAAAAGAAATGTCATGCCATAAGCTACACAATTACGTAAAAAAAAAAAAAAAAATGTTGATATCCCAATAATCAACATTTTGTTATTCAACAAGTGCTAGGCTATTAAGATAAAAAGTTTCTGCTATAGTTTGCGCCTAATCTGACTCTCCACAATGGGCTACACAATGCATATGAATATTTTATAGGCCTATTTGTATTTTGACTGCAGTTAGAGCAAAATGACGAGAACATGTTTAACATTGGAAGTTTAAGATTCTTTATTAAATATTCTTACTTTATGCAAAACATGTAGACCTCTGTACATTGTACCTCTATAAAATCATAACATAAATCATTAAATTATAGTTCAAATGAACCGTACAAACCCAATCTTTTTTTTTGCTATTTATTTAGGCCTATTTATTTATATCAGCAGATCTGTGTTGATTCAGATCATTTCAATAACTGCTGATGTTGCAAACTGTGGTTAAGCTGTAAAGCAGCTCGAAAGAATTGACCAAGATATGTAACATTATGGCTCCGTATTATTAGAACAATAACTGTACAGAATCTTTACTGCCATCCAATGTTCCTTAAAGACAAAGAAATAAAATAAAAATGTTAAAGAAAAACAAACAAAAACAACAAACCGATTGTTTATATATCAATGTATAATGTTTACATGTGTATAAAAAGCACTCACACAATCTAACAGTGCTTGCTCTGCAACACTTGACAAGTTTGAGATAGGGGGAAGGGCGCTTTGTTTAAAATGTTTGTCACCAAAGCCATTAATCCAGAGGGCGGGAGACTCAAAATATTAGCCTAAGCTATGCGCGCGACAGACCTTTTTGCAATCTTGGTGCTTTTTGTTAATTTTAACATCCTGATCTGATCATATGAAATAAGCTGATGAAATACACAATTGTTAGACTCTGTTTTGAGTATTTGCTGTAAGTTTCTTTATTTGTTTGTGTTATGGGGATTTGCAGAAGTTCCGAATGGGATCAACCCTCCCCCCGCGCGTTGCCAGCGTCTGCTGCTGCCGAGCAGAGTATGTGCGAAGTTTTGACTGGAGCAAGGAGGGATTTTTTTTTTAAATTTTTTTTTTTTTTAAATCTGCAAGAAATGTTATGAGTTTGGCGTGTGATAGGAAAAAAAAGTTTGCACAATAAGCCACTATGCAAATTTGTGTCTAACTAGACCAGCTAAAATATATTGTTCGACCAAAAACATCTTATCAATTATTTAAGTAATAAAGACATGTAATAAAGTAATAAATAAATTTAATTAAAACAGAAAGACGTATATTGCTTCAGCCTTAATTAAAGGCCGCGGGAAACATGGTTTCGTTTGTTACGCACTTCAATCCATTCCACTCCCGACTTTCTTGGTTTTCTTCCTAATTATTAAATATAGGCAATTGGTTGATGAAACATTGTGTCATGATCACCGTCTGCTCCTGTCAGTTCCCGGACTACACTTCCCACAATCCTCTCTACCTATCACATGCACTCACCCCACCAATCACCTGTTGCCACATGCAGCCTAGCACTTCACACTGATCACCACACCCAGCTGCACATCATTACCAGGACTATAAAGGACTTTCACACACACCACCTCACCGCGAAGTCTTGTTTACTGTTGTAGCAATTCCGAACATTTATACCCTGTCTGTCTGTTGTTACTGTTCCTGCCTGCTACCCGTTATCGACCCATTGCTGCCTGTCCTGACCCTTGCTTTGTATACCGATCTGTGAGTGATATCTGCCAGTCCCGACCTCTGCCTGTACCTGGATTACGACCCTGCCTACCCTCTGCTGTACCTGTTTGTTCCTGATTTACCTTGCCTGTACGACCACACTTACATTTAATAAAATGCTGCATTTGGATCCCCTGCCTGAGTCTCCATTCATAACACATTGATTGAAATTAAGATACAATTTCTACAAAACGAAATTCACTTTAAAGAAAGACTTACTATAAAACAAAACTTAATGAAGTGGTCAAACTTGTGTCTGACCCGCTGCATGTCTCCCGACACTGCGCATCCGTCATACTATTCACTTTTCATAATGAACATAGGTGAAATAAAAAAAAAATAAAAAAAAAAGGCAATAGCCCAATATTTAAATATAAATATGAAACTAAATTGGTTACATTTTTATCCCTCTGGCCGATGAAAGCGCCGGCGCGTTCTGATGGATTTTTTCCTCATGACAGCTGAAACAACTTAAAACAGGCCTTCCGTCATTTTTGGCGATAGTCTACAGATTGATGCAAGTTAACAAATGGTCTACTTTTATTTGTGTATGCTCACAATAACAACAAAACCTTGTACTTTTGAAAAATAAAATAAAATAAAAAACAGGGTGCGCTTTCAGCTTGTCTTTCTGCGAGAATCTGAAACGTCTCAAAAGTGAACTTAAACTCAGCGAATAATTGTACCTAAAAAGAAAGAAATATCTCAATTCGATAAGATATAGGTCTGTGTTAAATAAGAGGCGATCTATCCGCTGGAATGTGTTGTTTCTGAAATCATGGCCAGTGCTCGTTGCTGCTGTTATCAATTCTCTTGGCGCTCGTGCACACGCGTAGTTTTCACACAGACAATCGAGCGTTTCGTTCTGGTAAAAGCACAAAATAAAATGCACACAACGTGTCCTTGCTCTTGATGTACAATCACCGATGAACACCTTTTGGTTTTAATGAAAATGTAAATTAGCCAAAATATTTAAAAATCAAGAACAATAAAAAAAAAATCAAGAGTAATGACTGTTTAATGATAATAGCATGCAGTAAGACTTTGTGTAAAGGTCTTTCTTTTAATTTTTGATGCATAGACTGTAGCCTAAGACTATCCCACGTTTTTAAATTAACTCTCACTTTAAATTTTCTCATGGTTTTTAAGGATGTTAAAATGTTATATTATAATGTTATTGTTGTTTTACTTCGTCCTTTCATCTCTGTTTACAAACCGACATTTTATTATTACAGTCACTTTCCAATCCGTCCCTTTGCGCCACCTGGTGGTAGTTTTTTACACGCGACTGAATTTCAGTTAACGCAACGGCCCTGCGGCGGCGGTAATACCCATTTTGGTTGTCCACCTACTGTATATGAAACTACATTTTCTTTAATGACAGTACAGAGACATTTCATAAGTAAGAGTGGATCATGAGTCACGAGTCGGATCAAGAATTATTTATTCTTAGACTTATATTTAATAATGGGGCCATTCAAGTTATTTGACATATTTTAAATTTTTTTTAAGTAACGCAATAGTTACTTTCCCTGGTAATAGTTACTTTTATAATGATGTAACTCAGTTACTAACTCCGTTACTATTTGTGAGAAGTAACTAGTAACTATAACTAATTACTTTTTTAAAGTAACGTGCCCAACACTGATTACCGTTGATTATTTGTTCAGCATTGTTTCAGCATTAAACGGGATACTGAAACAGCATCACTTCATTATGTAGATTTTTTTTTTTTTTTCAACATTGTTTCAACAGTAACTGAGGGTGCAAGAATGGTACTGAGGCTACATCACTTTCTAATGTTAATTCGATGCAATTAGTGTTGTAAGACTTGGTTTTCCTGCTGAGACAAAACTTGAAATCAAACAATAAAGCTCATCTGGAGAGAACATCTCAAAGAAACAGCATAAGACACTGCCTTGTCTATAAAAACACCCCCCTCCATTCCCCCTGACTCCAGGCACTGAAAGCTCTCTAAGAATGACTTTACACTGAATATGATGGATCATGTTAATCTATTTTTTCACTTTTCATGTTTGGTATCATTTTAAAGGGTTAGTTCACCCAAAAATGAGATTTCTGTCACCCTCATGTCGTTCCACACCCGTAAGACCTTCATTCATCTTCAGAACATGCTCCGACTGTCTGACTAACAGTAGCATGTGGTGACGGACACATCCGTGCTTCATCTAAAATGGGGGTTTTCGACCTGTGGGGCACGAGCACCTGATCTTTAGTCTTCCACGAGAGGGGCAATTTGACTATTCTGCCAGCTAATTGTTGGCTATGTTACAGCAGGTTTAGTGCAACTGAATTTGAGCAAAAAAAGGAGTGAAATTAGATAAACGTAGGGGTGCGTGTGTACAAAAGGTTGAAAACCCCTGATCTAAAAGTATAGCCTTTTGTTTGTTTGAATTGGACAATATATTAATAATAATCTATACATTATCAGGCCTTGGCAGAAAGATAATTATTGTATTAGACTGATTAATTAATAGATTAGAGCCTAATTAATGGTAATTTATAATTTAATTACAGTTACGACATTGTGATGGAATTATATAAGTAACATTTCTTTTTCCTTGCAGGAATAACATTTATATGCTTTTGAAACCTAAATGTCCCCAAAACTGAGTGTGTCTGAATCATGTGTGAAATATAATGAAGGGGGAAAACTTGGGGACAGCTGGACAGTAGGGTGTAACGATTCACTCGTTTTTTTCTCAATGCATCGATTAGAAATCCTGATGATGCATATGCATTGATCTTGAAACATGTTTTGAATTTGTGAATTGTTGATTTCAGTCAATAATCGAAGTAAAATGCTAAGAATCTGATTAATCACAATTCTATAGCGATTCAGTGTTTTAAAATATATAAACGCTCTTTACCGGCTTTTACTGGATTGCTCTCGTGCTCCGTTCGCAGATCTCATTGGCACATTTTTAAGCAGTCCATGTTTGAACTCTCCTCATTACGTGTCACTACTGTTCACTGTGTGGGAACATCACCATTTTTTCTATGTTAAGACAAAATACTGAAGTTTTATGGAAATGGTCATACCATTGATATTACCTGAGCAGTTGAAGTAAATCCCCACCTATTCATAGTTTTCAGTCAGGTGACTGTCGCAGAGCCCTGGAGGGCAAAACAATCATGTAACTCCAACACAAGCCTGTCAATTTTCCATCTTAAAAACAAAAATGTGACCAAGATGCAAGTTTTTTGGGCACTTGTGATCACCTGCAGTGATTTCAATCACTCAAAACAACTAACGTTAAAAACACTAGGGTGGGTTGTACCAATAAGGATTAAATTAAGCAAAATTTTAACACTAATCAAGGATTTGTTGATCTGGGCTTTATTTTAAATCGAGTTGTGTTACACTACTTAAATGCAAATTAACTATGCAGAAAGACTGTTAAAAGGCTGATCAAGCAGCATAGGTGGAGGGTGAACCAACACCAGGCTCACGAATCAACCCACCAATTGTTTGCCTGTACAAAGTACAAAGCGTGATGTGTAGCGATCCACAGCACCATAAAAGTTACTCTGCAGATCTCTGGTGACTATCCTGTTAAACTCCGCAAACACCTACAACACATGCAAAAAAAAAAAAAAGAAAAAAAAAGGACTGATGGTTGGGACAGTGCAGATATTTGTTAATGCATGGTCAGGCCTACAGGCCAATTCTAAAGACAAACCTAAACAGAATGCAGTTTCTCATGGTCGAAAAAGGAATATGAATAAGTACTTACTTGTCTCTCTGTAAAAAGTGCTGGCCACCGCTCCATCAATGTTTTCACTGGAGTTTCTGCAACCAAAACATTTTACAGTGTTTGTATTATATTCTTAATTTACTGAATTTAAAAATAATAGTATAATGCTACAGTGAAATCACAAAACATGTCAAAAATAATCACAAATGTCATCTCTGTATAAGCTGCAGGTTACATATAACTGTAAATGTTGCCATTTCAACAGATTTGTAACGTTAATCATAAATAAACCAAAGCCAACAGAAGAGAATGCATCAGGGAAAATGGTAAAATAGAAAACCATAATTCATATTGTATTTGGGACAATTAAAACTATTTTTTAGTCAATCCAGGAACCGTTGTGGTACCTGATAGTTTTATATGCAAAAAAACAGGTCAAACCATATTCTTCAAGATCTGAATAATATCAAATTTATTTGGTAACGTTACACATTAAGAAGATCAGCAAAAATTAGCAACAGACAGTAAAAAAAAACATTCACTCAAATGTTGCATGCTTGATTACTTACCTTATTATTCTTCTTCTTCTTGCAAAAAAGTAACAAAGCTCTGGATAAAAACGTAGCCAGTCTATCAGCGTCTTCTCACATCTGCAAAATTGGCGCCGAGATACCTACAGATTCTATCGCGCATGCTCTTGCAAGTGCTGCTTCTTCTCCTTCGTTTTTTCCACACATTAGGCACGCTTTCATGCACTGCTGCCTCTCAGTGGTGTAATAACGTCATTGCATTCTTTGTTGCTACTTGCTTGTTTCAAGTAAGCGTCACTCAAACAATTAAGTAAATTGTTATTTTCAACCTGCAATTGACTGTAACTCAACAAAACCTAGTAAGAAGTATGTATTTTATATTACTGAGTAAAGTTAACTAAGTATATGTCAGTCAGGAAAGCTATTAGAATTTACAGTGTACAAGCAGAAGCCTTTAGATAAGGGTGTCCAAACTTAGTCCTGGAGGGCCACTGTCCTGCAGAGTTTAGCTCCAACTTACCTCAACACACCTGCCTGGAAGTTTCCTGTATGCCTAAAAACCTTGATTAGCTATTCCAGGTGTGTTTAATTGGGGTTGAAGCTAAACTCTGCAGGACAGGAGACCTCCAGGAGCAGGATTCGACACCCCTGCTTTAGATCAAAAGGTTTCTAAGACCATGAGAAATATAAATTCAGTCAAGTGTGTCCAAACATTTGACTGGTAGTGTATATGAGAAAAGAATTTTAACCTTTTACCTTGTTATGTGCTTAAAAAACACTTTAACGCTCTAATGGGGATCCAATTAGCTTCAAAGAGTGGAGAGTGTTTTCATCTTTGTAGAGTAAACACATTTTTTATTCAGATGATAAATGGGTAACATGCTGCAAGGTTAACTAAAGGTGTACCAATTTAGAGAGATGAACTGAGACTTTGATTATATTACAAGTGTGATAATCAATTTCTCTTCTCTAGTGAATAGTGTTCGTGTCACCTTTACTGAATTGACCTTAACAGTACTAAGAAGAAACACTTACTCCCTTAGAGTGATATCCACCTATTTAACCTGGAGACACATTTACTCCTGTTTGAAAGGTCAGCTAACAGGAATGTTCTCATATCTTTGGCTAACATTCTCGTTAAATGATTAGTTCACTTTCAAATGAAAATTAGCCCAAGCTTTACTCACCCTTTAGCCATCTTAGGTGTATATGACTTTCTTCTTTCTGATGAACACAATCAGAGAAATATTAATAAATATGCTGACGCATCCAAGCTTTACGATGGCAATAATACTCGTTGATCCCGCCCACTGCCATTATAAAGCTTGGATGTGTCAGGATATTTATTAATATATCTCTGATTGTGTTCATCAGAAAGAAGAAAGTCATATACACCTAAGATGGCTAGAGGGTGAGTAAAGCTTGGGCTAATTTTCATTTGAAAGTGAACTAATCCTTCTCTCAATTTCATTTATTTCAATATGGCGGACAGGTACATTTAAGGAAAATGACAAATGACACATCGTTGGAATTGGCATTAGCCAGGGAATAAAATGACATAAAGCATACACATTTTGGAAAATGTTTTCAAAAGTTATAAGCGTTTTTGCAAAAAACATTATATCTGTGGAACAGTAGGTGGCGCTGTCTTGAAACTTCTCAGGTACCTTCAGGACCTTCTAAAGGTCATACATACCAATTTTTGTAAAGATATGTCAAATTGTTTAAAAGACATTACAATTTATGACAAAATTCAAAATGGCGGACACATGGTTCATCCGTTGTTGACAAATTCGATATCCTCGGATTTGGAATGGGCCAATCCATAGACACCAAGATCTTGATTTTCTAACAAAGTGTTCAAAAGTTATTGGCCAAAATAGCCATTTTTCAGATCTCATGACCTGTAGGTGGCGCTGTTCCCAAATTTGGCATGGAACCTCAGATCATGGTCTTGATCAAGTGTACCAATTTTTGTTTCGATTGCTCAAAGATTGGCCGAGATACAGGCTCTATAGCAATTTTGGGTCAACAAATTTTTTCTCAATGCATCGATTAGAAATCCTGATGATGCATATGCATTGATCTTGAAACATGTTTTGAATTTGTGAATTGTTGATTTCAGTCAATAATCGAAGTAAAATGCTAAGAATCTGATTAATCACAATTCTATAGCGATTCAGTGTTTTAAAATATATAAACGCTCTTTACCGGCTTTTACTGGATTGCTCTCGTGCTCCGTTCGCAGATCTCATTGGCACATTTTTAAGCAGTCCATGTTTGAACTCTCCTCATTACGTGTCACTACTGTTCACTGTGTGGGAACATCACCATTTTTTCTATGTTAAGACAAAATACTGAAGTTTTATGGAAATGGTCATACCATTGATATTACCTGAGCAGTTGAAGTAAATCCCCACCTATTCATAGTTTTCAGTCAGGTGACTGTCGCGGAGCCCTGGAGGGCAAAACAATCATGTAACTCCAACACAAGCCTGTCAATTTTCCATCTTAAAAACAAAAATGTGACCAAGATGCAAGTTTTTTGGGCACTTGTGATCACCTGCAGTGATTTCAATCACTCAAAACAACTAATGTTAAAAACACTAGGGTGGGTTGTACCAATAAGGATTAAGTTAAGCAAAATTTTAACACTAATCAAGGATTTGTTGATCTGGGCTTTATTTTAAATCGAGTTGTGTTACACTACTTAAACGCAAATTAACTATGCAGAAAGACTGTTAAAAGGCTGATCAAGCAGCATAGGTGGAGGGTGAACCAACACCAGGCTCAAGAATCAACCCACCAATTGTTTGCCTGTACAAAGTATATATAGTAAAATATATTGAATTTGGTCTTTTTAATATCACTGTCTTACTACATTAAATCTTACTACAAACCTGATAAAAATACAAATAAGAGTGTGCGGTTTAGCCAAGAAAGGTCCCTGCCTTTTAGGCCTCACTGGAGCCCCAGGAAGGCAGGGGCACTGGACCAGATGTTGACCATATTTAGACTTGTTTTTTCTATATGTACCACATTCCTATATCATGAAAGTATATTCTCATTGGACAATTGTTACACCACTATTACACCACCCCCTGAACATGTATAAAAGCCCTGTACTGAAGTAAGTCTGGGAGGAGGTTTTGTGAACGAATTGGCTTCATGTTCATGACTCTTTCCCATAGGCCTATGCATTCAATGAGTGAAAAAGACAAACTGAGAATGAGCCATGATTCGAGACAATAAATGTAAGATTAAAATTATCTTGCAATTTGGGGGCTCGTCCGGGACTCTCCAGGTAAGAAATAAAATGCTTAAGTGCATCTTACCGTCTGTTGAGAAATTTATCCTTAAATTTTCGTGCCGCGATTTTTGCCATATTTGGTAAAAGTTGGTTATCCTCGTATTTGAATAAATACGGGAAGGACAAAAGAGGATTGATCACCCTTTTTGTCATTGGTGTTATCCTCACGATTTTTGAGCGTGGGAAGATGGAATAGATGATTATATGTGTGAAGAGATTTATTTCTTTTCCTGGTTTTCGTATTCCTCAGATATCTTCTCAGTCCTTTTTCACAATTGAATGAATTTTTAATGATTTTAAAGAATTGGTATTGTGAAGTCCTCTCAAGGCATTAACTTGAACTTCTAAATTAAAATTTTTAAATTTGCCTAAAAAAATGTTATCTGGACAGGAGACAGAACATTAGAGCTATAAATAAGAATTCAGGTTCACTTTGATTCAGTGAAGTTATGAAGCAGATCATGTTCTGTCCCTCCTGTGTTAGATTGATGTGCTGCTGATTTTAAAAGCAGTTGTATGTGGTGAATTAGGAGTCAAATATCAAAATTCTGTTGACAATGGGGGATAGCGCAGATATGTGCAATTGTATTTAGATATTTTGGACTTGACTCTCAATAGACTTGAGATTTTGATTTCTGAGTCTCAGCTTAGATATAAGAGAAACAAATAAATAGGACAATATTAAATGAATATAAAAGATATAGTATAATTCTGTTATGTAAAGACGTCTGTATTTGTACTCATTATCCCTGGGAGACAGTTTGAAATTTGATGTATGGCAGAGATTTTAAGATTTTGTTATTTGAAGAATAACTTCTGCATTGTGTGATTAATTTAATTTAGATGTTTTGAGCTCAACATAAAAAGAAAAAAATATTTTTGACGGTTGCCAACTAATATTTAGTATTACTAGATTGAGATTGAAGTCTGACTTTATAACAGAATACATTATGCTGATGCATTTGTTAGGATTATTTATTTGTAGTGATCTCAGATATATTTCAGAGTAGCTTATTGCTCTTTTCTGCATTCTGCAAAGAAGAACTTGATTGAGAAATCTGATTTTGCTTTTCATTGTAAGGACGAGGCTGAGGCGGCGTTAGAATCCATTTGCAAAGTTTTATTAGTAGTGAGTTTAAAAGGCAGGAACGTTAAGCCAGGCAGCAGGTCACAACCAGAAGAACAGTCCAAACGAGCAACAAACACAAGGGTAATCCAAAAGGCAGAGCTGAGTAAACAGGCGAAATTTCCAAACACAATCATCAGTCCAAATCAGGCTACCATGGCAAGGGGATAATCCAATAGACTTAAACAGGGTAAACAGGCAGAATCATACACTAGTCAAACAGGCAGGAATAGAGAAAATGCTCGGTAAGGCAGATGAACTGGCAATACTTCGCAAGGGGCAAGTGCACAACCACACCCTGAAATACTGAACAAACAAGAAGTGTGAGTAGAAGCAGAGGGCTCCTTCTGCTGGTGTGGCGTTACACTCATACAATTTTAAAACTTTGGACTGGATTTAGTATAGTGAGGAGATATTTCATAAAATCCAGGGTAAAATGTTAAATTAGATCACTGGTGCGGCTCTGAAGTGTAGAAAGATTAAGTGTAGAATCTGCTTGTAAGACAGAGCTTCCTATAAAGCACGTTACAGAGTTATTTAAAAAAAAAAAAAGGGAATGGATTACAATTGGGGCACAAAGTGTCCTAGAACTAACTATGGATGGTAAAGCCATAATATTGGTCACCTCAACTTGGATTATTTATATTTTTAGGGGCCGGTGCATTGTGGATTGGGCGGCAGTTGAGGGCAGGGGTCTCGGCGACCCAATCCCCAGACGCGGAATCTGGTGCTAGGGACATGGAATGTCACCTCGCTGGGGGGGGGAAGGAGCCTGAGCTTGTGCGGGAGGTTGAGAGGTACCGACTAGAGATAGTCGGGCTCACCTCCACACACAGTTTGGGCTCTGGAACCCAACTCCTTGAGAGAGGCTGGACTCCCGCGGTGAGAGGCGACGGGCTGGTGTGGGCTTGCTCATAGCCCCCCAGCTTAACCGCCATGTGTTGGAGTTTACCCCGGTGAACGAGAGGGTCGCTTCCCTGCGCCTTCGGGTCAGGGATAGGTCTCTCACTGACGTTTGTGCCTACGGGCCGAACGGCAGTGCAGAGTACCCGGCCTTCTTGGAGTCTCTGGGAGGGGTGCTGGAAAGTGCTCCGACTGGGGACTCTGTCATTCTACTGGGGGACTTCAACGCTCACGTGCGCAACGACAGTGACACCTGGAGGTGCGTGATTGGGAGGAACGGCCCCCTGATCTGAACTCGGGTGGTGTTCTGTTATTGGACTTCTGTGCTAGTCATGGTTTGTCCATAACGAATACCATGTTCAAGCATAAGGGTGTCCATCAGTGCACGTGGCCAGAGGTCGATCGACTTTGTAGTTGTTTCATCAGGCCTCCGACCGTATGTCTTGGACACTCGGGTGAAGAGAGGGGTGGAGTTGTCAACTGATCAAGTCAAGTCAAGTCACCTTTATTTATATAGTGCTTTTTACAATGCAGATTGTGTCAAAGCAGCTTTACAGTGATAACTGGTGTATAATTTTGGCTGCACAGCAGCTCTTAAAGAATAGTGTCAATGCAGGCAGATCAAAGCACTGTTGAATAAATGTCAAGAGAACTGTTGAATATCAAATGTCAAGTCAAATGTCAAGTGTCCCCAACTAAGCAAGCCAAAGGCGACAGCGGCAAGGAACCCAAACTCCAACAGGTGACATCAGGTGGCAAACAAGTGGCAAATAGGTGTTAAAATGGAGAAAAAAAAAAAACCTTGGGAGAAACCAGGCTTAGTCGGGGGCCAGTTCTCCTCTGGCGAACAGTGCTTTGTTACAATCAGGTTGCTATCATAAATCTGATAGGATCGCAACATTCAAAGTATTTATTTCAGTTCCATCCAGTTGAGGATCGTATTCATCACACCGGTATGGACGGTTTGTTGAGGAACTGTGGCACTGGCTGTCGTGTCGATGAGACCTTCACAATGGATAATCTAGTTGACTCGATCTCTGCTGATACTTCAGGGCTGCATTGTGGTCGTGTCCAATTGAGGATCGTATTCATCACGCCGGTATGGACGGTTTGTTGAGGAACTGTGGCACTGGCTGTCGTGTTGATGAGGCCTTCACAATGGATAATCTAGTTGACTCGATCTCTGCTGATACTTCAGGGCTGCGTTGTGGTCATGTCAAGGCGCAGGTCCTTGGTCTCAGCTGGATACGGCCCGGATCCAGTTGACTACGGTAAACCTCGGGATAAACAGAAAGACTAGTATTAGCGTAGATGCCATTCTTTTTCTGATGTAACGAGTACATCTGGTGTTATAGGAAGTGTTCCCGGTTCCGGCTGACCTACTTTATGCAGCCTAATAATCCTTTAATGGATTTGAAAATATAAATTGATAATGTGTTATGTGTATGCCAGGTTAAAGAGATGCGTTTTTAGTCTAGATTTAAACTGACAGAGTGTGTCTGCATCCCGAACAATGCTAGGAAGATTGTTCCAGAGTTTGGGTGCCAAATAGGAGAAGGATCTACTGCCTGCGGTTGATTTTGATATTCTAGGTATTATCAGCTGGCCTGAATTCTGAGATCGCAATAAACGTGAAGGATTATAATGCGTTAAGAGCTCGCTCAGGTACTGGGGAGCTAAACCATTCAGTGCTTTGTAAGTAATTAGCAAGATTTTAAAATCTATACAATGTTTAACAGGAAGCCAATGCAGTGATGACAGAACTGGGCTAATATGGTCATACTTCCTAGTTCTAGTAAGAACTCTAGCTGCTGCATTTTGTACGAACATGGCCTTCAAATGAAAGATTGGTATCAAAGACCACACCCAGGTTCCTAGCTGACGACGAAGACTTAACAGAGCAGCCATCAAGTGTTAGACAGTATTCTAGGTTATTGCGTGAAGTAGTTTTCGGTCCAAAAATTAGAATCTCTGTTTTTTCTGAATTTAGTAGTAGGAAATTACTGGTCATCCAGTTTTTTATATCAGCTATACATTCTGTTAATTTAGCAAATTGGTAAGTTTCGTCAGGGCGTGAAGAAATATAGAGCTGAGTATCATCAGCGTAACAATGAAAACTAACGCCATGCTTCCTAATGATATCTCCCAAGGGTAGCATGTACAGAGTGAAAAGCAACGGTCCTAGTACTGAGCCTTGTGGTACTCCATATTTAACTTGTGACTGATATGACATCTCATCGTTTACTACTACAAACTGATAACGGTCAGATAAGTATGATTTGAACCATGCCAATGCAATTCCACTAATGCCAACATAGTTTTCGAGTCTGTTTAGAAGAATATTGTGATCGATAGTGTCAAATGCCAGTAAAGATCCAGTAACACTAATCAGGTCCGTAGCCAGCCTATTGAAAGGGGGGGGGTTCTTTTTTTTCAAAAAGTGGACCTTTTTGCAGTTTTTCTCCTCTTTTTGTATTTAATTATGAGGTTCAAATACTTCATTTTGGTGACCTTTTATGCACTAATTTGTGCTGGATTAGCTTGTCTGCTGGTATCTTAACGAGCACACTTTGAATTGTTGTCAAATTGCTTCCTCATGTACCACCTTTGTCAGTCCATACACTGTTCATAAGTTTAAAGACCACACTAACAACAGAATAGATTTAATGAACTTTACTGAAATATTAATAATAATTTTTCTTATCATTTCTTGACTCTCTGTCAATGCCTCTTTGCATTTCCATTGGCTCCAGTTTGCCGGTATTGGCCAATCACAAAAGTCGATATTGCACAGCCAATATCACTGAATATCCCACTATATTTTATTATTATAATTATGCTACATTTATATGGCTATTATATTGTAGACTATTGAGTGGATAAAATATAGAAATCCTTTTAATTAAAAAAAAAATTATATATATATATATATTATATATATATATATTATATAACCCCCACCCCCCCATCATTCAGAGGCGATGCTTCGTCACCGTTGCTTTGAAAAGTGTATTGCGAGAACTCTCTCTGAACTGCACGCGTGGCACACACACACGTCCAGCTACAAATGTATCATATTAATTTGAAACAGCAACCCAGAATATTTATCACAAGCATTGATTAAAAAAATGATGACAAAAAAAAAAAAAATGACTTACGACTTAAATTCTGGAACCCCCCCTGCCTACGGGCATGCTAATAGAGAGATACAACCACGATCTGATGATAAGAGCAAATCATTAGTAACTCTAACGAGAGCAGTCTCAGTACTATGGTACAGTCTAAATTCTGACTGGAAATCCTCATAGATACTATTTCTTTCTAAAAAGGAACATAGTTGTGATGAAACTGCCTTTTCTAGTATTTTTGACAGAAAGGTGAGATTTGAAATCGGCCTGTAATTGACTAATTCTCTAGGATCAAGTTGTGTTTTTTTAATAAGAGGTTTAATAATAGCCAGCTTAAAAGTTTTTGGTACGTATCCTAGTGATAAAGATGAATTATCAATATTAAGAAGAGGATCTATGACATCCGGAAGCATCTCTTTCAATAGCTTAGTCGGTATAGTGTCTAACATACATGTTGTTGATTTTGATGATTTAACAAGTTTAGACAATTCTTCCTCTCCTAAAGCAGAAAATGAATCGAATTTTTCTTCAGGGACACTACAATGCACTGTCTGACACAATACTGTAGTAGACAGTTGCATGGTTATAATTTTCTCTCTAATATTATCAATCTTGCAAGTAAAGAAGTTCATAAAGTCATTACTGCTATGCTCTTTGGAAACATCAGAAGCTGAAGCTTTATTTCTTGTTAATTTAGCCACTGTATCAAATAAATACCTAGGGTTGTGTTTATTTTCTTCTAAAAGTTTTGAAAAATAGGCAGATCTAGCAGTTTTTAAGGCCTTTCTGTACTCAATCATTCTCTCTCTCCACAAAATACGAAATACTTCTAGTTTTGTTTTCTTCCAGCTGCGCTCCATTTTTCTAGCTGTTGTTTTTAGGGCCAGAGTGTGCTCACTGTACCATGGCGTTGGATTAATTTCCTTAATCTTTTTTAAACGCAAAGGAGCAACTGAGTCTAATGTGCTGGAAAAGACAGAGGCAATAGTTTCTGTTGCAACATTGGGGTCTTCTAAGCTGTCTGGTATGCTAAGGCGATGAAACTGATCAGGAAGATTATTTATAAAGCGATCTTTAGTGGTAGAAGTGATGGTTCTACCATATTTATGGCAGAGAGGCAGTTTAGCCTCTTTGACTAAATGTAGTATACACGAGACTAGATAATGATCTGAGATGTCGTCACTCTGCTGCAGAATTTCAACGGCGTCAATATCGATTCCATGTGACAATATTAGATCTAAATTATGATTACGACAATGAGTGGGTCCCGACACGTGTTGTCTAACACCAATAGAGTTTAGAATGTCTGTAAATGCCAATCCCAATGAGTCTTTTTTATTATCTACATGGATATTAAAATCACCAACAACAAGGACTTTATCTGCAGCTAGTACTAATTCTGATAGAAAATCTGCAAATTCTTTGATAAAGTCTGTATGGTGTCCTGGTGGCCTGTATACAGTAACCAGCACAAATGTCAACTTACATAATGTTATGTAAAGCACCATCACTTTGAAGGAATTATATTTGAAAGACTTCTGGCTGATACTGTAAATATTACTATAAATTACAGCAACACCTCCCCCTTTGCCTTTCTGTCGAGGATTGTGTTGATAATCATAACCTTGAGGACTAGACTCATTTAAAGTAGTGTAATCGTCCGGTTTTAGCCAGGTTTCTGTCAAACACAGCACATCTAGATTATTGTCTGTGATTATATCATTTACAATAAGTGCTTTTGAAGAAAGTGATCTAATATTTAACAATCCAAGCTTTATCATTTGTTTATCATTATTATCTCTATTTTTTATTTGTTGAACATCAATTAAATTTTTACCATTAAATGGGTTTGGAAGTTTTTTGTTTTTTGGAAGTTTTAGCACAGTCTCTATGTGATAATATCTAGGTGTAAGAGTTTCTATGTGTTGGGATTTATCTGACTTCTGTAACGTGAGGCAGCTAGCAGACAGTCGGTTTAGCCAGTCTGTCTGCTTCCTATCCTGGGCCCCAGTTTGTCATGTTTTAGTTCTGAGACTATGTGCCATATTACTAGAGAGAAGAGCAGCACCATCCCGGGACGGATGAATACCATCTCTTTTCCAACAGGTCAGGTCAGGTGGTGAGTTGTATCCGATGGCGTGGGAGGAAGCTGGACAGACTCGGCAGACCGAAACATACTGTGTTGGGAACGTTTGACCGAGTCCCCTGTCAGAGAGATCTTCAACTCCCACCTCCATCAGAGGTTCGACTGGATCCCGAGGGAAGTCGGAGACATGGAGTCCGAGTGGACCATGTTCTCCGCCTCTATTGTTGATGCGGCCGTTCGGAGCTGTGGCCGGTGTCTGTCGTGGCGGCGATCCCCGAACCCGGTGGTGGACACTGGAAGTGCCTTCAAGCTGAAGAAGGAGTCCTATCGAGCCTGGCTGGCTTGTGGGAGTCCTGAGGTAGCTGACTGGTACCAACAGGCCAAGCGGACTGCAGCCCGGATAGTCGTGGAGGCAAAAACTCTGGTCTGGGAGGAGTTTGGTGAGTTTCCTCCATAGGGTGGTTGGGTACTCCCTTAGAGATAGGGTGAGGAGCTTGGTCACTCGGGAGGAGCTCAGAGTAGAGCCGCTGCTCCTCCACATCGAGAGGAGCCAGCTGAGGTGGCTTGGGCATCTGTTCTGGATGTCTCCTGGACGCCTTCCTGGGGTGGTGTTCCGGGCATGTCCCACCGGGAGGAGGCCCCAGGGAAGACCTAGGACATGCTGGAGGGACTATGTCTCACAGCTGGCCTGGGAATGCCTCGGAATTCCCCCGGAATTGACATTTGATTTGACATTTGATATTCAACAGTATTCTTGACATTTATTCAACAGTGCTTTGATCTGCCTGCATTGACACAATTTTGGCTGCACAGCAGCTCTTAAAGAATAATGTACCAGTTATCACTGTAAAGCTGCTTTGACACAATCTGCATTGTAAAAAGCACTATATAAATAAAGGTGACTTGAGTTGACTCAAGGAAGTGTCTGGGGAGAGGGAAGTCGGGGCGTCTCTGCTTAGACTGCTGCCCCCACGACCCGGCCCCCAGATAAGTGGGAGAAAATGGATGGATGGATGGATGGATGGATGGATGGATGGATGGATGGATGGATGGGATAAAATGAACTAATAGCCTAATTCCTAATTTATGAAATTACAGATGCTGTCATTGACAGAAATTACGATTACATGATGTTGGCCATGGATCCAAGAATATGTGGAGATCTCCAAACTTTTATCAGAACAGCACATGAGCAACACCAAATTAATAATGAAGTTTAAATTATATTAGACAAATGAATGGAAAAAAAATTGCATTCAAGAAATTTGAATGGGTTCTTCTAACTGTGGCATGCCTAGGTTTAAAAGATTATATGATCAAGTAGATATTAAGAAATCTCAGACTCATACAGTCAGATGAAGTCAGCCGCAATGGTTTTAACTGCTTAGACACTGTCGCACAGGGAATGCCACAGTGCCTACGTTCAGTAGTTTCCGTCGAAATCGAAGTGGTGTTATTCGATTGGACTTGGTGATATTTCACCTGTAACCATATACATTCCCTATTCAGTTCACTGTCTGAAGAGACAGTGACAAAAAGAAAAAAAAAGAAAGAAAGAAAGAGCTTTATTGCCAGGTATGTTGTTTACACATACTAGGAATTTGTTTTAGTGACAGAAGCTCCACAGTGCAACAGAGTAACAGTGACAAGACAAGACACATAATAAAAAGAATAAAATAATAATATACAAATTTACAAGATAGACAAAGTGCAAAAAAAGCAAAAAACAATATATATTATAGACAATTGTATGTACAGTTATGTGTGCAAATTGAGATATAAATAAGTGTTTTAAGTAAATAATGTGTAATAGTGTTATGTGTTCCGTGTTTGTTAAGTGTTCATGAGATGGATTGCTTGAGGGAAGAAACTGTTCCTGTGTCTGCTCGTTCTGGTGCTCAGGGCTCTGTAGCGTCGACCGGATGGCAACAGTTCAAAGAGGGAATGTGCTGGATGTGAGGGGTCCAGAGTGATCTTCTTTGCCCTTTTTCTCACTCTGGATAAGTACAGTTCTTGGAGAGTGGGGAGTGTTGTGCCAATGATTCGCTCAGCAGACCGGACTACCCTCTGTAGTCTTCTGAGGTCAGATTTGGTAGCTGAGCTGAACCAGACGGTAATTGAAGTGCAGAGGATGGATTCGATGATGGCAGAGTAGAACTGTTTCAGCAGCTCCTGTGGTAGGTTGAACTTCCTCAGCTGACGAAGGAAGTACAACCTCTGCTGGGCCTTTTTCACAATGGACTCGATGTGGTTGTCCCACTTCAGGTCCTGGGAGATGGTGGTGCCCAGGAACCTGAATGACTCCACTGCAGTCACAGTGCTGTTCATGATGGTGAGTGGGGGGAGAGCAGGGGGGTTTCTCCTGAAGTCCACGGTCATCTCCACTGTCTTGAGCGTGTTGAGCTCCAGGTTGTTAAGACTGCACCAGACAGCCAGCTGTTCAACCTCCAGTCTGTAAGCAGACTCGTCACCATCCCGGATGAGGCCGATCAGTGTGGTGTCATCCGCAAACTTCAGGAGCTTGACAGAGGGGTCTTTAGAGGTGCAGTCATTTGTGTAGAGGGAGAAGAGCAGTGGGGAGAGGACACAGCCCTGAGGGGCGCCGGTGCTGATGGTGAGGGTGCTGGATGAGAATTTTCCCAGCCTCACTAGCTGCTGCCTGTCTGTCAGGAAGCTGGTGATCCACTGACAGACAGAGGTGGGCACGGAGATGATTCTCTGGCCAGGAAATGGGGGTGTGAAAATGTGTGTGAGTGATGGTGCACCAAGGCAAACAAAATGCCATAAACAGCTGTAACCAAATTTTTGAAGTGGGCACACAAATTGAATAATGCCCAATAAAATAATGGCCAATAATTGGTTAACGATCCTGGCCTGGGTTATTGTTGTGGCAGTGCCACATCTAACTCTTCCTTTTCAGAATGTCATGATGAATTCCATCTGCAGAATTCCCTCAAGCTAATTCTGTGACAGGTGTATGAAATACATTGTGATTGTTAACATTTTAAAGTGGTCTGAGGGATGTCCATGTACAAAAGCATTGGTTAATCATTTTGAAATGCACTGTATAACACAAATAATGAAGAGGAAATCAGATAGCAAAAACCAATGTATGGTATTGACAGAAACTGGAATGACATGGGTTCAAACCCTGCTCCATGTATTGGTGGTAATGAAAGAATGGACAGCCCTCGCCCCACATTATTTTTTTTCCACAGGTTACTACTGTCACTGCTGATGAGTAAATATATTGTGTCTCTAACAAAAGCATTCTAAAATTTCCATTCACAGGTAAAGCAGTTTTGTTAAAGGGGTCATGAACTGTGTTGTTTTGTTTTATAATGTTTCCTGGGGTACACTTATGGTGTTAATATGCTTTTACATCCAAAATTGTCAACTACACGGGTTTGATTTACTGACACACAGACAAAGAACATCTGACTGTACATGAATCATTAATATCAGATGGGCGGGGCTAAACAGGCAGGAATGAAGTAGGCATTAATCATCTTCTGCGGAGGCGGTGCTTGCTGCCCTTTGACGTCATAGATCCCCACTTTGTAAATCCTGTCGTTTGCTGGGTCTGGTGTCAATTAAAGCTTTTATTGAACTAACAAGGAAGTTTTCAGCTCTAAAACTTACAGGATATTCTTAAAGTATGATGACCTCTTATATGTCAAAAGCTCAAGGAAAATTTGATTTCTCAGTTCATGACCCCTTTAATACAAAAGATGTTTGTCCTACAATCTTGGTACTGATGTATTTTTAACTGTATGGAAAATGACAATGCTATTGTCTTGTTTTGGTCTTGTTATTTTGTGTGTGTGTGTCCTCCATGTCTATCTATCTATTTATCATCATATGTATAAGGTACAAAGGTAGAAGGTATGCTATCAGGAGATTGAATGTGGTGTCTTCATAGAACCAGATTTGACTGACACCTACTTGTGACCACAAGAGAAGACTATCTGAGTGGTGGAGTGAGATCCATGAGAACACTATGTGCAGTGCTGAAAAGAGGAACACCCTGAGTTCACACCAGGCGTGCCTCTAACCCTGGCACAGGCAGAAGAGTTCCTTAGGGGGACCAGCGAGAACTGTTGGCTTAAAAGCCCGCTGTTTGCTCCAACTCATCAAGAGCATCTAAGAACAGATGAAGGGTCGACGAGCACCACGGTGCTTAGCAGCAAAAAGAGAAATTCAGCAGAAACTGATTAAATCACCCTGATGCTGAAGCACAGAATGAAGACATTTAGATGCGTAAGATGACAAAATAGTTGTCTACAGTGAATTTTTACCCATTGTTTTGGTTGTTTACCCTAGTTGTTATGGTTTCGTCACACATCTGGTTTTAATATACACAATGTGTATGTGTGTGTGTGTGTGTGTGTGTTTCTTGGAAAGCAGCCAAGAAAGGTCCCTGCCTTTTAGGCCTCACTGGAGCCCCAGGAAGGCAGGGGCACTGGACCAGATGTTGACCATATTTAGACTTGTTTTTTCTATATGTACCACATTCCTATATCATGAAAGTATATTCTCATTGGACAATTGTTACACCACTATTACACCACCCCCTGCACATGTATAAAAGCCCTGTACTGAAGTAAGTCTGGGAGGAGGTTTTGTGAACAAATTGGCTTCATGTTCATGACTCTTTCCCATAGGCCTATGCATTCAATGAGTGAAAAAGACAAACTGAGAATGAGCCATGATTCGGGAAAATAAATGTAAGATTAAAATAATCTTGCAATTATTCTCACCCATTAACTACAATAGTCAAAAATATAAAGTTCCACATGTTTGTGAACATACCTGAAAATGATGCACGTGGTTTATTAATATATTTAGAGTTTTTTCCCCTGGGAGTTGGTGTCCTACACAAACTGTGTACTCTGTACTGATGTTTAATGTACCTGGAACAGTTTAATAAGCTTGTGTAACCATTAACACTATCCTGCAGACTATATATGAACTAACAATACTTTTACAATGTTGGCTTCATTCTGCAAATGCCAATTTTAATAAGCTATTAAAATAATGTAGCATCATTAAGGACTAACATGAACAATGGACAAAAGGTTGTTTTTACCCTCTGACCTCCTGAAGGCCGCTGTGTAATTCACACCCTGACTAAGACACATTGGGGGAAGCATTTCAGTAACCCTATGAATAAATATATAAAAATGCAGAATCAAATCACATTAATTGAATCACACTGAATTTGAACCTAATTGCAAGGTTAAAAGGAAAAGCACAATGAAATGAAATCCATATATATGCTCATGTATGGTGTTTTTATCCTAACATTGTATGAAGTGAATGTCTTCATTCAGTCAGGGACGACTGCACAAAACATGCAGACTAATAAAAACATTATAAACTGTTACAAAGCGATCAACAATTGTAGTTTAGGCATAAGTTTGTGCTGAAACTATATTTAATAATCCATTAAACCTACTGAGATACAAAGAGAAGCTGAACTAAAATTCTCAGTTCCACGTGAATGTCCAGGAAACTCCACCCACTGAAACCGGAAATCCCGTAACACGTTTTTCTGTGGAGTGACAAACACAGAACACATATTGAATATGTCGCATATGTTATATTGAACACACATATTAATATTGCTTTACAGGGACTTTAATACCTTCACCTCACAGCAAGGTGTTTCCACCATACAGACGTGTGCTTCTGACAAACTGAGGATTCAAAGTTTTCCACATTTGAACACATTGCATGCTGGGATTCATTTTAGCACTTTCAGCCCATTCTCTCCATGTTCTGCTTTTTCCAGTTTCAGATGTCTCAGTCTAGAGTTTCTGTCACAAATAACAAATGCACATTCTGATCAGATGACATGTAACCAATTAGGATGGCTGTGTGCCATGAGTGTGTTTGTGAAGGTTTATGGGTGTTTTCTGGGGAGTTTGTGCTTGTAAAAAAATTTGTGTTTTTCTTACCTCTATTTACAATGTTTTTTATAAAGCAGTTTGGATCCACTGGTGTGTAGGCTGAAAGTCTCGACCTGGAGAGCTCTTTAAACACACGATGCATTGTTTGATGTAATGAAAAAAGATTGCTATATTTGGATCCAGAATTACAGACTTTGAATGAAAAAATACACCGAAATATAAAATTAAGAAGATTTACTTTACAAATTACAAAGAGAAATGTTAAATTGTTATTATGGACATACCTTTAATATAATGTTCTACATATTTAATCACAGATTAATTTTGGAATTTTACATACATTTGTATGTAATATAAAAAATACAGTAATTTTCCTGTATAAAAAAAGAGAATTACTGTAATTTGTCCATCAACTCAACAGAGCTCCAAACTCAAACAGTGTGGATGGTCCTGTTTGATAAAGGTGGGGTTTGAACTGAAACTAAAACCATCAAACAGGTTTGAAACCAAGCAAGCAGCTCCATCAAACGGGTTTGGGCATGGGAAGTACATCAGGTCCCCAGAAAATAATCGTCCCACCCCGTCCCCAGAGTATAAGAAGACCTGTGAACCCTTCAGGATTCATTTGTGTCACGAACAGACGAGGACAGACGAGGACAGACGAGGTGAGTTCACACACTCTAAAAAATCATAGTTTTATGGAAACTAACGACCTTTTTTTTTACAGCAGTTTTCTGTTATTGTAAATTATATTCAAAACTCTGTAAAATTACAAATCTGTAAATTAATCATTTGACTTATTTTAAGGATTATTCCATTAATGACAAAATACAGTAATTCTCATTTTTTTATACGGGAAAAAAAATTCAAATTCATGTAAAATTACAAACGGTATCTGTAAATCAACAACTTTTTTATTTTATTGTTAATGAAAAATTGCATTTTTTTAATACAAGAAAATTACTGTATTATATAGTATTATTTATAGTATTATTTCTTAAATTAGATACACATGTATGTAAAATTGCATGAATAATCATAATCTGTAATTAAACATTTAGCTCATTATGTTAAAGGTTGATATCCATACTAACAGTTTGTTCTTTGTAATTTTAAAGTAAGTCTTATTGGATTTGTATTTAGCTGTATTTTTATATTCAAACTCTGTAATTCTGGTTACAAATCTAGCAAACTAAATGAATTAAATTTGATGAATTGGTCAAATGGTGTTTTCACACATGCAGGGTTACAGCCAGGATTAGGTGCTGCTGTGCTATTCATTATTCACTGTCATTTAGGGTTAAATCAGGGTTAGGGAAGAGTGTGTGTACATGTTTGTCTATACTCTATATAGTTACATTCACTTGACCAATAGTGATCCTTTCACATTTGAACAAACTGAAAATGTTGAAATGTACTTCAGGAGGTCTTAAAGTCATTTACAACGAGAAGTGGAAAGTGTTGCATGTAAGTGTCCCTGAATTCCCTTCATTTGAGTCCATTGTTTTACAGATTAATTTCCCAGTTCCGACTGTTCTTGTGAACATTTATCGTCCAACACTGACGTTTTAACCCTTAAATGCATCAATGTTTCGCCAATCATTTTTACATATTTGGGTCTTTAGCGACCCGGATGGATCTCCACCTGCTGCGATAATATAAAACTCCCCTAATATTAGAGTAACCATTACAGAAGAATAAAATAAAGCATATTTTGTTTAATTTTGGAGCTTGGAAGGGTTCATTTTGAGCAGATGTTTTATACCTTCATCACTGTGCTCACCAGAGCTCATTTCCCAGTACATTCAGCATATGATAGTTTTGAGAATATATGTATGAGGTTGTGAATATGAGCCCATTTGTGATCTCAAACATATTCTGAAAACTATAATTTTCAACATCTTCAAAATCAATGTTTTGATCACGGACAGCTTCACCAGATCCTCCATCAGGTGACCGTGACACTATTTGTGACAGTGACCCTCATATTTGATTTTCATGTCTTTGCAGAACAGCCATGATGATCTACACAGTGACGGCGCACACAGGAAAGCGGCTCTTGGCGGGCACCACTAGCCTCATCTACATCCAGCTGCGTGGTACTGAGGCTGAGAGTGAGGAACAGAATCTGAACCACCTTCAGGGGTTTCGGCAAGGATCGGTAAGTGCGCCCAATTAAACCAACCGTAAGGAGTTTTGGTTCAAAAGTCTTCAGTCAGAAAACTACATTTAATGGAAGATATTTAAAAAGAGTGAGTATAAACGCTGTATGGAGTAATGATAACCTTATTTACCTTAAAATGATCTTCCCAAATGTACAATGGTGTATTAGGGCCATTGTAGGTAAATAACAATAATAATAATAATAATAATAATAATACTAATATGGAGCTGGAGGTGAAAAAATTTCTGTGAAAAAACTTGAATATTCTGTGATTATAAAGTCACAAATTTGCAAGAAAAAAATCTGGAAAATGGTGTCAAGGAACCACATGGCTCCCCCAACTCTGTATTATTATCATTATTATTTCACCTACAATGGCCCTAATAAACCCTAATGAACATGTCTGTGCAGGAGCGAGCATTTAAGATACGCTGTAAGGCGTCACTGGGAGAGCTCGTATCTGTCGAGATCTACTCCAAGCCGTTTATGGGTCTTCTTCACAACCAGTGGTTCTGCGATAAGATCTTGGTCAACACGCCCGAAGGTGACGAGATTTTGTTTCCGTGCTACAGCTGGCTTGACAGCAACGAGAGGCTCATTTTAAGACCTGCTAAAGGTAGGCAACTCTAATTCAGGTCATGGGAAATATTCTCATTTACCAGGGTACTTGACACACACACACACACACACACACAGGTTTGTTTTGCTATCAAATGTTTTTTATACAGTACACACTGTACATTCTCTCCCTCTACACTACTCCTAAACCTACCCCTCACAGGAAACTGTCTGCATTTTTACATTTTAATAAAACATTGTTTAGTATGTTTTTAAAGCTATTTTATATATGAGGACTCATGAAATGTTTACGTTGTAATACCAATGTCATTATACATATTTGTGTTCTCATAAATCACAAAAACGCCCACACACATGCATGCACATGCACACTTTTGTATATTGCAGAAGAATTCCTTTGTGTCTTCATATGATGGAGAGATATACTGTATGTAGTTGTCATTCATTCATGAGTTAAAGCATCTTTTTTATGTATCTCAGAGGACTGTGATTTAGCTATAGGCTAATACTATAGGCTGGTTGATTAAATTTAATTTTAATTTAATAAAATGAAAGTGTCTATGATAAAAAAAAAAATTACATGGATGACAAGTCATCATCCTATGATCAAGTAATGATACATACACAATATAGCCTACATTTGTTTTTGCAAACAAACAAGTTCAGACTGTGAATTAATATTGGCATTTGCATTCCAGCTTCACTCGTGTTCCAGGACATCAACCCAATAGCCCAAAGACAAAGGACGAGGCAGCTAGAAGAGCAACAAAAGTTATTTAGGTTTGTGGGCAGCATACCAGCACAAGTGTCTGTGTTATATTAAAATAAGTTCAGTGAAATTAAATTCCTTCCATTGAATCACATTTGAATTTTCCACTCCCAGGTGGCGCATGTATGCTGAGGTCATGCCCCAAGTTATCGATTACGACACTGCCATTGCTCTGCCAGCTGAAGTCCGATTCTCTTTCGCAAAGGAAACCGAGTTTAACTTCAATGCTGGAAAGCAGTAAGTGACCCGCCTGTAGTGTTCATCTCTTTGTTACACACTCTAGAAGCCATAAGGTTCTGCTTTTATTACATTAACTGTTTTGTTTTTTACCATGTTTGTCTTTTCTTACCTACGGTTTACAAATTTCTGTTACATCTGGGTTCCATGGACCCAAGCACCACAGGAGACATAAGTTTTATATAGGGGACGTAGAGGCCATGTCAGTCTATTACTTTAGAGTATGCTTTATTCAAAATGAACTATGATAAATTTTCAAGGATGCGCCATGTATACTCAGCTAAAAGCAGGGTACCCAATGTAATGGTAACTCCAGAGATGAATTTAGAGAGTTCATCAGTAGTGGGCCCATGACAGCAAGCTTAACTATTTCACTATTATTGTTCGGACAATGGACTGTATCAATGTTTTTTGTTTGTAGGTTAGCCTAAATATGGTGTGTTTTTAGTTATAGATTGCACTGGTGGAAATGCTGAATATTTATAGCTAGATTTAATTTTTAGTACATTAGTTCAAAATTAACTGTAGTGATTTAAAAACAGGATCCATTTTTATTCAGTGTATTTTGCATGTAAGTGGATGGCATTCGCAAAATAGCTTTGTCTTAGTGAAGGCAGTAATAATATAATATCTAATAAGTACAAAAATGCTCACAACTAAAGCTGTAAATCATAGGTTGTATATCAAGGTTAGTTCCACTATTAATGTTTTAACTGTGTCCCTGTGTATTTTGTGTGTGTAGGTTAGCTGCTCTGAAGCTAACTGGATTAGCTGACAGCAGAAGATCGTGGGAAAGCATGAGCCAACTGGAAGTAATTCTTTGTGAAAACAGAGGGAAAACCATTGGTAATCATCTTTAACTGAACTGTTCAAAATGACTGTATTACAAGTAAAGTACTGTCTGTACTGCAGCATATGTTCTGAAATAGCGTGTTTTGCAGAATACATTCAGGATCACTGGGATGAGGATGAGTTCTTTGGCTACCAGTTTCTGAATGGCCTCAATCCAATGATGATCCAGCGCTGCTCAAAGCTGCCTGAGAATTTCCCCGTCACAGACGACATGGTCAAAGACTCCCTAAGAGGGAGCAGCTTGAAGCAGGAGATGAAGGTACACTACTTGCTACTGGCATGACTTGGAATGACTGGGTCTGGTTTGGTTTACATTGGTTTTGTCTAATTTTCTGTTTATTCATTATTTGGTATGATCTACCCCCACACCCAGAAAGGGAACATCTTCCTGTCTGACTATAAGATGTTGGATGGGCTGTTGGGAAATGTAGTCAATGGCAGGCAGCAGTACCTCACAGCTCCCCTGGTCCTGCTGTACAGTAACCCCCATGGCGTGATGCTGCCCATCGCCATACAGGTGAATATCTTGAATTTGAAGTCAAGTCACCTTTATTTATATAGCGCTTTTTACAATGCAGATTGTGTCAAAGCAGCTTTACAGTGATAATTGGCAAATAATTTTGGCTGCACTGCAGCTCTTAAAGAAAATTTCCAATTTTTCCAACTAAGCAAGTCATAGGCAACAGTGACAAGGAAGTGCAGAAATACATGGGTTATGAAAATAACCTCAGTTCTCTGAGGGAGAACACGAGATGTAAAACTTGGCTCCTTGAGCATGTCCCTGCTGAAGCCAATTCTAATCCTGCTGTGAAGTAACAGCGTGCTGATGCTCTCGACCATGTCAGTCTGCTTTAAAGCTGGTACACACCACTGGTTCTGCCTCTGTCCTGCACTTCATCAATTTTGAGCACTGAAGCAGACGGGGGGACGTCTTGTGTTCTCCCTCAGAGATCGGAGAGATCGTTCAAAGCACTTTGATGTCAACCTGTATGGGAGATTTATGGCACAGGTCCTGCGCAGACTGGCAGAGATGTTGGAGAGGCACAGAATGGAGATGTGCAGGTGTCGTACCTCCCCATCAGAGTGCCACACTCAGTCTGTTGGAGAAGCAGGACACAATGCATTCCCCACCCTGAGTGTGCTCAAAAGGGGAGAGTCCGCCACTAGAGACTGAACTAGATCCAGTACTGGTAGGGTATTGTGGCTTCATTGGTGCATCAGCAGCTTGTTTCCTGAGAGGCATGGGGGTAGCAGGAGTAAGGCAGAGGAAGGCCCCTATAGACCATACTGAGGAGGCAGAGAAGAGAAGCTTCTGCCTCCGGCTGAGGAGGAAAGAGCTGGGGTAACATCTAGCTTTAAGGCCAGCTGCAGGGGGATGACTTTAAAGCTGACTGACACAGCCGTAGTGGGACTAGAATTTGCTTCAGCTGAGAAATGCTCAAGAAGCGATATCCCATACAGGGTGACGTCGAAGTGCTTAGACTGAAAGAGGACCTGGGGGACCTAGTTGCCAAATGTCGGGGGGCAATATTAAAAATTAAATTCAGATGAATAATCTTGAAAAATGAGGTAAACAATCTACTTATTAAAAAGAAACAAAGGAAAGGTGATATGTAATTGAGTAGGCAAAATTGTCTGAATACTTAAACATTAAATAAACCTTTTTTTTTAAGATGTCAATGACTTCATAGATAATTATGACATGTGCCATGGAAATCCTTTGTCATTTTCTTAAAGGGAGAAAAATCATAACCTAGATTCCCTCATAAACCATTTGTACAATTTTCTTGCATGTACAAATTCATTCTGCACAGTTAAGGCAAAAGCCCAGCAAAGAGAATCCCATCTTCCTCCCAACGGATTCAAAGGCAGACTGGAAACTGGCCAAGATCTTCGTCCGAAATGCAGAGTTTGCCGTTCACGAGGTGGACTTTCACCTGCTGAGAACTCACCTGCTGGCAGAGGTGTTCACTGTGGCGACGTTGCGCAATCTTCCGCCTCCACACCCTCTCTACAAGGTACTCAATCTGTCATGCATGAGTTGGTTTGATTTATGAACGCTAAGGGCTCTTAGCAAAAGGGTATGTTCCAGACATGCCACATCCACAGAGAGAGAGAGTAATAGTGAGTTAATTAATATAATTATACTTAATACACTATATTGCCAAACGTCAACTGTTAGTGGTATCATAAAGTGGAAGCAATTGGGAACAACAGCAACTCAGCCATGAAGTGGTAGACCACATAAAATCACAGAGTGCAGAAGTCACCAACTTTCTGCAGAGTCAGTAGCTACAGACCTCCAAACTTCATGTGGCCTTCAGATCAGCTTAAGAACAATGCGCAGAGAGCTTCATGGAATGGGTTTCCATGGCCAAGCAGCTGCATCCAAGTGCAATGCAAAGCGTCGGATGCAGTGGTGTCAAGCACGCCATCACTGGACTCTAGAGGCTCTGGAGTGACCAATCACGCTTCTCTGTCTGGCAATCCGATGGACAAGTCTGGGTTTGGCGGTTGCCAGGAGAACGGTACTTGCCTGACTGCATTATGCAAAGTGTAAAGTTTGGTGGAGGGGGATTATGGTGTGGGGTTGTTTTTCAGGGGTTGGGCTTGATCCCTTAGTTCCAGTGAAAGGAACTCTTAATGCTTCAGCATACCAAGACATTTTGGACCATTTCATGCTCCTAACTTTGGGGATGGCCCCTTCCTGTTCCAACATCACTGCCTGACCTCACAAATGTGCTTCTAGAAGAATGGTCAAAAATTCCCATAAGCACACTCCTAAACCTTGTGAAAAGCCTTCCCAGAAGAGTTGAAGCAGTTATAGCTGCTAAGGGTGGGCCGACTCCATATTAAACCCTACGGATTAAGAATGGGATGTCATTAAAGTTCATGTGCACGTAAAGGCAGGCATCCCAAAACTTTTGGCAATATAGTTACTTGTATACTTTTTGACGGTAGGGAGTTTTTACAGTTGTAGTCTGTGGTCGCAGTTGTCTATTTTACCTCAGAGGTGTTGCTCCCCTTCACTATTTGCCTTTTGGAGAGTGGGTCTGACTCATCTATAGCCTGTGAACAAAGCCTACACAGAACATTAAATTTCATTATTCATATATTTTTATCTTCAAATAATGATGACAGTGAATGCAAATCTTTCTTTTCCTTCTGTAGCTCCTCTTTCCCCATATCCGATACACGCTCCAGATCAACATCATGGCCCGGAATCGGCTGATATCCAAGGATGGGGCCTTTACAAAGGTATGCAAATAGCATTGTTAAAGAGGCACTAGAGGTTCAAACTTCAATTATAATCCAATACACTTTTTTTGTTGAATCCAGCTAATTTCTCCTCACGATGGGATTTGTGATGCCAGATCTTTGTTTATAGCCCTTAACCTAACTTTGTCATGTGTCTTTTCTCCATTAACTCTTAGTATGCAGGAGTAGGTGGAGAGTCATTGGCAAAGTTGCTGAAGCGTGCTACTGCCTCCCTGACCTATAGCACCCTCTGTCTTCCTGATAACATCTGTGAGAGAGGTCTGGAGAATGTAGCCCACTACTACTACAGAGATGATGGGATGAAACTGTGGAACATCATCAACAAGTATGACTACCAGTGGAGTTAATCTAGTGTGTTTTTAATAGGCTTTATGCTTTCTACTCTCCAACTATGTGTGTGTTACATAAGACATCCAGTTTTTAGGGCTGAACTAATACATCCTGGTGCACTTTCTGATTCATATTTCAACAAATACAGTGTCAGTTATACAGGTTCATGGGTTTAATAGTCAGTAAGCTCATGCTGTACTGTGTTGCAAGTCGCTTTGAATAAATTCCATCTTAAGAAATACATGCAAAGCAAATCTCAAAAAAAGAAGGTAAGCTATAAGTATGTAAACCTGGAAAACATCTGACTGTGTTGCTTACAGGTTTGTTGCGGCTCTCTTGTCACACTACTATCAATGTGATGCACACGTGCAGAAGGACACAGAGCTGCAGCGATGGATCAGTGAGATATTCACCAATGGCTTCCTGGGAAGAGATGGCTCAGGTGTGTTATATTATAATAATATATTACATTTATTCATTTGGCAGACGCTTTTATCCAAAGTGAGGAATACAAGAAGCGATTAGATATAGACTCAAGAAGTGTTCACAATACAGCTTTCTAGAATAGGCAGCAATTAAAGGAAATGAAATGGGCTAGACCAATGAGTATGCATTTCCAAAGGAACTGTTGCCATATCAGGACATTTAATTTCCTTGTTGTGTTCATCTCAGTATTTGCACAGCATAGTATAGACATATTTGCTTTGAGGCACAACCTCTTTTGTAAACCCCACTGTAATTATCTGTTTCATAGACTAGAACTGAACCAGGTCAACAGTCAAAAGTAGTTTGTAGTTTATGGCTCAACTCTCCATTTCAGTGTGTGCGCACG
This sequence comes from Ancherythroculter nigrocauda, assembly GCA_036281575.1. Lineage (NCBI taxonomy): Eukaryota > Metazoa > Chordata > Actinopteri > Cypriniformes > Xenocyprididae > Ancherythroculter > Ancherythroculter nigrocauda. Next base: position 9,367,707 of record VTFQ01000019.1, on the reverse strand, counting down.
CATGTATAAACATCCCAAATTGAGTTCCTCACAGAAACAGCCTTTCATTCTTCTTCCCAGGAATACCATCATCTCTTCAGACTGTGACAGAGCTCGTCAAGTTTGTCACCATGGTGATCTTCACTGCATCAGCCCAACATGCCGCTCTAAACAATGGACAGGTCAGTTAGTACAAGTCAATTCACTTCCAGTCACACAGAGCCATTAAAGCTGCAGTCCCTGATCCTAATCCCATACGCCTTTTCTCAAATCCAGCGTATTGCTCCATACATTCGTCTAGCTGTCCGTTCAGTGTCCGAGCTCAAAAAACCCTCTGTTGTCCTGGCTCCTTGAATGAGTAACAAACAGGAGCATGAAGGGGAGGGGTTTCAGTTGATTGGCTATTGTGTCATAATTCTTCACCAATTCTTTCCCACAGTTTGAGTTTGGCGGCTGGATGCCTAACTTCCCCAGTGCCCTCAGAAAGCCGCCTCCCAAGGAGAAAGGCCAGACCACTGAGGACACGATCCTGGAGACCCTTCCTGATGTGAGCACGACGTGAATGTAATGGCTGTCCTGAGACTGCTGACCCAGAGTTCTGCAGACCAAGTGAGTTTGTACATCATCAGGGCAAATGTTAAAAGACTGCAATCCTGTGAAAAAATTCTTGTGTATGGCATGATATTACTCTGGATGTCAATGCCTTACTTACACTGCTTTCATTCCTCTGGTTTGCATTACCTGACTGTTATATTACAAAGGACATTAGCAAACTGTTGCAGTGGACTCTTGCAGAATATTAGTGTGCTGTCATACGCAGTGTTAAACATATAAACATGTTTATTATCAACATGTTATTTACGATTACAATCTTGTTACCCTGTCCATAGTACCCTCTGGGACATTTCCCAGAAAATCTGATGAAGACGTCCCCTGCAGGCTCATTGAAGAGTTTCAGAAGGATCTGAGGGAGTTGTCGGATCTCATCGAGGAGCGGAACAAGAATTTGAAGCTTCCCTACACCTATCTGAACCCCAAAAATGTGGACAACAGTGTAGCCATTTGAAAGTATTTAATGTAGTCCTTCTTAATATGTTTGTATTTCTATTAATAACTTTGCTTTGGTTTTATTTTTATTGACAAAAATAACTTAAAGTGAGATCATGGATATTTCCTTAAATTATGTGAATGGCACTGCTTGCATTTTTAAAGTTGTGGGTTCCGAGATAAAAGTTTTTACTACTTTGCTGCAGTGTTAATTTCGTTAACCAAAAATTGACGAAATATGTTCGTTGATGACCCTTTTATCCATGACTAAAGCCCGGGATACGCCGCAGATAGCAATGATTGCCATCGAACTGAAGGAAATCAACCGGAACTCGTTTCTTAAAGGAGCCGCGTACCATCATTTAACAATTACTACAAACACAGAAGAAAATGAACATGTAAGCATAGAAATCAATATAAAAAGAATTTCCAAAATACAAAATAATTATGTAAATATAAAATAACTGATAGATGGAGAGATTTTGTGTGAGGTTAACAAATTGATATAACATCTGTTAAACTGCCAAAAACTTAAGCATGTGAACTAAAAAAAACAATGTTATGTGATTAATTTCACAATGATTTACAAGTAAATACATCATAAACTTTTTTGTAGAACAGGTTTTCATAATTTTTTTTGTAAAGATGGGCTGCGCCACAAAACGCATACAAACTATGGCCAACACAAGCTAAATCCACATTAATTTAAAGTCCATGCAAGTCTTTGTAAACACATTTTTTTTTTAAAAGAAAATTGTTTACCATCAGTGTTGTACTTATGTGTTTCAATGAGGAATCCCTTTATTTATATAATTTCATAAATTTTGCAAAAGTGTTAAGTGATAATATCTTGTGTAGTTTTACCTTAGTAAATAACGCAAGGAAAAGTAAATCTTACCATCTTACGTTACAAATATATTGAGAATTATACCTCTCGCAAGATGAGGAAACGCATGCTGCAGTAGCGCAGACTTGTAAGTTGCTGAACATTAAAGTGGTTAAGCTGTTTTTAGTTGTGTTGTAGACAGCATGTGATTATTGAAATCATGTTGAATCCGTGTTGATGTGTCCACTTTAATTGCACTGAATTAATGTTATAAACTGATGTTGCTTCAGTATCAGTCTTGCACCTTCAGTTAATGTTGAAGCAATGTTTATTATCAGTACAAATCAATGGAAATATTATTGATTTAACCTCACTTTTACACTCTTAGTTAATATTGAACCAATGTTGAGATTAACAAAAAATCCTTGATACATACCTGCAAACTAGTTGCATTTCTGTGAAATTTGCCATTTTGAATCAAAATATGTCATTTATGTGAGTCGTGTAGATCTGAAAAGACCAATTTTGAATTGGTCAATTGTTCTGAAAAATTGAGATTTTAGTTTGTCATATTGTAGGTTTTGGAAGCATTTTATTTTAAATATATGAAATGTTTATTGTAATTAGTCATTTATTAGTCATTGTCATTAGTCATAATTAGGCATCAGTATTTTAAATTTATGCAGAATTTGAGCATTTAAATGGTTATGTTTTTATGTTAGATTTTTTTTTTTTTTTTTACTGTGCTGCTGGTTTTGATTAAAATTAGAGATTGGTTTGTTCTGATGAGTGCTTTATTGTGAACTGTAGTGAATATTGTGAATTGTCTTTTTTGCACTCTTTGGGTTTTTGACACGCTATGACATTTGTGCTATTTTTATTTTAATGTTATAAATGCTTGAATTGTTTATTTTATTGGTTAACTTTGTTCATTCGCACATGTTAATGTAATATCTCTCGTAGGGGCCGAAGACGATACCCGTCTATATAGTAGATGAAATTACAGACATGTATTATTGAACTACATTTGATTATAAAAACAAACACTAAATGCAGGGATTAACCGTTAAAAATAAAGTATTGCTGTAGTTATGTTGTGAACTGTCCATTTGTTTGCAGGACCTCAAGTGCCCCAGAACAGGACGGTGAACACATCCTGGAAGTAGTTTGTAGTTTGATGGATGGTTTGCAGCAGCGTGTTTGCATCCCTCTGTGGTGAAAGTAGTGAGGAGTGAATCACTCCAAAAAGGAGGGGTGGAGGCCAATAATGATGCCTGAATTGAGCTCCTCCGAGAGATGAAAGGCTGGAGAGAGATGATGAAAAGGGAGGAGAGGAGAGAATGAGAGGCTCTGCTGAGGGAAGAGAGGAGAGAGCGGGAGATGGCTGCACGGGAAAATCGATTTCTGGCACTTCTACAGAGATTAGTAAACAAATAGTCATTAAATATATAATAATAGATGAATATATGAGAAGTTCGTAAACAAATATGAAGTAGTGAAGAAATAAATAACAAAATGACAATGGTTCAGTTATTTTTTTCGTTACTGAAGGTGCGACTAAGGCAGACTACTTCGATTAATTGTGTATTATCAAATAAATTAGAGCCTCTGGTGGAAGATGGGGATGTGTTTTAGCACGCTGGCATCATGTTCACACACAGGGAACCCTATAAACATCTAAAAGTGATCACAGATTGCTTGAAACTGGACAGAATGGAATCATTTTCTGTATAAGACAGCATCAAAGCGTAAAGCAATGGTGCTGGATCGAAAGAACGTCAAAGTGACCTGGTTTTTGTTGAATGAGCAGCAGAACAATCAAGCATGAATAATGTGTTTAATATATGAAAACTACTAATACAGAGGTTACACATCTAAATATATATACAGGATATCACATATACACAAGAGCAGAAGTAAAGGCAGGAAAAGAGAGAAGAGAGGTAGCAAAAGTTACTAACAGTCCTTGAGAGTCAGCACAGAAATCAGTTTCATTATCTAAGATTGAGAAACGGTACTTGCATCAGTTGCATGCTGAGTTTCGGAGAAGTGCGGCTGCAGTTCATTGGCTTCTTCCGTTTCCGCGGGACGGTTTGAACCAGGCAAAAACGGGTCAGGGGTGAAAAAGGTGAGAATATTACCCCTCTAGTGGGGTCAAGAAAAATTTAAATATTCCATATTTTAAAGCATCAATCTGGAGAAACTTAACTTCAGTCAAAAATTATTATGGCCTCCTTACTAAGTATTATGCAAGCCATTTCATGCCAGCCTGTCACTGGGTCTAACATTTACAGTATATTTGGGGGAAGAACCTAGCGCTATGATTGGTTGAACTCTTCTTCTTTTGCTGTTGCTTGATTTGAGGACTGCGCGTGCACAGAGGCGTCACCAGGTTTTTGCGTAGTTTAGAGTGACAAATCGTACCAGCGTACTTTGAAGTCAAAATGCGAACCCGCTACACAAATTGCGTACAGGTTGGCAGGTCTGCTTATTGATAGAACGGTGGACCCTTTACTCTCTTGTGTTCTCTCCTGCTGTGTTCAATGACTCCATTCATCAAGCTGTAGCTAACGTTAGCTAAGTCTATGTCAACAGAGCTCCTGGGTAACTTAACTTGGATATACCAGAAAATATTAAAATTATTGAAACCATCCAGGGCTCAACACTAAGGATTTTTTCTGCTGGCCCAGTTGGGCCAGTGGTTAAAATTTTTACTTGCCCCGCCGAAATTTTCCGGGCCCCACAACAAAAAATATTTTAAAAAGTAAAAGACAAGAAAATGGGCCTATAAAATAAGCATAGTTATTGTTTTTTGTACATTTAACCTCAATAAATAAGGTTATGACACCAAAAGCTACTAGATTAAATATTTTAAATATTGTTAGACAAATAAACAGTAAGTAGTAAAATAGTAACAAATAATCAAATTACGAGTAATAGCACAAATAAATACAACAGAACAAACATATAAATTAAATGGTGCTTTTCAAGTTTTTCATGTAGGTTTAAACAGGAGATTTTCAGGTACAGAAATTGTAATCTAATGTATAACTATAGAATAGATAACTTTAATAAAGTTAATCAAGAGCAGTTACAGATGCATAAAAATGTTTTTAATGTTCAAAATCTAAAACGTTAAATACTGTTATTTGAAATTTAAAAAAAAATGAAGACACTTTAAATGTGAAATTAAACCCGCCAGTAGGTGGCAGCGAATCACTGTTAATGAGCGAATCATTGAGATTCAACCGATTCATTCAAACGGCTGAATCATTCAGGAAGTGTTGCTCAGAGACGCAAAACAATTCGGTGGACTTTGGAACTATTTTCGTTGGTGAAATAGAGCGAAACAAGCGATTTGGTGTCTAAAATGTAAGTCACTTGATATTAAGTTCTTGTTGAACTTTTAGCTATTAAAGTTTCTTTACTTAATGGGTCTGACATGATGGTGGTCAGTTGTTACCGCCTGCCTTCTGCTTCAAGTGAGGTAATTTCACTGCTTACAGATATGTTGCACAGTTGGTCTAACTCTGATTTAGTTTTAATGGGAGATTTAAACTGGGACTGGTTGTCTCAGTCATCGGACTCATTTAAGGACATATGTAACTCCTTGTGTTTGGAACAATTGATAAGTTCACCAACTCGTCTAAATGGAAAGAGTATGAGCAAATCATCTTTGATTGATATTATTTTAACCAATATACCTCATGTTTTCTCTGCCATAGGAGTTTTTTGTAATGACCTTAGCGATCATTGTGCAATATCTTGTGTGAGAAATTTTAAGTTGTCTAGGAGTTCACCCAGATTTATATTTAAATGACAGTTCAAACATTTTAATGAACAAGCTTTTTTGCATGATGTGTATAATAGTGACTTACAGTTAGTTTCGTCTATACCTGATGTGGTTGATGCTTGGGATTATTTTAAATCTACCTTTCTTAAAATTTGTGAATAACATGCTCCTTTACGTAGATATCGGGTGAGTGGAAAAAATAATCCTTGGTTCAGTGAATCTGTTTCTAATCTTATTAAACAAAGAAATTTAGCCTGGTCCAAAGCAAAAAAACAAACAAAAAAACAAATAGTGATGAGGACTGGTCCAATTATAGTGCACAAAATTGATAAACAGTTCTAAAAGTCAATATTATCTAATTAATAATAACATGAATGATCCTTCTAAATTTTGAAAATTAACAAAATCTCTTGTAGGGACAAATAAATCTACTGATTTTCCAAAAGTTTTAAAAGTGGACCGGAGATTAATTACAGACAAGGCTGATATTGTTAATATTTTTAATAATCATTTTGTTTCAGCTAGTTTGATAACAGGTACCAATAATTTGTTGATCACTGATGAACAGGAAATTGATGAGACGACAAATTATAATAAATCAGATTTATTTTCTTTTACCCCTATATTGTCCACCGAAGTTTATAAGTTACTTTCAAATTTAGACTGTAAGAAATCAGGTGGATTTGATAAAATTTAACCAGTTTTTTAAAAAATGTCTGCAGATATTATTGCTGAACCTATTGCATCAATTTTTAATTTGAGTCTATCCACAAGTGTAATTCCAACATCTTGGAAATCAGCTATGGTTATGCCATTATTAAAAGGAGGAGATCCCTCTGATTTGAATAATTATCGCCCTATTTCTAAATGATCAGTTTTAGCAAAAGTTTTTGAATCTATAGTAAATGATCAAATGAAAGAATACCTTGCTAGTCGAAATATTTGAAACGCATTTCAGTCAGGATTTAGAGCGGGCCATAGTACGATAACAGCTACTACACTTGTTACTAATGATTTAATCACCGCTCTCGATGAGAGACAGCATTGTGCGGCCTTGTTTGTTGATTTGACAAAAGCGTTTGACTTAGTGGATCATGGCTTACTGTTGCAGAGGCTTAAAAGTACAGGCCTCTGTAACTCGGCCTTGAGTTGGTTTCAAAATTATTTATTTGATCGAACGCAATGTGTTGCTATAGATAATTATGTTTCATCCGTGTTAACAGTTGAGAAGGGTGTCCCGCAAGGTTCTTTACTGGCACCACTTTTTTCTATTTTCATAAATGAATTAGGGCAGGGAATAAAATCCGCAAAGTTACACTTTTATGCTGATGATACAATAATTTATTCAGCTGCAGCCTCTCTTTCACAAGCTATTGAAATGTTACAGGATTCTTTTAATACTTTTCAGCATAATTTACTCCAATTAAAATTAATTTTAAATGTGAATAAAACTAAGTACATTGTTTTTTCACGTAGTCGTTCCATGATCACTGCTCCGTCTATTCTTACTGCTGATGACGTGCATATAGAGAGAGTAACAACCTACAAATATCTGGGAATATGGATAGACGAGAAGTTGGCATTTGATGTTCATATTGATTACTTAGTAAAAAGATTACAACCAAGATTGGGCTTTCTCTTTCGGCAAAAAAAAATGTTTTTCCTTTGGAGCTAGAAAGAAAATTATTTGCAGTACTTTTTTACCCATTTTAGATTATGGTGATATTTTTTATATGCATGCTTCTATATATTTATTAAAAAGATTAGATTGCATTTATCATGCTGCGTTGCGTTTTATAACAAATGCTTGTTCACGTACACATCGTTTGTTATATAACCATGTAGGCTGGACCTCTTTACATCAAAGAAGGAAATCACATATATTAGTATTTACAGTAAAGGCATTGTTGGGTATGCTGCCAAATTACATTACTAGGCTTTTATGCCTGTATAAAAAGAACTATAGCACTAGATCATCGATTGGCATTAAATTAGAAGTACCAAGGATACACTCAGAACATGGAAAATCAGCTTTCTCCTACTTTGCTCATTGGCTGTGGAATGAATATCAAATTAATGCTCAACTAGAAAGAATTCCTTCTTTGAATGTGTTTAAAAATATATTGCGATGTAAAATGAATGAAGTGTGTGGCTGTTTTAATTAATTTGGTGATATATGATTAATGTTATTGTATTTACCTTGTCTGTTTAGAATTTGTTATATGTGTTTTGTAATTATGTGAAAATTTCATACGGCCATCTTGGCCACGACTCCCTGGAAGAAGAGATTTCTTTTTATCTCAATGGGACCTTCCTGGAAAAATAAAGGTTAAAAAAAAAAAAAAAAAAAAAAAAAAATTAAACTGTACGCTGAATAAAATCAATATCACATTTGTAATCATGCTAATATTTGGAGAAAAACGACATTCTTTGTGTAATATTGATTAACTTTATTAAATTATATATGAAATATATACAGGGGCATTTTTGCCCCTTATCTTGAATTTTGGGGGCATTTTAATAGACTAAATCACGCAGTGAAAGCGTACACTCTAATATGCGCACACACTACTCTAACCTACTAGATTATGTCTAGTAGACTGTAGACTATGTAGACTATGTTTTTGTAAAGTGAGGGACATACTCGATAATTTCAGATCATTAAATCAACAATTACGGCAGTATAGACGATATATAACGCACACCCTACAGCACTGGTCCGATCGGACAAGTGACCGGTGCGTCTACTGTCCCGAGCGTCGTTCACACTGGCCATCGGGCAGTCCTTATTGTCGAGCCCTGCCATCACTCACCAAATTCAGTCAGGTAAATCGCCGAGGCCAGGCGTGCTTTCAGCTTCTGATGGTGGTCTGCACTGGTGATGCAAGGCCCTTCGCGATAATATTTCCATGCACTCTCGCTCCCTTCTGGCACGCACACCTGCTCGCAGTTCACCGAATCTCGCGCTCCCTACGATGACAAAACATTTCATTGTAAATGTATAGTTAACATGACAATGAAAATAAACCATGTTTTACCACCGAAAATATCTGACATGCTATTAGTTACATTATTAAACACGAGGCTTAAAATAACTTCTTATACATCTTTTATGTATTAAATATTGTACAAAAAGATAAAGTAAAAGTTGTGTTAGACATGTGCGGTGCTCCTGCAATAACATTTAAGAAATAGCTCACCCAAAATGAAAATTGTCATGTACTCATTAAGTTTCTTTGTATGAACTAAATTGAACATTCTTCAAAACATTTGTTTCCAAAATATACTTTAAAGACATTTGAAACAACATACTATTAACAGAATAAAATTTGAATAAAAATTACAACAAACGCAATTACAACAAATGTTTAAATATAAGTAAAAGAAAGCACATGGCTAATCTTCATGAGAACAGCCATTTTGTCCACATCCATTTAAAAGAGCACAAAATTTAAATATCTAAAACACTATCAGTAACAGAACTACTTCAAGTTTGACAGATGAGCACATATTTCAATAAAACAAGATTTAACCCAACAAAACCAGAGAAATGTTGCTTAATTTATGACCAGCTCCAAAAAACAAAAAAAAACACTCACCTGCTGAACACAGAAAAACATCTACACACAATTTCACTGCCTTACATACACTAATTACTAGATGTTAATAAAAATCAGGTGAGAGCTAATTAACACTTGTGTTTGTTTGGAAAGTCACCTCTGTATTGCAATAAATGCAAAGTCCTCTGTAGATCACCGTGATAAATCACGTTCCCTGAACGTTTCAGATTGTGGGATCTGTGTTTAAAAAAAAAAAAAAAATCACCATCTCAAGAAACTTGTTTGCCTGCTTTATAAAACCTCACATAATTATGAAGTGATGGAAAAACATTACACTAATTAGAGTACATTGTTTTCAAATAATTTAGATACTACTTAACTACACAAGTATCAAAAACACCAAATAATATTTTACACATGAAGAATATGTTCAGAATTAATCATTTTAATATTTATTTTACCAAATTTAACTAGCATAGTTGTTTTTTTGTTTTTTTTGTACAACTGAACAACAATTTCAGTAAAATAACAAATATTTAAGAAACTTTATAATTAGTTAACCAATCAGGTGAATCATATTAATGAAAAAAGTGTTTCTTTCCATTTCACGATCTGCAATAATCTGTGAATAGACTATCAGAGGTTAGTCTATATCTATATTTCATGATTTTTATATTTAGAATATAATTTTTTTATTTTTGATAGTTTTTGATGTATGTTAAAATTAATTGTAAATCATAAAAACATGTCTGATAATTACAACCACATTATATTGAATCAGTACAAAAACTTACTTTGCATATTCATTATATGCACGTCTCTGTGCATATTATATTTCTTAATTCTTTTAGATATGGCAAGTACAAGTGCACAAGAAATTCAGTCAGTGACTGGAGATCTACACAATGTTAGTCCATTGAAACAGGGCCCCGAAATTTTTTTTTTTTGACGCTATACTTCAGCAAAAGGACACCATTTCCTCAATCCGAATCTTTAGGCCTGAGCTACATGGCCAGTTCAAGGCCTCAGAAAATGACCGGTAAGTCTGTCACAAATGCTGATCTTTTGAAAAGCATCTTTTAAAATGAACTTTAAGCTCTGTATTAGCTGTACATTCTTAATAAAAATTGTTCTAAACAGTACCAAATAAAGGTTCTTTGAGAATTGCAGAACTCTAATCACAGCATCCTCCATCCACTGGTTTTAGCATTTATAATTGTCATGCTTGAAGTCACAGCTGTCAACTACTTTGAAGTTCCTATTGTCAGTGCAAATGCAACTAGAAACATGGCCTTGGGGTGAAATTATAACTGAGTTCCTAGAACTATTCAGTGTGAAACCCCCTTATATTAAACCCATGTTGCTATGTTTTTCTGTTTATATTCATTATTATAAGTATCTATATATAATAATTTGTTTATTTTATTAATATTCTTTATATTTTTAATTTGAATATTTATCAATATTGTTTTTTTACACCCCTGCTGCCACGAGCATGTTTTGTCATTTAGTATTAACCACATCACCAGGATCATTAAATTGGAAATAGAACCATTACTACATGTAAAAAAAAAAAAAACATTTAAAGAACAACCTTATTTTTACACTGTATAACTGTTGTCTTTAAAATGTATAACAGAAGATTAACTATATGTGCTTTATTCATACAACTTCTAGGACACCCATTAAGCTGGAAAATGTTGAAGTAAAGCCTTCACAATTCTATGCTAGAAAGAATGACATCCTCTTCACATACTGATCCAGAACACTGTGTGCTGGTGAAATGGGATTTTCTTACAACAACACTCTGAAAGACAATCTCAAAGCCTTGGAGCAAATTCTCAAAACAAGCTCTCAATTTGAAAGTATATTTTATAACAAAATGATGTAAGTGACTGTATTTGTATGTTATATGTCTGTTTTATATACATTTTAAATGTATACAATTCTTAACACATTACTTAAACATTATATATATCTCATTTAAATATCCATGCTTTGTAATAAACTTACATTACTGAAACTGAAAAGAACAGCTTTAACTTACTCTGTTATACTAATCTGTGTTAATGTCTCTATTTCAAAAGGATTCAATGCATGTAAAACTTGCCCGGCAAGACAGTGAGGGACACAACATCATGAGGGACGGGAACTTTACTCGAGAAAACCATTTATACAGCAGCTGACAAAACATCTTGTGCAGAACTCACAGTCTGGGGGGAACACTGCCTCAACATCAAGCAGTGGTACAGTATGAGTAACATCTCTGAGACAATATGACCAAAAACCATGTCTCGGCACAACAAGAGACACTGAGATTGTAGCTATCTCACCTGAAGGCACTGCATTCTACAACAACTTCCATTACCACAAACTGTGAAATAATCGGCGCACAAATTAGGAACACATACATATGTCCATTAAAACACCTTACTGGAAACATGTCACTGTCCAGTACTAAAATACTGTGTCCAAAATGTCAAATCGACAGCAGTTGGAGTTAAAACTTGTGGAAAACCTTGACACTAAAGCCTACATCTGACAATATCTTCAAAGCAAACATAGGCAATAGCATCATCAGTTCACTGGTTGATTTAAAACACAGCAGATCTGATGACGATATTGTCGATGCACTGCTGGAACTACCCCAAATGACAATCACAACCCACAATGACTTTGTCATAAAAATTGAACGCACGAATTCATTAGACACTGACACAACTGCAATCACTGTCCATGACCCTACAGATAAAACACATACTGAAACTGGTACACAAGACATTGAAGATCTAGAATTTGATCAAACATTTCTAGAAATGCATGCACCACCACACACAACACATCCAACACCCACAGAAACCTCACCTGTTGCTATTCAAGACACACCAACAGACACACCCAGAAAGCAACCCTCCAACTCAGCACAAGTTCCTAAACAAACAAATAAAACGTTCTGTTCAGTACAGCTAAGAAATAAATAAAGTGCTGTTTTTATTTTCTTTATTCCACTGTGTATATATAATATGTTTGCATCTAACTTACTATGTGTTAAAAGATCCATGTTTAAAACCCTAAGTTTTTTTTTTTTTTTTGTCCCTTTATACGTGTGTAAATTGTATTCACAAGACTGCATGGAAAATCTTATTTTTTATTTGTTCTTGGGAAATCAATATACTTAAAATTAAATTGGAACACAATGAAGAGCACAACTGTCCCTTTATTGTAGATTAAATTTTGTTCATTCTTGTAATGCACGTACATTTTCAGCATCATTACTCATGTCTTCAATGTCATTTGATCCAAAATTCAGAAATAATTTTAATATGATGATTTGTTGCTCAAATGTTTATAGCTGAAAACAGTGTTAATTATTGTAGTTTGGAAACTTCTGTAACACCTTTTTATTTTTCAGATGTTACTCTGAGGGGTTCAACAGATTTTTGACATGTACTGATAAAAACGCCTTCACAAAACAAATTATCTTTGAAACCTATTTTATTATTCCCACAAGTGCTTATTTACATGTGTCACAAAGTCAATGAATAAACTTGAAAGCCAGTTTTGTCTCTTTTAAATGAGTCCGTGAGGTGAAGTAAACTTAGTGTTAGTCCAGTCTTTTGATGAGTGATGAAGATGAAATGAGCTTTAAAGGTTATTTGAGTGCGATGCAATGTTTGAAGTCCTATAATCGTTCAATGTCGTTTGTTGAGTCGCCCACTGTGTGGGTTAAGGCCATGAGCTGTAGCCCCGCTACCAGCTTGACAAACTGGAAATGCTCTCACAATGACCACCATGATACGACACACGTGACATAAATAAAGTCCTTTATTTGAGCAGAAACTTAGAGTTCTCAAAAAAGGACATCAATTAGAAGAGCAAGATGGTAGCTTGAGTTCAAACCATGAGACTTCCCTCTACCAAACAAGCTAACTTCTTCTATGGTGGCCAAGCTTATATGCCCAGCTACCTCCAGGCACTAGCGCCCTCAAGCTGCTGCTAGTGGTACTACTAGTGATTTACACACTACACACTGTCAAGTCAAGTCAAGTCACCTTTATTTATATTGCACTTTTTACAATGCAGATTGTGTCAAAGCAGCTTTACATTGATAATTGGTATATAATTTTTCCTTTTAAAGAATAGTGTCAATGCAGGCAGATCAAAAGCACTGTTGAATAAATGTCAAGGGTACTGTTGAATATCAAATGTCAAGTCAAATTAAATTAAATTAGTGCTGCACAATTAATCGTATTTTATCACGATAATGATATCTGCTTCTCTCGATTGATTTTAAATAATCGTCACGATATTGGCCCGCTCTATGAAAATGAACATAATTTGGAAATATTGGAAGTAATATTAGGAATTTCGCTGTTTTATCTTTTGAAGTTCCTAAAGGTTTTACCAGTTTTCATAATGTTGATCAGCTAGAAATGATTTTTCTTTGCTTTACGAATTTGCCGGGCAATTTGAATCTGGTTTGTCTTATTGCAAACGAATTGTGTTGCTTTAAAATCTAATGTGAATACATATTACAAAGCGCTCACCAAAGCGCTTACAAAACCATGTTTTATATTGATTTACCATCTAACGAAGTTATCATAGTTGGTTAAATTTAAGTCTTTGTGCCACCTACAGGCCTTTTGGGTGAAGTGTAGGTTGGTAAAGAACTTGCAAAATAGCCATAGTTACATTACTCTTTTGATAGAATAAACATGATTAATAATCGTGATTATAATTTTGAGGAAACTGTGGCACTGGCTGTCGTGTTGATGATGTCTTTACAATGGATGATCTAGTCGACTCGATCTCTGCTGATACAGGGCTGCGTTGTGGTCGTGTCAAGGCACCGGTCCTCTGTCTCATCTGGAAACGGCCCCGAATCAGGTTGACTACGGTAAACCTCGGGATAAACAGAGAGACTAATATTAGCGTAGATGCCATTCTTCTTCTGATGTAACGAGTACATCTGGTGTTATAGGAAGTGTTCCCGGTTCCGGCTGAACTAATTTATGCAGCCTAATAATCCTTTAATGGATTTGAAAATATAAATTGATAATGTGTTATGTGTATGCCAGGTTAAAGAGATGCGTTTTTAGTCTAAACCATTTAGTGCTTTGTAAGTAATTAACAAGATTTTAAAATCTATACGATGTTTAACAGGAAGCCAATGCAGTGATGACAGAACTGGGCTAATATGGTCATACTTCCTAGTTCTAGTAAGAACTCTAGCTGCTGCATTTTGTACGAGCTGTAGTTTATTTATCAAGCGGGAGGAACAACCACCCAGTAGAGCGTTACAGTAATCTAACCTTGAGGTCATGAACGCATGAACTAACTGTTCTGCATTCTTCATTGAGAGCATATGTCGTAGTTTAGATATATTTTTAAGATGGAAGAATGCAGTTTTACAGATGCTAGTAACATGGCCTTCAAATGAAAGATTGGTATCAAAGAGCACACCCAGGTTCCTAACTGACGATGAAGACTTAACAGAGCAGCCATGAAGTGTTAGACAGTATTCTAGATTATTACGTGAAGAAGTTTTTGGTCCAAAAATTAAGCAAACCAGAATAATAATGGAGCTAAAATACAATAATGCAACAGGTAACGTCTTGTCCGTTACACTTCAATACAATGTTTTAAATCAGAATTCTTTGATAAATAAAAATATAAAGAATGCATACATACATAGGCCTAAAACATGTAATATGTTGAGCATTCTTATATTTTTATAATATATAAAATAAGTGCAAAATAACATAATGGTAATACTTGGTATTGACTAAGATCTTAGTTATAATTTAATGATTTTATATTTTAATATTCTTTACAGTATTTCTGAATTGCTAAAACACTTTTTTTGAATGTTTCTCTCGCTTTCTCAAAACCTTAAACACAAATCACCAAACTTAAGCTACACTGTCAAAATCTTTGACTTGTCTTTCTATATCAAACAATTGCTTCAGAACTATGTTATCTTTACCCAAAACCAAATACAGTTTTCAAATAACACACACATCCAGCTAATGCATAAACACTACACAGCAGTCATTACACACTACAGAGATAAATGCAAAACACTGCACTCAGGGCAGAGCAGGGAAAAATTATTTTTATTATCAAGTACTTGCACACATAAAATGTAATCACAAATTAAATATCCAACAGATCGATAGTAAGCAATGTCTTGAAATCATTCTCCCTCAGCATCATGCCTCTGGGCATGGTCAGGCCACAGGACCTCATCAACGTCACAGGCAATCCTGTCCCTTGCTAAACAACGGGGAAAGAATCCTTTAGCATGCCGAATCCAACCTTGAATTGCTTCCACTCCAATGTTGTCACATGCTGCATCCATTGACTGAAGGAGATTTTCCTGTGCATAAGGATTTCTGTCATAGACCTTCCACCTCCATGCAGAAAAAAATTCTTCAATTGGATTAAGGAAGGGCGAGTATGGTGGGAGGCACACATTTATAAAACGTGGGTTATTTTCAAACCACTCATGAATTCTAGGACCGCGGTGAAAGTTCACATTGTCCCAGATTACCACATACATGGGATGCTCTGCCTGCACATCACCTCTCTGTTCACGTCTCAGTAGTGCTTCCTGTAGAGCATCCAGAAATGTTAGAAGATGGGCAGTGTTATAAGGCCCTAATGTCACATGGCGGTGAATAACCCCGTAGCTGCTGATGGCAGCACATATGGTCACGTTGCCACCACGCTGCCCTGGCAACTCTACAATGGCACGTTGACCAATAATGTTGCGGCCTCTCCTTCTCCTCTTGGTGAGATTGAAGCCAGCTTCATCCAAGAAGATGCACTCATGAGGCCTCTCCATGGAATCCAGCTGAAACATTCTCTATAGAAATTACAGTTTTTTCCAATTGCTAACACACTAAAATGACATGCACAGCACAATTATTTAAACTGACACACAGAGAGCAAAACTTCTTCTCAAGTCTCCAAAAGTCTAAACACCTTTTCTGTTTTACACACATTTTGCATTTCAAAATAGCACTTTTTAAATTCACTAAATACAGTTCTCTGCATAAGACACAACAATCTGACATAAAGTCACATGTTTGCCATTTCAAAACACTGCCATTCAAAATGACACTACATGAGCTAATTGGCCAATTACATGTGCCACCTGGCCAAACACCTCAGTGGTTAATTGTTAACGCTTCAATCAGGATGTAAGCACTATGAAAAGACCACAGGTGAGAACCTTTTTTTTTTACAACAACAATGGAAGACATTGCAGAGAGAGGAAGAGGAAGAGGGAGGTTGAGAATAAGAGGGGGAGGAAGAGTGAGAGGTAGGGGTAGAGCAGGTAGAGGAGTTCATGGCCAAAGAAGACAAACACTTTCAAATGAAATCAGAGCAACCTTAGTAGATCATGTCATCAACCATGGGTTGACAATGCGTGAGGCTGGACAGAGAGTGCAGCCAAACTTGAGCCGTTTTACTGTCGCCTCTGTCATCCGGACCTTTAGACTGGAGAACAGGTATGTAACCAAAATTTCATGTAGTACACATGTAGTATACCCCATGTCATAGTGTATCAGTTGGGTGACACCTGTTTACTTAGTGTATGACATCAGCCATTCATGAACTGTACAAGTTTCCTGTACAATGTACTCTACTGTGGGGGAAAATATTTAGGCTGTATTGTCCAAGCCCTATATATATTTTTATTTTATTTTTTCTAAAGGACTGAGAGACGACACCATGGTGGAGGAAGGGGCCAAATGTTCACCGGGGTACAGGAAGCTGCCATTGTAAACTTGGTTTTGGAAAATAATGAAATCAGATTACGAGAAATTCAAAGCCACATCATCCAAGACAACACCTTATTCAACAACATTCAACGAGTTAGTCTGTCCACATTGGCTCGCATTCTCAAGCGAAACCAAATCAGAATGAAACAACTTTATAAGGTGCCGTTTGAGAGAAACTCTCAAAGAAACAAAGAGTTCAGACGAGCATATGTGGATGTAAGTACTATATTGACTGCAGTACACTACACACAACATTGTTTCCCAGTGTACTGGATAACACCATATTGAGTGATTTTTGTTCTTTGTTTTCAGGGAGTACTGGAAATGGATATTCATGCAATCCCACATGAGTTCATCTTTATAGATGAGGCTGGGTTCAACCTAGCAAAGACCAGAAGAAGAGGGAGAAACCTCATTGGCCACAGAGCCATTCTAGATGTTCCTGGCCAACGTGGTGGGAACATCACAATGTGCGCTGCCATCTCCAATATGCATGGTGTCCTCCACCGTCATGCCAAACTTGGACCATACAACACAGCCCATATTCTCACATTTCTGGACAGACTTCACAACATTCTCATACCACCAGAGCGTATGAATGATGCAGACCATCAAAGAAACCGGTACGTTGTAGTATGGGACAACGTGAGCTTTCATCGTGCAGCCCCAGTCCAAAACTGGTTTGCTGACCACCCAACATTTCTCGTGCAATACCTCCCACCATACTCACCATTTCTGAACCCCATAGAAGAATTCTTTTCGGCATGGCGGTGGAAGGTATACGACCGGCAGCCCTTTGTGCGCATGCCTCTTGTGCAGGCCATGGAAGAGGCATGTGATGAGATTGATGTGGGTGCAATTCAGGGATGGATAAGGCACTCAATATTTTTGTTCAGTCCCATGTAAATATATCTGCTGTGCTTATGTTGTACTGACTTGTTTACTGTAGTGAAGGAAAAAAAATAAAAATGTTGCAACAGCATGTGTGTGTATCTGCAAATATTTCTGTGCATGTGAACAATCTGATACATATTTTAGTATTATGGCAAAGCATACTAAAGATGGGGGTGCTTTTCATTATGCCCAACAGTGTGTAGGTGGTTAGGCAAAAATCTGGTAATATGAATGAAGTGTGTGCCATTTCATGCAAAAGTTTGATTTTGATAATGCTCTGTGTAGTTTCGGTTGCAGTGCTTCATTTTGCAGGATATATGAGGTATTTTGCAGTTTGGGTGTGTGGTTTTGTGAATTGTGTTAAGTGTTTTGATAAAACCAGACTAGTTTGAAAAATTGTGTGTTAGCAATTGGAAAAAACTAACGAAAATTAATTTTTGAAGTAATGTAAATGACATAGCATTCCAGGCTTCATGCCTCTGTATACATGTGCTACATTACATTCAACACAGTAAAGATGTACAGTAACTCAATAGTGCTGTATAATCGCTGGACATGATTACTTACTTGTACATATTGATATCGTAGCTCTTTTACCCTTTCAGAATTTCTCTCAAATGGTACTCTGTAGGCTTGTTTGAGACTTATCAGGTTGCGTTTCAGGACACGGTCAATTGTGGAGAGACTCACACTGTTGATTCCTTCAAAATTCACGTTGTCTTCCTCAACTCGCTGTTGTATTTCACGCAGACGAATGAGATTATTTTGAAGGACCATATTGACAATAATGGTCTCCTGCTGTTGTGAGAACATACCTCTCCTTCCACCGGCATGTGGAAGTCTTTCAGTTCTATCAAATAAAACCTCTTGTTAGAATTGTACAGACAGGCCTAATGCATTGAAATGTCACCAAATATGTACAATACATAGAATACTATTATATAAGTATATCACTGCAAGAAAAGGACCAATTTGTAGAGATATGTTACAGTAATTTACTGAGACATTCCACAACTGTACATACTGTACTGTAAGTTTGAGGGACCACAAATGATAGTACACTTACCTGTTCTCTTCTCTGAATGTCCTGACAATGGAGGCCACAGAGAACCTGCTTATATTTGGTTGAACACGCAGTCCTGCTTCCCTCATACTCATTCCATGAACCAGAACATGGTGTATGATTGTTGCTCTAATTTCATTGGAAATGATGGCTCTTGTTCTTCCTCCTCCTCCTTGGTCTCTTCCTCCTCCTCTTCCTCCTCTTCCTCCTCTGTCTCTTCCTCTTCCTCTTCCTCTTCCACTTCCACTTCCACTTCCACTTCCACTTCCACTTGCTCCTTCTCTCCTGCCCTCCATTGTGAAAATCACACATGCCATTTGGATTTGACATGGTTTTATATCCTGATTACTGATTAGGTGCAACACATTACTGATTTGAAACAGGTGTGTTCAATTTTGAGTGCTTGTGTGTTACCGATGACAACAGTGTGTTGCTCGTGTTTCACTTTTGGAGGCTGTGTTGTGCCATTCTGAGTTAAGTGCACCACAATGCTACATGTGCTTTGTGAATGACAATGTGTTTACAGTTTTGCACAAAGAGTGATTCCGATTTGCTTGTTGTGTCTAACCACATGATAAGTGTTTAAAGTTCTGCAAACTGTGTGATTCAATCAATAAAGTGGTTTGTACACTTGCAACTTTGGTTTTGAAAATGGATTTTAGTGTTTTAGCAATTGTGAAATACTGTAAAATATAATGTATTTCTGTGATGCAAAGCGTCTGAACATTCCTACCTCTATGGCATTTCATATAGGCTACTATATTTGTTATATTATATAGCTTAAATGTTAATGTGCAGTTGACAAACTATAAATCATTGAAGAAGATCTAAGACTCAAACCATGAAGACACTTTTGAAGACAATAAATACACGATTGATATATCTCTCACAAGGAGCGTCACGGCAGTGATTGACAAGCCAGAGGGCCAATCGTTTACGCGATGATCACGTAAACGATTGGCTGATGTTTTTAAGGCCCTACCTCGTGCACAGATGATGTATATTAATATTATTACTTTCAGTGCACCTAATAAATAGTCTTTTATCAGTTAGTAAAGACAGTTTCAAGTAATATTGCAAAAATGTATAAAACAAAATATCCTCTTTAGCACCTTTAATACATGTAACTTTAATAAGTTTGTGACACAACTTAGGTTATCTATATAATAGTTAGACAAGTACAGTAAGTGTTAGATAAAATAATTTGGAGATCAAGTATTTCGAGAAAGTCTTTCAGGTTGAGCAATCTAGCACAGAAAAGCAGGTACCTGGATGCCAAAAAATGAGACAGACCCTGTGCAGTTCAATCATTGGCACACAGTTTATTGTCCAGGGGTGCACTATATAATTATAGTAAAAGAAGTGAAAATAACAGTTCAGTAACTGAAGTACATAAAAGGACTATAAGTTCACTCATTACTATGATGTGAGGCCTGCATCCTTTTAGGGTGTACAGAGAAAGATCACATGATGAAGAGAGACAGAGAGGTGTTTACATCCAGCTGAGGTCTTAGTCCGATTACTAACAGATTGTAAAAGTCCACGTTAAAGCAGCATAGCAACAAATGGTACGAACAATTATGAAATCAATGTGTACGGACTCAATAATGTTACATAGTTATCAAACAACAGCACAGTGCAGAAGAGCTGATATAATAATGACCAAAACTGTCTCTCTTTCTAGTGAGCAGGTTACACACTGGTACCTGCAAATACTGAAAACCTCCAGGAGAGTTAAAAGCATCCCAGAAGCCTTGAAATGCACAATGTGGACAAAACCACCTTGGCCTTGTCAAGTATAACTGCAGAAATACATATAAGTAATTATTCTTGTTCGCACCACAACTTCATAAGAACTCAGACCCCGGCTTTCTGTGTTTTCAGTAACACTGCTGCATCTCTCCAATTGAAAAAGGACAAAAATACAGAAAGAATAAGCAGCAGATAACTGATCAGAGGTTTATCACATCACACGATTGGTTCAACCTCGTTATAATCTTCATGTCTGCTGTAAATCTTCTGTAGATCAGAAAAAGAACAATAAAACACTTAACAATAAGGTTCTATTCATTAAATTTGGTAATTATTTTAAGTATCATGAATTAACAGCATTTATATTAGGGGTGTGCAACGGCCTATAATATGGTATCAGTGGTACCTAATATCTGAATGTTGCTCAATTTTTTCTGCTAATAACTTTTTCTATGCATACAAAAACCTACGAAATTTGATACTATGTAAAATTATAAACATAACGGGTTAAATATTGACATTAACCAAGATTACATGCCGCTAGTGATCATGACTAGTTTATATTAAGTGTAGCAAAAGAATGTGATATTTTATATATTAAGCATTCCCCGGCACACGACCGTGAACGGACCTTGTTTTCAGCAGTGACGGGAGAGCGGGAATGGAGAGCCTGAAGGTACATTTGTTAAAAATTACCATCTAAATATAAGAAACAAATGCATGATTTAAGAAGTTAAAGACTAGAAACAAGTCAAATTATCTGCAGTGCAGTAAGATGATTACACGTGGTAAGACTTCTTAAAATAAGAAAATGTCTCTAGGCTTCAGAAAAGAACAAAATGTCTTAAAATAAGCATTAAATCACTTATTGCAAGTGGTGTATTTAGTCTATTTAACTTAAAAACTAGCTTTTTAAGCTAGTTTTAAGCAGACTAGCACTAGCTTTTTAAGCAGACTGTTAAAAAAAAAAAACAGTCTGCTTATCTTAAAACCAGTTACTAAACAAGATAATTCTTCTGAATTTAAGAATTATGACTTCAAATGAGACAAAAGCATTTAAACTTAAAATAAGAAAAAAAAAAAAACAAGATCGCGCATACATATTGTCAACAACTATTTATTCAAATGAAGAATCTTGTAACGGTAGTTGCCATGTAAAAACATTACTTGCTCAAAATACTTCAACTTAATGCAACAAAACACTGAATGCATTTTGACATTACTGGAAAATATGTAAAATGAGAATAAAATAAAACTACAGAACAACTTTAGTAAAAAAAAATCTTAAATCCCTTGAACACAGAACAGTCCCTCCAACTGTTCCAGATGTTCACCAGAACACTGATGATGCCTTCTACTTTCTTTTAATCTGGTATGGTCCTCCTACCAATTCCCACTAATAACCTCTACTTCCCAATAAAATCTTTCCACTCTGCCGTGGCTTTTTTGTATGGAGCAGTGGCATCCCTCTCATGAATCGAGTCCTCTAATATTTGGGTCTGAATGACAGAAAGCAGGGTTGCCACACACTTGGGGTATGTGAGATGAAGGGTGTAGTAGTAAGCCGTAACCAAACGCAAAGTGGACCGGGACCTTGGTGCTTTCACATATCACCAAGAAAACAAGCCACAAACGAACTTTCGCTTTTGAGTCCTTTTAGGGACAGGGCCTGAGATCACTTGGTTTGTTCACATATACACACTGAACCGCTCCGAGTGTGTTTGGAGGGCTCAAATGTCACTATAATAACTGATGAAAGAGAATGGTTACGTCGGAGCAACAGCACTGTGGGTATGGAATTCCCCCACACAAAATAATGCATTATCTGATACCTTAGTTAGTATTGTACTGGTGCAAAACATTGTTTGACATCGTGCTAAATACATATATTCCTCTCTGATTACATGTCACAATTGCATCAGAGCGGGCAGATGTAACAGTATACCGCAGGGACAACCTTGCAGTCATATGACAACAATTTGCTGCTCTTCATTTCATCCTGTCCCCAGCTGAAATTGAAAATTGATAAATGAAGGCAGCAAACCAGCTGTTCTTTTTACAGTTTCTTGTTATTTTAAAATTTTTAGTATACGTGTAATGTTGTATTTACTCTATAACGAGGTGGAACAAAGGGGTAAGAAGTAACACTTTTAATTTACGGCCCGCAGATGATGTACTTTCTCTGTAACTATGTGAAACAAGGGGGTGTATTTGCCAATAATTTTTTTTTTTTTTTTTTTGGCCTTGAAACACACGCCCTTTCCACCAGCATGAACTGGGTGCTGGTTCGGTCGGAGCTAGTGCTAGTGCCAGTTCGGAGTTGGTTCAATTGAGGAGCCTTCTAAGAACCGTTTTGCCTTTCCACAGGCTAGAGAGCCAGGTCTTACGTCACTGTCTACATCTCATCTTTCCCAGCAACACTTGCACGAAACAAACACCATCTGTCAACACCTTGGCGGACGTTGTGTTCATGGCTCGTGAACCTACATCGGCATCCAAACACAGCGAATCCAATGTGTTCGTTCAGCTCACCATAATATGGCAATTACAAGCGAAAATAATGGTAAGTGCATAACAGTACAATGTCAATGTTGAGTACATCTGAAGTCAGGTTAAGCATGTCATGGGGAAAAGGAACACAAACTACCGTTTGTGTGTCCCAATCCGAAAGCGTGTTGCAATTGCTTTTGGCCTGGGTTAAAGAAGAACGTTGTTCAGTTTTGTCGCACCAGTCATACTTGTCAGTGCACTTGGAAACCTAATCCACCTGCTCCACTGTCTCCCATCCCAGTTACTGGAAAACCATTTGAGCACATACTTATTGATTGTGTTGGCCCACTACCTAAAACAAAGTCAGGAAATAAATTTTTATTAACACTGGTTAATAAATGGGTACCTGGTTTCCTGAGGAAATACCACTTCGCAAAATTACTGCATCTGTCATTATCAAAGCATTGGTTAAATTTTTCACAACATTTGGATTAACAAAAATTGTACAAACTGACCAAGGGACAAATTTCATGTCTAAGATTTTTACTCAAGTCTTACGGTCACTTTCCATCACTCACAGAGTTTCAAGTGCGTATCACCCGGAGAGTCAGGGTGCACTGGAGCGATTCCATCAGACGCTAAAGTCTATGTTTCGGAAGTACTGCAAGGACAAGTAAAGATTGGGATGAGGGTGTCCCTTTGATGTTGTTTGCAGTGCACAAAACGGTCCAAGAGTTGCCCGGATTCAGTACTGCTCAGCTTGTTTTCGGTAACAATGTGCGAGGGCCGCTTAAACTCCTAAGAGAAAACATACTGGAAGTTGATGCAAGTCCTAAAACTAATGTTCTGAGTTTTATTAGTCTGTTTAGAGAGCATTTGCATAATGCTTGGGTGCTGGTAAAGGAGTCGCTCACAGCTGCACAAAAGGTCATGAAACATCAGTATGACAAAAGCAGTTTGTTCTTTTCATGCCGGTGACCAAGTGTTCTTATTGTTGCCAACCCCAGGATCAGCTTTGTCTGCTCGCTTCTCTGGTCCATATGTAGTACAGAAATATTTGAGTGAAACAGACTATGTAATTTGCACTCCTGACAGGAATCGCAAATCACGAGTTTGTCATTTAAACATGTTGAAAGCATATAATTGTAGAGAAAATGCACATGAAGAAACTGCTGAACAACTATCAGCACTTGTTATCTCATCCATTGCAGTGATTAACGAGGTTTCCTCTTACGTTGAAATGGCTGGTGTTGATGAAGATGGTCTCGTACTGCGTATTGCCCCTCAGCAAAGTAATAGACTGAGTAATTCAGAGATGTTGAAAGAGTTACCTTTATATCTCTCCCACTTGTCTGAATCGCAACGGCAGGACATTATACAGTTAATTCAGACCTCGGTGTTACAGCATGATATAAACGTTAAGAATTCTCCTCCGATCAAGCAACATGCCTACCGTGTTAATGCAAGCAAGCAAGCTATTATGAGGAAAGAAGTCCAGTATTTAGAAAAAAAAATGGTTTAGCCATACCAAGTTGTAGTCCGCCATGCGTCCTTGTTCCCAAGCCAGACGGATTAGCGCAAAGTCAATTCTGTTACCATGCCTGATTGCTTTCCTCAACTGCGTATGGAGGATTGCATTCACAACCTCGGGTCTGCACACTTTGTTACAAAGTTAGATTTGTTACAAAGCACATTTCTCTGTTATACACTGTGTTGGAACAACTTGCCAAAGCTATACTAAGCCTAAATCTAGCCAAATGCGAAATTGGCCAAGTAACAATTACATAACTTGGTAAGGAGGTAGGACAGGGTCAAGTTCGACACGTAGCAGCCAAAATTTCTGTCATAACCAAATTTCCTGTTCCCACCACTAGACGTGAGTTGCGTTGTTTTCTAGGCATGGCTGGATACTATCACGGTTTTTGTAGAAACTTTTCCAGTGTCGTTTATCCACTCACAAGCCTGAGTTCATCCAAACACATTTGTTTGGTCAGTTGCGTGTCCACATGCATTTAAAAGCATTAAAGCTTTGTTATGCAATACTCCCACCCTTGCAGTACCAGACATTTCTTTGCCTTTTAAGCTGGAGGTCGATGCAAGTGCCGTTGGGGTACTCCTCCAGCAAGACGAGCCCGATCACACAAAAATGCGTATAAATAGTACGAGTGTGTAATCTCATAGAATATATACGCCAAAACTCATTTTGGCGTGCTTATGGTACGCAGTTTTTCGCGTGCATATGATACGCACTTTATGGCGTATTATACATACGAAACCCCCACCCCCCACCCCCATCCCCCATCCCCATCCTCATCCTAACCAAGAGCGTGTCATATACACGCCAGAAAGTGCGTATCATATGCATGCGAAAAATTGCGTACCATAAGCACGCCAAAATGAGTTTTGCCGTATATATTCTACGAGATTACACACTCGTACTATTGATACACATTCTGATGTGATCGTGTTGGCAAGACAGGGATGGCATCGAACACCCTGTATGTTATTTTTCCCATAAATTAAAAAAAAACATCAGGTTAATTATTCCGCTTCACATAAATTTGTTCAGCCTTCCCCCATAAGCAGCGCAAACTGAACGCTCATGGCTGAGCTCACGTTGTCCTATGGGGAGGACATTTCTACACTTACCACAAGCTTTTCTCGGCTAAATGCACGGTCAGGGTTGCACAGTGGAACCAGTGCCCTTACTGGGGTGCACTCGACCCTGACCTGCACAGCAGAGTATTCCTAGACTGCAGGAACATTTCATGAGCTGTTTGCAGGTCAGTAGCACATTTTACTGTCGAATGCCCACAAATCAACACCTCCATTCCTCACTGCCCGGACACAGCCTCTGTCAAATCCACCAAGTATGTTCCAAGACCAGCAATCATCAATCCATGCAACTCTGACAGCCCTAACTTTAATATTGGCATGTGCAACAGACAACAATGTCGGTACTTGCACATCTGCAATTTCAGTAGCAGTGCTCATGCTTGTCCTGTGTGCCCCGTGTTTAAAGCTGATAATAAAAAAAACAAAATTACTGATCAACTCCTGTGAATATTATATATTATGTATATTTCTCACCACCCGGACATTGAATTCACTGATTATCTGCTGTCCGGTCTCAAACATGGTTTTAAACCATGTTAACTTTAACTTCAGTTAGTGTGTAATGTTGCTGCTTGAGCATAAACAGTATCTGCAAAGTTACTGCGCAAACGGAGATATTGTCTTTTAAAGTTATGGCAGTTTAATGCCTACAAAAATGACCGGTTTGGACTACAACAAGCTTCTTCCCGGGTTGATGACATCATAAACCCTGCAAAACACTCCCCCGGGAACACGCAACAAAGTGGCCGAGGCCATGTGGCGCAGCATGTGGAAGCGGAAGAGTTGTGTACACCAGACGTGAGCGGCGCGATGTGTCAAAAGATATAGAACCCATTATAATAATAATGATCAGTGATTTTTTTTTTTTACACCGGATGCGGAGCTGAAGACAGCTTCCAGAATCTACACGAGTTCAGTGCTGGATTTGCACAAAGGCTTTTACTGAAAGATGAAGCAGTTCCCACTTTAACTCCCTCAGGTCGGCGGTCACGCCGGCGTGACCACCGCGTTTTTTTTCTAACCAGTGTGAAAGAGACTCAAAATACTCCGTCAATGTTGCACATACAATTAAGAGTTATACACCATTTTAATCTGTGGAATATCTTCTTTTATTTGTGTACACTCAGAGTAAAAACAAAATGTTGTGCTTTTTGCAAAATAAAGAAAACTAACATGATGCGTGATCTCTCGTCTCCCTCTGAACGAACTCCAATCTGATAGTTCTCAGAAAATGAACTGTAACTTAGTGAATACTAATCACAAAAAAATTAGACTTATGTCTAAAAAAATGTTGTCAGGTTTTAAATCGTGCAAGTCAAATTGAAAACAAACCTTCTGTGTTTATGTAATCTGTATGAAAAGAGAGCCATGTCAGAAGTCCTTAATTCAGCTCATTATCCGCTAATGCGGCCATGCCCACGGAGCCAGCGCCATTCAGAGGCAAATTCAATCAATACATGCATACATTATCTCAATCGTGTATTTATTGTCCTGAAAAGTGTTTATCTGGATGTTAAAGCCATGGTTAGCGATCTCTAGAAGACATGCAGTTAGTTCCTGGTTCCTGTTCTTCATTATATGAATTTGTGGGCTAAAGGTTATGCGATTCTTTTGTCTTCTCAGGTGAGAATCACCCATTATTCATGATGATTCACGCCTCCACGCATACTGTGTTTCTTGACCAAAGATGTTTTAGAAAATTTCAATCTCTCTATTCTTTTATATGAACAAGCAGGCAGCATAATTTTTACCTCATTTTGAAGCAAAAACTCTAGTCTACAACCTCCAACACCCAGAAGTCTTGTGAACAAAGATTTAATATACTTTTTTTGGCTTTATTTCAGTGACTTAAGTTTTTTGTTTGTTCAATAACCACGCATAAACGTTATTCCTTCAAAAACACAAACATGTACATACATGTTCCTCACATATTATGGTAGCCTAGTTTGTGCTGAATACAGTGTAATGACACTTTTGTCATTTATATGTTTATGAACAACTGAAAAAAGCACAAATGTCAGGGCATGTCAAAACTTCTCCAGGGCCCCAAAAATCCTCAGACCCCTGAGGGTTAAAAGCAGAAGCTGCTGTTTATTGGTGTCAAACTGTAAGTACGTTTTATTGTTTGTACATGTCTTTTAAATGTATAGTTCTGTTGCTATTTTTGGTTGCATCAAGGACATAAACAAAGACCAAAATGATTTTGCTTCACTAGCCAGTTAGCTAAATTCTACAAACACCAACAAACTTCTATGTTCATAGACAAACAGCTGTTTATGCTATAAATTAAACGCTGCCTTTACAAAAATGCTACTACTCAGTCATGTATTCGGCTACAGTAAAACTGTATATTGAAAGCTAACAAACAGCAGTGACAGCATATCTAAACACTTTGACACAAATACAAAATGAAATACCATTCATGAACATCCTTTAAAAGCCACGATTGCAGAGGTTCTGCTTGACCCTCTTCATCTGGGTCTGATTCGGCTCAATTTGATACAGCAATATAGACGTCATTATTTACATTTCCACTGAAGCACATATAACAATGAATGGTAAGGGGCATGGTGTTTCCGGACGCTTCAGCGACTTACAATACACTGGGCCAGCTAACCAATCTGAGCACATTGCGTATCTCGGAGGGAGTGGCTTCATAGAAGCAGGAAGTCAAACAAGCCGTGGAAACAGAGGTGGAAACAGAGGTGTAGAATAAAAGGTAAAATATATGAAAAATACGTTGTTGTTTTTTTAAAAAAAACAAAGCATTAAAACGACACCCCAAAAACACAATCAAGCCTCGGAAAAAGAAAAAAAAAAAAACACTGAACCACCCCTTAAAGAAAACAATTTAGCATCAGAACAAAATAACAACAATAAACCTTAATTATATGAGTGTAAACAAAATGAATCCAAGTACAATAACTATATACAGAAACACAGGGTAAATTTAGCGCGTTCCTGCTGTTGGACAGGCGTTTACAGTCTGTAAGTGGTATCGCCCATCCCTATCATTCACAACTCCTCAGCTTTGTATGTGCACCAACGTTAAAGAATCCATACATTTGTGACTGTGTTACTAATTCATATCATATTTGCATATCGGACAGAGACCTTATAAGTTGAGAATCTCTGGGGTTTTTCCCTTTAAAGTGTGTAAAAGATTTTTTTTGTGTGTGATTTTGGTATTGTTTTATTGTTTTTGGAGTGTTTAACTTTAGAAAGGGTTTGACTTTTTATCTCGTATGTTGATTCAAGGTTCAAAATTAAGGAATACAAGGTTGAGAAACTTAGTCACAAACACAAAGAACAATTCTTCCTTATGGAAAGAAAATATATTTCCCTATATATGAATGATCAGTATACTACATGATTTAACAGTATATTTGAAAATATACAGAAAAATATATTGCATAAATATACTACAATATATTGAATAAATAAGGAATTGCAGCCTTTCGTAAATTTAAAAATATGTGATGATATATTAATATACTAATATATCACAATGCATATAATTTTATATTCAGTAATATACTATATAGATTAATATGTGATCAGATATGGTATTGCATGCATAATATATTTTGTAATATTTTTATGTAATATTTTTTATATTTTAACATTTTTAAGTTAGTTAGCAAAAACACACTTACACATACTAAAGTTTCTACGAAAGAGACTATCACTGTGCAATAGCGTGCACAGCTGCTACTATTTAAATAAAGTTATTATAGTCTTAATGGTGCTCAGCCAATCATAAACCTCACCACAGGCTCTACACTTCAGCACAACGGTTACCCCGAAAACTCACACATACCAGAAAACCTTTTAAATTCCAAAATAATACAACTTTAAACACTAAAAGATCTCCCTCTATACCAATATTGAGCAAAACACATGAAATAGCACTTAATTTTAACATTTACTCTGCTTTAACAGTCAGAAGCAAAGCATGCTGGGAACTAGACGTCTGTTGTAACCACTGATTGTAACTCATTCTGTGCATGTGTGTGTATATGTGTGTGTACAATACATTCACATTTACATGGGAACGTGCAATATATGTGCATAATAAAGGATGAAACTTTATGAATGTAATGCTATTTTTGTCTTTATTTATAAATATTTTATACTTATCAATATATAGCCATACATGTTCAATGCATATATTGCAGTATATTGAAAAATATAAGCACTAGTTTTCCATATATGGAAATGTATTATGTAATATAATCGCATTATATTTTGAAGTATATTACCATATTTTTTTGTTCCATAAGAGCTGAGACTCAGAAGGCTCTATAAATCTTTTATTTGCTGGTAAACAAATAATTTGCATACCTTTGGCTAAAATAGTTTCTTTATCTATGATATTTTTCTATTCTCTAAACATTTGTGTTATTTTTTACCTTCATCTTTCGTTGTTTTCATAAAACAGTATGTAAAGAGGACAATCTGGATAGATGTGCATGTAAATTTGAGGTGGAAATTGCAGAGAAAGTGTTATAAAGTGATGTTTCTATGTGTGTTTGTGTTCAACAGCAAAATGGCTAGCCCGAAGCAAGCGTGTATCGAGGTGGAGGGGTACATACATGACGTGTCCACAGTACTGCAGTCGGTTTCGGGAAGCGCGCGGTATTTTACTGCTGCACTTCAGGAAGCCGACAAAAACAGTCGGATTGTTGTGTTCGACACCCAAAAATACAACATTTTTCAGTGTGCAGAGAGAGATCGGAGAGTAAGAAAGACACGTGTGAATGTGATGGGAAAGAAGTGGTATGGCCGTAATGTAGTAGACTCAAAACAAAAATATTATATAATATGAGAAATATTGGCTTGCAATGTTCAGAAAGTTAGTAAAAACTTGTAAAAATAATCTTAGCTAAACCCGAATATTGAAAAGCGACGAGAATACTAGTGTGTGAAAAAAGCGATTCTATTTAATTTTGTGTAGTTATGGGCAATTTTGAAAACACTGCTGTGTGAACCTGCAAAGTTGAACCGATTTTTCTGTCTTATTAGTAGGTCAGAACGCCAAAAGTATTTGATGTTAGGAAATTAGGGCTATGTATGGTCAAGTGTTTAGAAATGGTTGTAGATCACATGACTGTGGCAGTCTGACGGGGATGTGAAGCACTGTTTAGAAATAATGTATTACAGAAAGCGATGATGAGTTTAAACAGGCATTTTTAGTGAACATGCAGTAAAAGGTTTTATATTGGCATTGTTGAAAAATTGTAGGTATAGCTATAAGCCTGTACATAGCAGTGTAAGCTTTACACCAAAGTACAAAAGTGTAGTGAATGCTGCTGAGATGGTGGTTGTAATACCGCAGCTATGATAGTGATGGTAAAAAAAAAAAAAATGTTTTTGTCTTGCGAGTGTTATTAAGTTTTCGGTATTTTTTGAAAGTAGGTAAATCACAATAGTAGAGTTGAATTTTTTTGCATTTGAGCAAATGGAACTTAACAGAGAAAGAAACAAGGGATCTATTGTTTCATGCAGTGCTATAGAACCAGAACCAACTATTATGATTTGTGTTACTGAAGAACGTAGAATTGTGAAAAAGGTGTATAGATTTGTAAAAGTGGTGAAGCTTCCCATAGCAGTGTTTTAAAATCGCACAGTTCTAGATATTGTTAAATATTCGGCAATATTGTTGTTGTTCTATAAAAAGGGTTTCATATTTGTAGAATAGAAAAGTTGAATTAATGTAGTTACATGAACTGTTTTAAATATGTTTTAGTGACTTGCCTGGGTATTGGAGAAGGAAATGATGTTGCTGGTAAAGCAGGCCTTGCTGAGTTATAATTGTATGACAATGTAGGGACTCGTTCGACAGACGTTACCAAATGGCTTTATCAGCCAGAGGCATGATTGAACAAAGCTTCATTTGGTCCAAAAGATCCATTTCCTGACAGGAAAAACCTAGCTTTTACAGAAGTGATGACGTGACTTCTTTTAACAAAGGACTCTGTCTAAAGGACTTCTTTGCTCATCAGCAATAAACTAATCAGAACCCATCACGTGGATCTGATCACATTAAATCTATTGATTCTCTCACAAAACCCTCTTGTATTATCGGACGGAACAGGAAAACACCCATCAACGGATTTAAAGACAAATCTGTCCTATCAATACCTCCCTTGTGTGACCGTCCATCGTGACCCGGTCACCCATGACTCCGGTCAAAGTTAAACTATGCTTAGGACTCAATCTTGAATCTCAAAAGGGACAATTGTCGATTACTTAAAGTATTAACTATATCCAGAATAACACTTGATATGATGTGATTACTAATATGTTGGAGTCAATGCTTTATATGTTTGTAGTCCTGTATGCATCTTCTTTCTCTTATAATCATTGTTTTAATTAGGTCAGTCTAGTAATATGTGTGGAAGAAGTGTGTCATGTTTGAGCTCTAAATGCAGAATTTATAATTCTCTGTAATTCTGTGTGAATGAAACATGGAAATTCAGTATCAGGAAAATATTAAGAAACTTTATAAAGTTGTTAATAAAACAGGAAAATGTTCTGTAGATATCACGCGATGTGATCAATAGACAATAGACGAGGCGTGTCTAATCTCCGTAGCAACGTCTCATTGGAGGATCGCATCTGAAGGATGTAGCCAGAATTGCTCCTTTAAAACTATGCTGTCCGAACAAGCTAACGTCAGTCGGAGAAATATGAAATAAGGTCAGAGTCAGAAGCTGGAAGTCAGAAATCGGTCAGAAGTAGCCGAAGCACCGCTACTTTGACCACGGCGGAAAAGTCGCATGGGTCATTGAGAACTGATTGACCGGGGCTGATTTTCCATCTAACAGTCGTCGACTTGAACTACGAGCCACGCCGCTGATCAACAGCCGTCACATCCAGACTCCAAAACCCTCTGTGAAATATCTGACCAAAGTCTCCCAAGAAGAGAGCCGCTCAAGCCAGACGCTCAGATCAGAACAGCAACATCCTTCAAAGCTTCCGCGCAACCTACAGGGCTTTCCCGAGAAGACGTCACCTGAAAGACAGCCAATCCAGAACGCGGGACTCCGCTGTACACGAGTCACGGAACAACCCGATTACCTCAGCTGTCAGAGCAAACGCAGGTACAAGCAAACTTCTCTCTCTCTTGCTGGAAACTGGTGAAACTCCTTTAAACCTAAAGAATCAAGCCAAAGCTCTGCTTTTGTGATTTTCTTCCGGTTATAAGTTAAGTTAGCACTGAACTTGGGACTTTTCATAACTCATCAACTCCGCGAATGTGTGTGCATGTATGTATGCGTGTATGTGTGTGTGTGTTTAGCCTTAGTTTCCTGTAAACATTAGAAGTAGTCAATAAATCTTGTTTTGATTTTCACATATGCGAGTTTCTTGTATTGTGTATCAAATTACTGCCTTAAACTCAAAAGATCCTAAAAGTTACCTCTTGCTTATAATATAATAATTACAATAATAACTAGAGATGAGCCGGATACTCGGCTGAAACGAGTATCCGGTACGGATAAAGCACTTCTGCCGAGTACGAGTATTATACGAGTAATACGAGTCAATATCTGTGCTCGGATTGAATGAAAATCATCATTGGGTAGCTGATTGTGTCAGCGTTCTGTGATAGGCTAGTCACAGCGCCACTCCCCTACACACATACAGATGTATTTTGTTGCTGTGTATCGCTCTGCTCACTCACAGTGAAGCCTCGTTTACACGGCACGCGTGTGCGGCGCGTTACGGCTGCGACGCGGCTACCGGAGCTGATACACGGCCACTCTAGTCAATGCTTGTGTTTACACCAGCCGCGCCGCGTTTGAGAAGCGTCCCAGAAGCGACTCGACGCAGCGCTTCGCTAAAGATAGGCACCTCGCCTATTTTGGACGGACGCCGCGTCCAAGACACGCAGCTCAAATACAAAATAAAGTCAAAATAATCACACTGTGTAAACTCCTGCTCATATTTCACATCACCAGGAGGCCCGCTCTCTCTCTCTCTCTCTCTCTCTCTCTCTCTCTCTCTCTCTCTCTCTCTCTCTCTCTCTCTCTCTCTCTCTCTCTCTCTCTCTCTCTCTCTCTCTCGCTCTCCCTCTTACTCAGTCTCTCTCACACACACACACACACACACACACACACACACACACACCTGGTGTGGAAATAAAAAAAAAAAGAACCAAAAAAAAAAAATCACACTGATCATAAAAAAATTAAAAGTTAAAAAAGAAAGTTATGTTGTTCATTACATTTTACTTCATAATTGCACTGCATTGTTTTGTTTTCATTGTTGCAAAACTTGTTCTGTAATATAGTTTGTTTGCTATCGTGATCAAAACCATTGATCTGAAGCTCAATCCTGATGCTGTCCTGTAAATATTTTTCTAATCAGCAATAAATCTAACAATTTCTGATCAACCCATATCAATTGCATGCTTAAAATAACATACTGGTTAAAGCCCCGCCCATTTCAAGCCCAGCCCCGCCCACTTCCGGGTTAGGCCCCACCCACTCCGAGTACAGATACAGATACAGATAATTCATATGGTTAACAGATACAGATACAGATACAGATAATGCTGTACTCGCTCATCCCTAATAATAACAATAATCATAATAAAATATTGTGACTGTTGGCCACAGAATAATATTTTATCCAGAATTGGTAAAATACTCTAACCTCAATTTTCGCTGGACGAATAATTGATGAAGTGTTAAATATTAATTCTGAATCATTTACAGTGAATCATTTACAGTTGATTCAATTCTTATTCCCTGTAACAATTAAATTGAGCTAATAAATAGGCTACGTCCTTACAACAAATATCTTAGTTTGTATTGCAAAGGGGAACAAATGTTTTATGGGTGTGTAATGTTATTTGGGTGAGTAAATAATTATAGATGTTTCATGTTTGGATTTATAACTCTTTAAGGAAGTGTACGGATATATATGCAAGTAGGCGTTAAATGTAAGAAAGGGTGAGCAGGGAAATGGTACATGTTTTGTTTGTAGTTTAGATTATTAAAGACAGTGATGAAAGTAAAAAAGGGGAAAAAATGAGTGTTAATATAAATACAATAATTTGTATAGAAAAAATATATATGGCTAATGTTAATGCTGGTTGTAGAATATTTTATATCTTTAGTTGCCAATTTTCAAGCAGAAAATTTTTATGTGATGTTTATGTGTTGAAATGATGACTGATAAAGGTTTTTTGTTTTTGTTTTGCAGGACTGCTATGAAGCTTACTGGTGTTGGGTTGTCTCCTTCCAAACAGACCAAAAATACAAATGATGTATTGGTCAACAGCAGGTCAAATGTGAGTGTAGTGCGGCGCTTGGCTTACGCGTTTGAGGATGGACTGAGCGCCAAGAGCACAGTTAGGACGCTAAGGGAGATCATTTTGGATCTGAGAGAGTACCAAAGGGTAGGTGTAAATGTATTCCTAAGTGTCAAGACAAGGTCTTAGCTCTTAAATTATTGAAGAGAGCTGGAGAGGTGTCTTAACCTAGTTAAGAGTAACAAGATGGCAGCAGAGAAGAGGAGACACACGCTTTCCAATGAAGATATGATGTATTGGAGTTATATGATGACATGGAGTTGATAAAACTTTTTGTAACTGACCTAATAAGAAATGTAACAACTTAATAAATATTACTTAATAATTATGTTTAATGCATTTTAATACATTTAAAGGTGCTGTATGGGATTTCTCAGATTCGTTGTTGAACACAGTTGATATTTGAAACCAACCCAAACAAACATTGCGCCGCCACCAAAACTCAGACTCCAATCCTAACCTCTGAGTCGCCACCCTGCTCTGAGACGGTCTCGAACCCCGGCCCGATCGCTGCTGTCCATGTGAGGCGAATGCAGCCGTTTACCTGCAAAACGCTCAGAGTCTGACCTCTGTTACACACGTAATGAGAGTGGATGTCTGTTTATCACAGCTGACGCACAACAAAATACTTCACGAAAAATAAAGCGCAGATGAACGAACGACAAGGAAGCACAAAAGATGAACATACAGTACACAAGAGTAAATACAAACAAGAATTTGCAAATTTGCAACAATTTTGCTTAAACCATCAAAATATGAGGAAAATATGTTTTATTTTTATGTTTATATTATTTAAATGTTTTAAAATATGACATTGACTACAACATAATCAGTTTTTAATATTTAATTGGTTCTCTCTTGGTTTATGCATGTGTTCATAATTTCTTTGTATGACAGCCTGGCCAAAAATAATTTGAAATTTAATTTCATTATCACACATGAAACAATTGACTCCAAGCACAGCTACACGATATGTTTACATCTTTTAACACATTTATAAAAGTTTAATTAAGTTGAATTAAGGTTGAAGATGTCAGTTTTCATATGGCTGGACATCACATTTGGCCACTACTCTATGGCAGTTCATTGACTTGGTGAACTAAAAGACGAATATATCTGAGATTGAGAGACAAATCTCTGTCAGAAAAGCTGCAGCTTCAAGGAACACTGATGCTCACTAGAGCAATTGAAATGGTGCATAGCCACGAGCTCATTAAAAAGCGGAGCAAAGTGAAAGTATATTAGAGGATGTTTCACGAGTTCACACTTACAAATAAGTCAGGTAAATTAATTGGTAAACGTATTTGGCGTGCTGTCCAGGGAGAGGGCTCCGAGCTCGGTAATCGGCCCGAACATGGAGTACCCCCCTCCTCCTTTTAGATTATATAAAGTAACCCAGAGAGGGTGAGGAGACGGGGTGGTGGAGGGATTCTGGAAACTGTCGAGGATCCTTGGGTGAGTTTGACTGTGATTATATACAGGCCTGAACTCATGCCGATTGGGTAGATACGTTGATTACAGATTGTTGACAGCTGGTTGAGATGACGTAATGATTAAGATGACGTAATGATTGGGTAGCTTATTTGACTTATTCCTCCCGAACTACGTTAATAAAATATAAATTCTCCCATCAAAATCATGGCAGAGGAAGAAAAAGTAGTTCTGATTGACAAAGAAAAGGACAAAGCTCTAGAAATGAACAGAGTGACAGGAAGAAATGCACAATATGTAACAAAACACACAATCAGAGAGAATATTGTGAGTGCAGAAAGATTGGCCATTTCGCTGTGGTCTGCCACACTAAGAAAGTGCAAGAAGTGACATCTTATGAGGATGCGGGGTCAGCGATGTTCTTAGGCTCTGTTCAAAGTGAGGATGCACCCATTCCACCATGGACTGTCGACATTCTCATGGATGGACAAATAATTAATTTCAAAATTGACTCCACCGCAGACACCACTGTAATATCCGAGAAAAGCTACAAAAGTCTAAAGAACAAAATACCACTGAGCAAAACAAACGTCATACTGAACAGTCCTGGTGGCAAGTTGGAGTGTATGGGCCAACTGAGAACAAAAGTAATTGTGAAAAAAATATGTACTTGATGAATGCATATGTGGTGAGAGGAACTCATGTTGGAAATCTGCTGGGACGCAGTACCGCAATTCAAATGGGGCTAATAAAATGACTAGACGAAATAAGAGAGAGTGTGTTTGGCTCTTGGGACTGATGGCATGCGAACCAGTTCAGATAATGCTCAAAAGCTCAGCGGAGCCGTACAGTGTTCATGTAGCTCGTAGAGTACAAATCCCAATGCTTACGAAGGTCAAACAGGAACTGGATAGAATGGAGCAGTTGGGCGTGATAGAAGAGGTTTCAGAACCCACCCCATGGTGTGCCCGAATGGAGACATTAGGATATGCGTCGACCTCAAACGACTGAATGAAGCTTTCATTCATGAAAAGTATGTTCTAGCAACCTTGGATGACATCACTTCTAAACTGGCAGGGGCAACAGTCTTTTCCAGTCTGGACGTGGCCAGTGGTTTCTGGCAGATTCCGCTAGATGATGCCAGCAAGAGGTTGACTACCTTTATAACCCCCTTTAAGAGATATGGTTTTTGTTGTTTGCCGTTCGGCATAACTAGCGCTGCAGAGATATTTCAGAAACGCATGACTGAGCTACTTCGGAACATTGAGGGAGTATGTATGCTGCTACATGGATAACATCTTGGTATATGGTCGTACATGTGAAGAACTTGACCATAGTCTTGATGAAGTATTGAAGGCCTTTCATGCCTCAGGGCTGAAGCTAAAGAAAGAAAAGTGCATCTTTGGCCGAAAGGAACTTTTTTTTGTGGGACACCATCTCAGTCAAGAGGGCATCAGGCCTGACCCGGAAAAGGTCCGTGCTATTCAGGACCTCAACAAACCCCAAAATCTGACTGAGCTAAAGAGGATGCTGGGTATGATTAATTACCTTTGCCGTTACCTGCCACACAGCGCTACTGTGCTATAGCCGTTGAACAAGCTACTGAAAGCTGATGCAGTGTGGAGATAAAAGTCAAGAAGAGGTGTTCGCAAAGGTGAAAGAAATGTTGGTTGCAGCCCCAGTGCTGGCATATTATGATGTGAACAAGCCAATAGTCGTCACTGTCGATGCCAGCAGTTACGGAATAGGGGGCGCACTGCTTCAAGAGCATGATGGGATGATGCTTTCTGTTCCCGTTCTCTTACAGCTGCAGAGAAGTGCTACTCCCAAATTGAAAAGGAGTGTTTGGCTTCGGTTTGGACGTGCGGAAAGCTCTCACGATATCTCTGTGGTTTGGAGTCATTCAAAGTACTTACCGATCACAAACCTTTAGTCCCTTTGATAAACCAGAAAAACCTTGACGAGGTCCCCATTCGCTGTCAGAGACTTCTAATTAGGATGATGCGCTTCATTCCAGTTGCAGTGTATACCCCGGGAAAGACTCTGCTTATAGCAGACACATTGTCCAGACACCCTCTGGGCAACTCAGAACCATCAGACCTTGAAGAGGAAGTTGAGGCCTACATAGCTGGAGTTGCAGAGCATTTGCCAGCTTCATCTCAGAAGTTACAGCAGATAGCTGATACTACGAAAGCAGATGAGGAGCTGCAAAGTGTGCTTAAATATGTCCAGCAGGGGTGGCCTAAACATATAAAAGCAGTGCCTGTTGATTTGCGAATCTACTTTAGCCAACAGGGCTTTTTGAGTGAGTCGACAGGGCTTCTCTTGCATGGGTCAAGAAATCGTGATCCTAAATAAGTTAAGAGATGAAGTACTTGCTCGCATTCACGAAGGCCACCAAGGACTTAGCAAGGGTCACAAGCGAGCTCACCTATCAGTATGGTGGCTGGGCATCAGCACTGATATAAACCGCAAAGTGAGTCAATGCCAGTTGTGCCAGATTAATAGGCCAACTCAATGGAAGGAGCCATTGCTGGTGATAGAATTACCCCCAGGTCCATGGAGACACCTTGGGGTAGATCTCTGCGAAGTAAGTGGCCATCAATACCTTGTAGTAGTGGACTATTACTCAAGATTTATCGATGGCACAAAGATTTAAAAAAAGTGCCATTTTCTATGACCTGTGCATTTTTCATGAAGTTATGAGCACGTGAAATATACATATTTGTATTCAGTTAGCGGCTGTGCTGTTTTTGTTTTAAACGCATATTACTCAGACTCATTAGAGGGTGAAAACAATGCAACAGAAGCATGTTGGAGGCTTGATATGAAAGTTTAAAGTCTCTGGTTTTGTATGCAAAAATAATTTTTGTGCTACCTATATGGATTCATTTTTTATTGGCTCTTAAAGAGAGACACCCAAATGGGAGCGCAGATGCTCCATACGGTCTTAAAGGGTTAATAACAAGCTTTCTCACTGGTTATCATGTATGCGTATGTACGTATGAGGAATTGCTCATTAAAACACTAAAAGAGACATGCAAGTCTAACGTGATTCATGACACTCAA
This sequence comes from Ancherythroculter nigrocauda, assembly GCA_036281575.1. Lineage (NCBI taxonomy): Eukaryota > Metazoa > Chordata > Actinopteri > Cypriniformes > Xenocyprididae > Ancherythroculter > Ancherythroculter nigrocauda. The sequence goes on along the minus strand of VTFQ01000019.1, from coordinate 9,328,075 downwards.
CAAAGGCTGGAGATTTTGAAGGCCTGTAAATAACTATAAGTAGAATGCGAGGAGCACCTTTTAATACAATACCCAAGTATTTGAAACACAAGTAATCACCAAATGACACTTGCTTGCATTGATAGACATCTTTAAATAGAGCAGCTACACCGCCACCTCTCCTAACAGCTCTGCAGACACTTATAAAAGTAAAGTTAGGAGGGGCGTTTATAGACAGAGGAGTTTGACAAAAATTACATACTGGTGGTACTTTACCTTTCAATAAAAGTCTGGAATGACCAATTCGGCATCTGGTGTAAACAGTCTGATCATGTCTACTCTCAAAAATAAAATTTGAGATCTGATGGAGAAATTTGACAGTCTGTAATTTTCAAAGAGAGAGTTTTCTTTGCAGCAGCATCTGCAGTTCATTCCCAAATAGTCCCATATGACCTGGAATCCAGCAGAAAATAATATCAAAATATTTTTCCTTTAAAAATAAGAGTTTTGCTATTATCTTCACTATTATATGATGGTCAGTTTTAAAAGATTCAAGAGTTTGGAGGCAAGATTTAGAATCCATCCATACAAAAAATTTTTTTTTTTTTTTGACGTCTTCTCTCTATTTGTTCTAAAGCCAGGAACAATGCACAAGCTTCAGCAGTAAAAATTGAGCTTTCACTTGGAATACGAATACTAAAAATATTTTGACCAAACACTGCTGCTGCAGACACACCATTCTCTGTCTTAGATCCATCTGTATCCACTGGTCTATGGAGAGGAAGACTACATTTTATTCCTCCAAATTCTTGTTTATATTCATTTGGATGAGTCAAGTTCTTCTTTTGATGATGTTGAATTTTTTGATGTTCCAAAGAGGAATAGGGCAAGTCTGTTTGTGCAAGTCTATTTAACTTAATGCCTATGTTCTCCATGTGGGATTTTATATGAATACCAAAAGGACTCATATACTTGGGTCTGGCTTCATACAAATCTTGACATTGAGGGTGAAAAACTGAAGAGTAAGCTGGATTGCATTTGTTAATTAAGTACGGGAAGAAGGAGGCGGGAACCTGCAAACGTTTAAACAAAACATTAATCCAAAATAAACAAAGAACAAAACGAAAGTAATTCCGGCACACCCTCATGGATGTCTGCCGGCCACACAAACATAACCAAACATAAAATAAAGTCCAGGCTCATCCTTCACTGTTGTCACTCCTCCTTTTATGCTTCCAGAGCTCCTCCGTGAGAGACTCAAGGCCGGTGCGACTCGCAGCTGAAGCCCGTTATCACTCGTGTCACCGGCCTCGCTCCGTTCCCTCACTGCTTTCGCCCACCCTGCTCGTCACAAGTACTGTTAAAGCACTGTTAAAGTCTCAGATACTCCAAGACTTTTACTCAAGTTGTATTAGAATTGGTGACTTGTAATGGAATAACTTTGCTGTAAGGTATCTGTACTTTTACTCAAGTATGGTTTTCAGGCACTCTTTACACCTCTGCTCTTTCCACAGGGACGACTTCTAAAAGAGTTCTCTTTCGAGTTAATTTTCATGTGGACCTTAAGGTAACCTATAAATCTGAAACTCTTTCCACACTGATCACATGTAAAAGGCTTCTCTCCTGTGTGAATATTCATGTGTTCTGTTGGGGATAAACAGTTTTAGGACCCTTGACCAGATATGTCGAATGAAAGACCAGGAGTCAGAGATGCAATCAATTGAAGAAATTTTACTGAAGAATAATTTAGTTTCATCAGCAGAAGTCAGCTTTAAGTCTACTAACTATGTCATTACTAAGGTAAAAATGATTCTGATTGGCTAAGAGAAGATAGACAAGATTAGAAATCTACCACACATGGACAGATAGTAAGAAGCGTATCTCCATGCATTAGGATGCTGACGAGGGGACCCTGGATTTAGGGACTGGATGTCCCTTTGGGGTCATGAGGTGGCGTCTCTCAGTCTCCAGCCGAACTGCCAATTGTCAGGACCTGCACAGAATATTAGCACACATACACAGATACACAGTGTTGGAAACTTTTTCCCTCGTCGAAGCAGAGACCAGGAGATGTTGGGATTGTCACGGTTCGCAGATGCATTGTTTCCTTCTTGTCGCGTGCTCTGTGTTGTGACAGCAGTGGGTGTGTTTGTGTATGCGTGCGAGTGTGTTTGTGGGTGTGTCCAGGCCACGTTGATCATCAGTGGATCCAGCTGCCACTCATCACCATCCCCACCTGCTGCTCATTCACTCACCCTTTTAATACTCACCTCATTCTCATCTCCATTGTCAGATCGTTGTTTGGTGTCCTGTTCATGGTTGTCTCGTCTGTTCCTGACCGGAGTCCCTGTTGTTCATCGTCAGTTCCAGTTTGATTTCATCGTGTTCTCGTTTCATGTCTGGATCTTGGAATCAACTCACCGCTACTCTTCACGTCACCACCACGTTTCACCAACCGATCATCACAGTCCCCGCGTCTGCCGAAGCCTGCCAATCTCATTGACTGTTTCACATTCTCTGCTTTTTCTAAATAAAAGGCATTACTTGCACTTGCTTCCTGTGTTCAATCATGACAGAATGATCTGACCAAGGAACGGAAGCAGCAAGTTCATCGCAGACAGCCCTCGAGGATTTCGTTACCAACAGTATGCGACGGATGGAGTCTCGGGAGAGAAATTTAAATGAGACGGGGAGAGCCGTGCAGGCTTTGGTAGCGCAGGTAACCGAGCTCACCCAGCAATTCGAGCTGCTTCGTGGTCCCGCTGCGCCGCCCACACCGGCCGTCCACCCACCATCACCAGAGAGCGCCCCCAATGCTGACCCTCGACTTCCGGTGCCAGAAGCGTATGCAGGTGAACCCAGTTTTTGTAGAGCTTTTCTGACTCGCTGTACCATGCATTTCGCCCTGCAGCCCCGCACCTTCAGTACGGAACAAAGCAAGATGGCGTTCGTATTGATGCTCTTGACGGGGAAGGCGGCTCTCTGGGGGACGGCGGTGTGGGAGAACCAAGACCCCTGCTGCGCCTCGTTCCAGTTACTCTCTGCGGAGATGAAGAGAGTGTTCGACCGGTCGGTTGCAGGGAGAGAAGCCGCCAGGCTGTTGGCTGAATTACGCCAGGGAGAGAAATCGGTGTTGGATTATTCCATCGAATTTCGTACGCTGGCGGCAGAGTGTCACTGGAACGAGGAGGCGCAGTGGGACATGTTCCTGCATGGGCTGGCTGACCGTGTCCAGAGGGAGATCTACACGCTGGACCTCCCCACCACCTTCAACGGTCTCATTGACCTGGCTCTTCGTGTGGACGCTCGACTGACCAGGGTGGAGCGAAGGGTTTCCTTCCAGAGGAGTGAGGAGACTATGAGGTCCAGCAGCGGGGACACGGTCAGTCCCGCTCAAGATCTGGAGCCCATGCAGGTGGGTCGAGCTCGGCTTTCCCGGGAGGAGCAGGAAAGGCGGAGATCCCAAGGACTATGTTTATACTGTGGTAAAACTGGACACTTCGCTTACGGCTGTCCGTTAAAAGGGCAAGGCCGACGGTAAGTTTGAGGCTACTGTCGGGTGGGATCTCCGCTGGAAAGTCCTCAACCACCTCCACCCTCCTCCCGGTGAGACTGGGGTGGTCACATCACTTTCACCACTGCAGCGCACTTTTGGATTCTGGGGCAGAAGGTAATTTTATGGATCTGTCATTCGCCACCAAACTTCACATCCCTGTCAAACCTCTCATCAACAGAATCGCTGTACATGCACTAAATGGACAACGCCTTCCCACCATATCCCACATCACAGAAAACATCACCCTGATCGTCGCTGGAAATCATTCTGAACTCACCTCATTTTTTATTTTTGACTCCCCGCACACTCCCGTCGTCCTTGGTCATCCTTGGCTCACCAGACACAACCCCCGGGTAGACTGGATCCAGAACTCCATCGTGGCCTGGAGCGAGGAGTGTCATAAGTCTTGTCTTGTCACTGCTTGTTCGTCTGTCTCTGGTTCTGTTTTACAGGAGGAAGCAGTGGATCTGTCTAACGTGCCTGTCGAGTACCATGACCTGAAGGAGGTGTTCAGTAAGTCTAGGGCTGCTTCTCTTCCTCTGCATCGTCCCTACGACTGTGCTATAGACTTATTGCCAGGGAGATTTCCGCCTAAAGGCAAGTTATATTCTCTTTCGAAAGAGAGGCTATGGAGAAATATTCGCCATTCCTCTTCTCCAGCGGGGGCGGGATTCTTTTTTGTGGGGAAAAAGGATGGATCTCTGCGACCTTGTATTGATTACCGGGGGTTGAACAACATTACGGTAAAGAATACCTATCCTTTACCGTTAATGTCTTCGGCCTTCGAGAGGTTGCAGGGAGCTTCCGTTTTCACAAAATTGGATTTAAGAAACGCTTATCATTTGGTCCGCATCAGGGAGGGCGATGAATGGAAGACCGCTTTCAACACCCCTAGAGGGCATTTTGAGTACTTGGTTATGCCGTTCGGGCTTTCCAACTCCCCAGCGGTCTTCCAGGCACTCGTTAATGACGTGCTGAGAGATATGGTTGATTAGTTCATATATGTCTACCTGGACGACATATTGATTTTTTCCTCATCTCTCCAGGAGCATGTTCAGCACGTTCGACGTATGCTTCAGAGGTTGCTAGTGAATGGGATTTTTGTCAAGGCGGAGAAATGCGTTTTTCATGCACAGTCTGTTCCTTTCCTAGGGTACATCGTGTCGACTGAGGGAGTGCGCATGGATCCTGAGAAGGTTAAGGCTGTGGTAGATTGGCCAAGTCCAGATTCCTGTAAGGCCCTACAGAGGTTTCTGGGGTTCACCAATTTTTACCGGCGGTTTATTCGCAACTTCAGCCAACTAGCCTCACCTCTGATTGCCTTGATCTCCCCCAAAACTACGTTCAGATGGTCAGACGCAGCTGAGGCTGCGTTTACCAAACTAAAGGCTCGCTTTGTTTCGGCCCCCATTCTCGTTGCCCCTGATCCATCACGGCAGTTTGTGGTGGAGGTCGACGCATCAGAGGTGGGGGTAGGTGCAGTGTTGTCCCAGCGTTCTCCCGCAGACGATAAGATGCACCCATGCGCGTTTTTTTCACATCGCTTATCTCCCGCCGAACGTAACTACGACATTGGTAATAGGGAGTTGCTGGCAGTCAAGTTGGCCTTGGAGGAATGGCGCCACTGGTTAGAGGGTTCTGAGGTACCCTTTATTGTCTGGACCGACCACAAGAACCTAGAATACATTAGAACTGCCAAAAGATTGAACTCCAGGCAGGCTCGGTGGGCACTTTTTTTCGGACGTTTTGATTTTACTCTCTCGTACCGCCCGGGTTCCAAAAACATCAAACCCGACTCTTTGTCTCGTATTTTTGACCGTTCCGAACGCCTGTCTACTCCCGAGTGCATTTTACCCGAGACATTAGTGGTCTCCACACTCACATGGGAGGTCGAATCGAGAGTCAAGTCGGCTCTAGAAGGGGTAACGCCTCCGCTCGAGTGTCCACCGAACCGCTTATTTGTGCCGGAGGGATTACGGCCCATGGTCATCCAGTGGGGTCATTGTTCCAACGTAGCGTGTCATCCAGGAGTCAGTCGAACTAAGTTTTTGGTCAAGCAACGATTCTGGTGGCCTCTCATGGCTCGTGACGTTCGCGATTTTGTCTTGGCTTGCTCAGTCTGCGCCGTTGGTAAGACTTCCAATCGTGCCCCGGATGGGTTACTTCAACCGCTGTCAGTCCCTTCGAGACCCTGGTCCCATATCTCGCTAGATTTTGTTACCACCCTCCCACCCTCCCACCCTCCCAAGGGTACACGGTTGTTTTGACCGTAGTGGACCGGTTCTCGAAGGCGGCTTATTTCATCCCCTTGCCCAAATTAATTTCAGCCAAGGAGACATCGGTTATGGTCATTGATCACGTCTTTCGGATTCATGGCCTCCCGGTAGACGTGGTTTCTGACAGAGGTCCCCAGTTTGTGTCCAGATATTGGCAGGAGTTTTGTAGATTGCTGGGGGCGACTGTTAGTCTGTCCTCAGGGTTTCACCCCCAGAGCAATGGTCAGACTGAGAGAGCCAATCATGATTTGGAGCGAACGTTGCGATGTATGGTCTCTAAGAATCCTTCCTCTTGGAGTCAGCAACTCTCAATGGTGGAGTACGCACACAATATTTTACCAGTGTCGTCCACGGGCCTATCTCCGTTTGAATGTAGTGTAGGTTACCAGCCACCTATTTTTCCCAGTCTGGAATCCGAGGTCGCGGTCCCCTCTGCCCACGCCTTTGTCCAGAGGTGCCACCGAACTTGGACGAGAGCCCGGGAGACTCTCCTCCAAATGAGGGAACGCACCAAGGCCAAGGCCGATCGCCACCGGTGAAGGCCTCCCGTTTACGTCGTTGGTCAAAAAGTGTGGCTTTCTACTAAGGACATTCCTCTCCGATCCGTTTCTAATAAGCTTGCTCCTAAATTTATTGGTCCGTTCACTGTCACCAAGATCATTAGTCCGGTGGCAGTCCACCTCAAACTCCCTCCAGTGTACAGGAGGGTTCATCCCGTCTTCCATGTTTCCAAAATTAAACCTGTTTTTCATTCTGAGATTAATCCGCCAGCCCCGGTTCCCCCACCGCCGCGTCTCGTAGATGGGGAACCATCTTATTCGGTAAATCGTATTCTGGACTCTAGGCGGAAGGGGACGCGGATTTCAGTACTTGGTGGACTGGGAAGGTTACGGTCCGGAGAAGAGGAGTTGGGTTCCTGCTAGAGACATTCTGGATCACACCCTTATCTATGATTACAATCGACAGGTAAGGGAGTCGGGGAACGCCAGGAGGCGTTCCTAGGAGGAGGGGTACTGTCACGGTTCGCAGATGCATTGTTTCCTTCTTGTCGCGTGCTCTGTGTTGTGACAGCAGTGTGTGTTTGTGTATGTATGCGTGCGAGTGTGTTTGTGGGTGTGTCCAGGCCACGTGGATCATCAGTGGATCCAGCTGCCACTCATCATCATCTCCACCTGCTGCTCATTCACTCACCCTTTAAATACTCACCTCATTCTCATCTCCATTGTCAGATCGTTGTTTGGTGTCCTGTTCGTGGTTGTCTCGTCTGTTCCTCACCGGAGTCCCTGTTGTTCATCGTCAGTTCCAGTTTGATCGTCATCGTGTTCTCGTTTCATGTCTGGATCTTGGAATCATCTCACCGCTACTCTTCACATCACCACCACGCTTCACCAACCGATCATCCCAGTCCCTGCGTCTGCCGAAGCCTGCCAATCTCATTGACTGTTTCACATTCTCTGCTTTTTCTAAATAAAAGGCGTTACTTGCACTTGCTTCCTGTGTTCAATCATGACAGGGATATCTTTCAAGCAGAAGTTACTCTTTATTGAGCAACACGCTGTGCATCGCTGTAGTCATCCAAGTCTAACTAAGGCATTGTACTTGGTAGTTCATATACATTCAAGGGGGAGGGATACATAGAGTAGGGGTGGAGACAATCTAAACAAAGCATGCAAATGAAGTGCAGGAATCAGCCCATTCCCTACATTTCCCAGCCATGATCTAATCAGCATAACTGTCTCATTCAAATACATAGGTGCTAATCCAATCAGTCTGACAGTATCGCCCATACCTTTACATTATCATAGAGACAAAAGCACCACTGTATCTTGAGCTTGTCCTGCCAAATGGTCAGGAAGTGCAGGAAGACAAAAGGTTTATGTCATACACACCTGAGCTGCCTGCCTTGATCTCCCTAGAATGTCATTATCTTTACCTTAACATGCTAACAACAACGCAGGGTGGTAACATGTTGTATAAACTACATGATAACACAGAAAACCATGTAGCTTAAGCTTGAAAGTCCTAAAAGTCCATGGCGTCTGCATAGCTTTGGAGTCTGTTCCCTGTAGAGTCCATTTCCATGTTTGTCCCAAGATGATTCTTTGTCGTTGTGCAACTCTGAGTTGCTCAGATGACTCCGTCATCATGAAGGTTGTTCATGGATATTTGAGGTGATGCTTTACACCAGGTGCTGCTAATGAGATGTCATGGCTTATACACATACCTGCAACACAAGAAAACAAAGAGACAGCAGACCAGCAGTATTCATGCATAGACTTTAGTACGTTAGACCTCTGATGATCGTATAGTTTTTCTGTCTAACTCTGATCATCATAAACTTCTAGTGATCGTATAGTGGTTTTGTACTTCTTTTTCTTAACCTAGTCTTAATCAATTTGACACCTATAGACCAGTAAGGTGGGGAGAAAGTACTGAGATGGGGAAACCTATGAGGAAGTCACCACAGGGTTAGCCCCCGAGGCCTGTTGCACTTCGGTTCTTCGCTGGGTTCCTCACTGGTCTGTGTGTCCTATTCTCTCCCTGTAGTTAATTTCCAAACTTTAAGGTGCTACATCTCCATCTTCCTTTGAAACATCAGTCATAGCAGACATCATAACCCATTGAGGATGGATAACAATGGAGTGTGTTGTAGCATAACATTTAAGACTGTGCGTGTACTTAACCCGTGTCCCCAAATGGTGGAAGTGACAGTCAACTTTCTTTTGTTCAGCTTTCAGCTTTCTTGTAAATTACTGGAAAATTAAGCACTCACAGCCCAAATGGTTAGCATGTCAGCAAGCTGTTGCTCCAAGAGTTTAGAGAAGAGGGGAGGGGCAGTTTCAATGTAGCAAGTAGACTGAGTAGGAGCTGAGTCAATCTGTTAATTTCTTTAAATGTCTTTTTGTTTTTCCTACACTCTTTCATTCAATGTCCAGGTTTACCACAGTAATGACAACTGCCTTCTCTCTTAGGACATTTATGTTTCTGCCGGTTCTCTGTGTTGACCTTAAAGGATGCTGATGCAATCTTTACTCTTGTCTTGACATCGGAGTCTCTTTCCCAAATAGCTAACCTATCCAAGTTGTTTTGCAGGGTTCCACTGGACCATGTGATGTCTAAGAAAGGCAATACATTTCTGTATTCTGATAAAAGCCCATCAAACCACATGCGGACCATTGGTCCATTATCCTGTAGCACCTTCTCTGGAGTGTCAACTATTCCACTGTATGCTGCAGCTGACTGACAAAATCTTTCAGTGTACTCACTTACAGTTTCATCCTTCTTCTGTACACAACTAGTGATCTTTGGCCAGTCTACCTTTGATCCAACAAGGTTCTGTAACACTCTCAGAACTCCTTCTCTCAATTCACCTTTGCTGGAATGCTGAAACTCAGAACTATTTACAGCACTTTCAAAATCATTGAATTCTGACTCTTTCAGGATTTGTGACATTAGCTGTGTGACTTCAGCTAGGGACATATCATAGAGCTTCATTTTTCTGGACAACTCTGTCCTAAACTCAGAAAAGTTTCTATGCACTGATGGCAAATTCTCAGCAATTCTTTCTTTGTCTTCAGGACCTAGAGTGGTACTGACTGCTTGTAACTGCAATATGGGGGTTACAGATGGAACTGTGTCAACCCCTTTTGCCCTACTCTGAGCCTTTTGTCTCGCTCCACACACTTCAACTGCATTTACATCTTTATCCGTGAATCCAGTATTGCTATTGCCCTCTAGTCTACAGAAAGACTGTAAGTCAGGATAGCTTTCATCTGACTGTTGGTCTTTTGAGTCACATTTGGTTGAGGCTTTGTTAAGGCCCAACTTCTGAGTGAGACGAGACACTCGAGTGTGCAACTGTTTGTTCTGCTCTTCTAACTTAAGGCTGGTTCACACTGTGCGATTTTAGCCACGATTTGGTCGTCTGAGACAAATTTTGCAAATCCTAAAAGATTCCTATAATCCTAGCCTAAAATCTGTTGTCTTTGATCGCTAGTTTGACATGTTCACCGACAGCCGGTTAATCACCGTTGCGATCAAATTTTTCCTCCGACAAAGTTCTGGAAGTGTCCGAAGATTTGGCGCACAATCCTCCAGTGTGACTTCTCCTACGACGAACGTCAAATTGTCTTCATTTTTCAAGACAAGCCGTGATCAAAATTAATGATAGAGATGTCTTTGTTAGCCACCATTTCAGTCCCGCATGTAATGCAGCTCACAGTCATCGAATGTGTATGTTTTGATGATGTATAACTCCGAACAAGTTTTCATTGGCGCGTCCGTTTTTAACGCGTCTTGACTGTCTAATGCCAGCTGAGATCCCTCACATTGTGAGGATCATGTTCGTGCAGTCTGACAAGCAACCATCGTAAAGGACTATTATAAATCGCACAGTGTGAACCCGGCTTTAGCAATACGTTGGATTTGTTCTTGTGCAATGGATAGAGTAAATTCTCTGTGGCAGCAGACAATGCCCTTCATATTTTTCTTCCGAATACAAGCACCAAGTACATTTTTGCATTCTTCAATAGACCAAACTTTTTCTGGATGAATCCCAAATTTCTCTGTCAAATTCAATCTGACTGACTCAGTCACTATTGAGTCCATGTGCTTTCCTAACAATGATTTGAACTCACTATCTGTCCATAAAGGAGTAGCTAGTCCACCTTTCTCAGTTGTTGGAATTAGTCTAGCATTCTTTCTCAGCATTTTGTAATGTCTTTCTGGCACAACAATACACTTCAACACTTCCCTGACAGAGCAGAGGTTAACCTAGTTAATACACATCGTAATGTATTCAACCTTCTCTGGCGAGCAGAGTAGAATCAACTTGCTAACACACTGTAACAGCTGTAACCTTCCCTGAATTAACAGAGGATGAACCTTCTTCTCTAGCAAAGTAGAGGATGACTATTCTGTTAACACACCACCTTCCCTGATTAAACAGAAAACACCACAAATTATTAGCACTTTACACTAATTCTTCCCTGCCTGAACAGAAGATACCCAATTATTAGCACGTGATACTAATCTTCCCAGCCTAAACAGAGGATAAACTTCATCGCTAAAAGAACATTTTTAGAGGATAACTTAGTTAACCAAACCCTACAGCTGTCTGATAACTCTTCTCTGACGGCGCAGAGGATAAAACATTTGTACTGGTCTTAAAGGTTCTTTTGGATAGAGTACCACTCACCAACCCTTGGGTGTACAGGAAAATTCAGTTTGGATCTTCTTTTGGATCAGATCTTTGTTGTGCTTGAAGTTTCAATCTGGATTGAGGTGAGGAGCTCTATCCTGGTCACGGCTCCAAAACTGTTGGAAACTTTTCCCCTCGTCGAAGCAGAGACCAGGAGACGTTGGGATATCTTTCAAGCAGAAGTTACTCTTTATTGAGAAACCCGCTGTGCATCGCTGTAGTCATCCAAGTCTAACTAAGGCATTTTACTTGGTAGTTCATATACATTCAAGGGGGAAGGATACATAGAGTAGGGGTGGAGACAATCTAAACAAAGCATTCAAATGCAGTGCAAGAATCAGCCCATTCCCTACATTTCCCAGCCATGATCTAATCAGCATAACTGTGTCATTCAAATGCATAGGTGCTAATCCAATCAGTCTGACAGTATCGCCCATACCTTTACATTATCATAGAGAAAAAAACACCGCTGTATCTTGAGCTTGTCCTGCCAAATGGTCAGGAAGTGCATGAAGACAAAAGGTTTATGTCACACACACCTGAGCTGCCTGCCTTGATCTCCTTAGAATGTCATTATCTTTACCTTAACATGCTAAATACAATATACTTCACCTTAGTAATTCATGTGAGGTGATGTCAGGATGTAGGATCAGCAGATCTTAAACATTATTTAATTTGTAATCCCACAACAGCTTCTTCAAGGTTGACGTCTACCTGGCTCCAACTATAAACAGGAAGGTTTCTCAAAACATAAGATAACATGTTCTAGTTCTGAAGAGAATTACGTATAATATTCATCTTTATTCTTAGATGAAGTACATAGAGACAGGATAACACTGTGGAATGAGAAAGAGTCATGGGTGACTCTAGGGTGACCCTATACCCTAGGGTGACCTTTGTGACCTAGCTGTCCAGGGTGTTAGAGGAACATGGATCTATGGCTGGACACATGGTGAGAGTGTCTCCAAATGAACAAAGACAAAGATATCAGCAGATCTCCTGAAAAGGACATTTCAACAGCCACATAATCATTCTATGGTTATATATTAAATAAATCACTCAAATAATAAAAAAGGTTACATATTGATTATCACTCTTATTATAATCACTCATGTTAATCATTCAAAAAGGATATATATATAGTTAAGAGGCAATGGAATTTTGATTATCACCCTTCAGTTCTCCAAGGCTTTTTCGTGTTTTTAAATGGCTAAATGGTTATGTCATACTTTATTTTGCTGTAGCCTACAGACAAAGTTAATACACTAAACAAGTCCAGTTATGGATGACAAGAACAAACGAATGTCAAACAAATTTTTCAACTTCAAATCTCTTGTCTTAAATTTCTGGCCTCCTAGTGATGTGAAATAAAGAGCGAGAGTTAAATCAGGGTGATTATTTTGACTTTATTTTGCATTTGATCTTCAGTAGCCGTGTGCAGTGTAAACAAGGCTTACGGCTTTTCTCCAGTGTGAATTCTCATGTGGTCTTTAAGGTGTCCTTAAGATGATCACATGTGAATAGCTTCTCTCCAGTGTGAAATTTCATGTGGTGATAAAGGCTCATTTTATGTGTGAAACTCTTTCCACACTGATCACATTTAAAAGGTTTCTCTCCAGTGTGAATATTCATGTGTTGCCTGAGGCTTCGTTCCTGTGTGAAGCCGTTCCCGCACAGAGTGCAGGTGTAAGGCTTTTCTCCAGTGTGAGTGCTCATGTGGGCTATAAGGCCTTCTTTTCGAACGAAACTCTGTCCACACTGTTGGCAGGTGAATGGGCTCTCTCCAGTGTGAATTCTCATGTGGGCTTTAAGGCTTCCTTTTCTAATGAAACTCTTTCCACACTGTTGGCAGGCAAATGGGCTCTCTCCAGTGTGAATATTCATGTGTTCCCTAAGGCTTCGTTCCTGTGTGAAGCCATTCCCACACAGAGTGCAGGTGTAAGGCTTTTCTCCAGTGTGAGTGCTCATGTGGGCTATAAGGCCTTCTTTTCGACTGAAACTCTGTCCACACTGTTGGCAGGCGCACGGCTTTTCTCCAGTGTGAATTCTCATGTGGGCTGTAAGGCTTCCTTTCTCGCTGAAACTCTTTCCACACTGTTGGCAGGTGTAAGGCTTTTCTCCAGTGTGAACTCTCATGTGGGCTTTAAGGCTTCCTTTTACACTGAAACTCTTTCCACACTGTTGGCAGGTGTAAGGCTTTTCGCCAGTGTGAATTTGCATGTGGACTTTGAGTTTTCCTTCTCCAATGAAACTCTTTCCACACTGTTGGCAGGCAAATGTGTTCGCTCTTACGTGAATTCTGATGTGAGCTATAAGACTTCCTTTATGACTGAAACTCTTTCCACACTCTTGACAGGTGTAAGGCTTTTCTCCAGTGTGAATTCGCATGTGGATTTCAAGGTGTACTTCGTGACTGAAACTCTTTCCACACTCTTGACAGGTGTAAGCCTTTTCTCCAGTGTGATAACTCATGTGGACTGTAAGGTTTTCTTTTCGACTGAAACTCTTTCCACACTCTTGACAGGTGTAAGGCTTTTCTCCAGTGTGAGTTCTCATGTGGGCTATAAGGCTTCCTTTTCGAGTGAAACTCTTTCCACACTCTTGACAGGTATGAGGCTTTTCTCCAGTGTGAGTTCTCATGTGGGCTGTAAGGTTTCCTTTGTCACGGAAACTATTTCCACACTGTTGGCAGGTGAATGGGCTCTCTCCAGTGTGAACTCTCATGTGGGCTGTAAGGCTTCCTTTATGACTGAAACTCTTTCCACACTGTTGGCAGGTGTAAGGCTTTTCTCCAGTGTGAACTCTCATGTGAACTTTAAGGTGTTTTTTATGTTTGAAAGTCTTTCCACACTGTTGGCAGGTGAAATAACCAAGTTCATGGCTAGCCTCTCTCAGTGCCGTTAGGTCTAGGGCAAAAATAGACATAAAACAATTTAGACATTTAAAGCATCAAAATCAACAACATGTATGATCTATACCCTATCCTATCTTATGGATCAGGGATGGGCAGCTTTGGTACTGGAGGACCACTGTTTAGCAGAGTTAAGTTTCAATTTTCAAGCATTCCTGAAGACTTAAGGCTGATTTATACTTCTGTGTAGCCTGTACAATGCAGCCCGACGCGGACCTCTTCGAAAATGTTACCCGTCTATTCTACACGGACTGCAAGCGCTATAATTGGTTTGCGGTTACCTATTTGCTGCCACCTCTATTTGTATGCTTTTCTTAAGTACATGACAAGCTGCTTCTTCTTTGGCCTTGATGCTCAACATGACCGTGGACACTGCCTACCAGTGGTCTGGATCCACGTCGACACGGACAATGACGCAGAAGTATAAATGAAAACAGACGCAATAGCCTACAGTGCAGAGGCTCCGGTGTAGATCTGACACAGAAAATCAGCCTTTACGATTAAATAATGGGGTTGGGTTAAATTTTGGAGGTGTGTTTGATCAGGGATGGAGCTAAACTCTGCAGAACAGTGTCCCTCCAGGATCAGAGTTGCCCATCCCATCTATAGATCTTATACTCAATACACCAGTGGTTTTCAACCCTGGTCCAAAGGGACCCACCACTGCACATTTTGAATATCTCCTGTATTTTTCACATTAGAGGAGAGCTGACATTGATGGAGGTATTTGCAAACTACAATTCCTGTTCATCACTAAGATGATTTATATCGGACTCGATATAAACCTAAATATACTCGAATTAATTAAATTAATTGAAAAGTGTTTTACTATTCAATAAGTAATAGAAAATATTTGTTGTTGTAAGGATGTCAGACATAGCACAAACAATAGTAGTAGCCATTCTGTACTCTGGCATGGTTGGCGATCTTACTACATCTGTACCGCGCTCAAGCCTAATCCAACAGTGACTTTTCAAGCAGGCCAGGGCACGGTACAGAGAGATCACACTAGTGACATTAGACGGAAAGAATGAATGCTTATGAAATGTGTTTCCCTCAGCACAAAACTTACATTTTATGGTTATACTCTTACCTGTATATGTTATAAAATCATGCAAGTGTGCATTTTCTGATAACAGGCTCCATTAAACTTCACAGATTTCAGTGAACAAATACCAGTATGAACATGTACAACAAACAGAGCGCAGTTGAATAGAAATTAAACACTAGACAACCTGTTTCTGGAGATCTACCAGAGATTGTATATTATAGGGAGATGAGAGGATCTGTATCTCTTACCATTGGAGAAAGCGTAACGCTAACTTAATCACGTGCTGCACCTCTCAGCCTATCGTGTAATGGCAGTGACATCAGTCACAACATTCTCTAGTCTGGCTTTTCTTGAAAAAATACATTTTAATCAAGCTAAAATCTACATATAGTTCCCAACGAAAGTATTGTTTAGTGTAAAACATGCTGAAGATTAGCAAACAGGCTGTGGATTAATTAAATGATTAGCTATTTCCCCACAAAAGCTGTTTAATCAGCATAGTGAAGCCTCTCATCCATTGACTTCCTTTTAAAAAACAGCCTCTGGTCTCATTCCCTGCGTACCACGGGGGCGGCGCGTTAGCGTTAGCCATTACGCATTTTTGGCTAAAGGTTGCAGGCTTGCCTTCCAGTGGCTTTGGATCTACATTTCCAGCAAAGTTCAGCTCCAACCCTGATCAAACACGGTACCTATCGGTACTGAAATTTTAAAAACGTGACGCTTTGAGCGCTGTTGAGCGGATTCGTAAACATCTCTGATTGGCCATTGTGTTGACGCGCTCATCGGATATGCCTGTGATTGGCTACAATGATCAACGCGTGGGAGCATTTGAAAGCACACGGAAGTGTTTGAATTTGAAAGCGTTTTGAAAGTGGGAGCGCGAGCGATTGAAAGCAGGCGTCTAACAGTGGACCGATCCGCGATAGACGCCTGCTTTCAAACGCTCCCGTGTGTATCTGTGTAAGCGCTTAGTGAAGAGATTAATTGATGATTATTTACAACGTTTTTACAGCATTGATCATTGAAGCCTATCACAGACATATGCGATGAGCCGTGAAAACAACGGCCAATCAGAGATGTTTACGAATCCACTCAACAGCGCTCAAAGCGTCACATTTTTTAAATTTCAGTACCGACTAGGTACCGAAGTCGGTACTTTTGACAACACTACTGTCTAGCTACATTATTAATGAGAACTAAAACTTGGTAACCATTAATGCATATTTGTCATTTTAACTAAGCAGAACTGGTGGTGGTGCTTAAGATATTGTTTGTCAATCAGTGTATCCAGATAATAGTAATTATTATTAAAAGAAGATAATACTCCTACTACTACAAACCAAATTCCAAAAAAGTTGGGACACTGTAGAAATTGTGATTAAAAAAGGAATGCAATAATTTACAAATCTCATAAACTTATATTTTATTCACAATAGAATATAGATAACATATCAAATGTTGAAAGTGAGACATTTTGAAATGTCATGCCAAATATTGGCTCATTTTGGATTTCATGAGAGCTACACATTCCAAAAAAGTTGGGACAGGTAGCAATAAGAGGCCGGAAAAGTTAAATGTACATATAAGGAACAGCTGGAGGACCAATTTGCAACTTATTAGGTCAATTGGCAACAGGATTGGGTATAAAAAGACATAGGCTCAAGGAATACTTCCATAAAACATTGTCGGTGAACCCAATCCACCATGCTATTCGCTGTTGCCGGCTAAAACTCTATAGGTCAAAAAAGAAGCCATATCTAAACATGATCCAGAAGTGCAGGTGTATTCTCTGGGCCGAGGCTCATTTAAAATGGACTGTGGCAAAGTGGAAAACTGTTCTGTGGTCAGACGAATCAAAGAGGTCATCCGGACTAAAGAGGACAAGGACAACTCAAGTTGTTATCAGCGCTCAGTTCAGAAGCCTGCATCTCTGATGGTATGGGGTTGCATGAGTGCGTGTGGCATGGGCAGCTTACACATCTGGAAAGGCACCATCAATGCTGAAAGGTATATCCAAGTTCTAGAACAACATATGCTCCCATCCAGACGTCGTCTCTTTCAGGGAAGACCTTGCATTTTCCAACATGACAATGCCAGACCACATACTGCATCAATTACAACATCATGGCTGCGTAGAAGAAGGATCCGGGTACTGAAATGGCCAGCCTGCAGTCCAGATCTTTCACCCATAGAAAACATTTGGCGCATCATAAAGAGGAAGATGCGACAAAGAAGACCTAAGACAGTTGAGCAACTAGAAGCCTGTATTAGACAAGAATGGGACAACATTCCTATTCCTAAACTTGAGCAGCTTGTCTCCTCAATCCCCAGATGTTTGCAGACTGTTATAAAAAGAAGAGGGGATGCCACACAGTGGTAAACATGGCCTTGTCCCAACTTTTTTGAGATGTGTTGATGCCATGAAATTTAAAATCAACTTATTTTTCCCTTAAAATGATACATTTTCTCAGTTTAAACATTTGATATGTTATCTATGTTGCATTCTGAATAAAATATTGAAATTTGAAACTTCCACATCATTGCATTCTGTTTTTATTCACAATTTGTACAGTGTCCCAACTTTTTTTGGAATCGGGTTTGTAATTCTACCACTAATGACAACACACTAAAGATTGATGAGCTGCTTGGTTCATGAATATCAATCATGTTGTAAGAGTTGTGATCATCTTATCATTAATTGACAAGATTATATTAATTTTATATATTATATTTATATAGTATATTAATAAAACAAAATTAGAATTGATAAGTGTCTGTGAATCATTAAAAAATCCCAGGGGTTTAATTTTAGCCTACATGAACAAATAGCAAAAAAACAAACAAAAAAAAACAACAGAACATGAGGGTTCATCATCATCACGCTCCTGTGAACGGAAAAAACAAAAGATTACATTAGGCTAGATGAAAGGAATTAAATAGCCTATATCTACATACAAAATTTATTAAACTTAAATAATTAACATATAAAAAAATGAAAGGGGAAAAATGCAACAACAGACTAGGCCATATGAGTTTCGGTTCATTTCTTAGAAGTTCACAGAAAGGAAACCGAGACGGTAGAAAATTCTTTGTTTATTTTACAAGAGATGGAATAATAACCCTTTTAGAGATAATATTGTCATCTGGAAAAGATACGTGGATGATGTTTTTTGTATTTTTAGGAGTCCCAGAAACATTTTTGATGAATTCATTGAGTTTTTAAATAATATGGTGAATTACATTAGTTTTAATGTGGAAATAGATGCCCATTCTGTTCCTTTTCTTGATATCAGACTACTCTTGACTTTATTTACTTCTCTATATTCTTATTCTAAACCAACGGATAAAAAAAAAAATAGTATTCTTCATGCTGCGAGTGCTCATCCATCTTTTTTAAAGAAAGGACTTCCCTATACTCAATTTCTTTGATTAAAACGTGTCTGTAATATTGAATCAGACTTTGAACAACAAGTGGTGATAATATATAAGCCTTTTATCCTTAGAGGCTTTGAAGAGAGTACGAGAATACATTGATTAAACAAAAGAATTCTGTATTCTGTATTCTACAAACCTCATTCTGTAGTTTGTACAACCACTTTCTCTGCGCAAAGTGAAGCGATTAAGAATATCATTAAAGGGATAGTTCACCCAAAAATGAAAATTTGATGTTTATCTGCTTACCCCCAGCGCATCCAAGATGTAGGTGACTTTGTTTCTTCAGTAGAACACAAATGATGATTTTTAACTCCAACCATTGATGTCTGTCAGTCTTATAATACGAGTCATTGGTCACACAGTTTATAAGAGTCAATAAAAATGCACAGACGAATCCAAATTAAACCCTGCGGCTTGTGACGACACATTAATGTCCTAAGACACGAAACGATCGGTTTGTGTGAGAAACCGAACAGTATTTATATCATTTTTTACCTCTAAAACATCACTATGTCCAACTGCATTCAGCAATTGCTTGGTGATGTCTGATCGCGCTCTGACAACGGCAGTGATGTCTCGCACATATACTTCAATGAGTTTATGTTTATGTTCTACTGAAGAAACAAAGTCTCCTACATCTTGGATGCGCTGGGGGTAAAGCAGATAAACATCAAATTTTCATTTTTGGGTGAACTATACCTTTAAGAAACATTGGTATATACTTACGAGCGATCCAGTGGGGGAGCGTCTTTTTGCAGATCCGCCACTTTTTTTTCACATTATAGAGCCAGAAATATTAGAGACTTTTTGGTCAAATCTGGGCCCACATGTAAAATTTTAGTCTTAAGTGTGTCAAAATTCTAAGAATAACGTAATTTTACTCTTCTTAGACTTCTAATGCTGTGTTCACACCAAAAGTGAATAGAGCGTCTGGCGCGAATGATTTCAATGTTAAAGTCAATGTAAAGATGCGTTTACGCGCGTCTGGAGGTCTCGCGGCGCGAATGAGGCGTTTAGCGCGGCGCGGAAGACGCGAATTCGCCTCGTTCGCGCGAATCGAGCGTTTCGCGCATTATGCGCGAATGGTGCTTTTTGTGCATTTACGCGTCTGACGCGAATTCGCGTCTGACGCCAGAGTTGAAAAATTTGAACTTTGGCGTAAATTCTTTGCTCTGCAATGCATCTTTCACTGTGTGAGAAAATGAACGTGTGGCGTGAGAACAGTGAGTTTGAATGAGAGTTGGTGGCCCTGCATGACAGTATTCTGTAGTTATGCTAAACGTTATGTTTGTTATGTTTATGCTATGTTAATCTCCCACATTTCACGGGTTCGACTTCGTTTGCACTATGCACTCCAAAGTGCTGACTTCTTTTATTGGATTGGTTTTACTGACTTCTTTTATTGGCGCGAATGACGCGAATTGAGCGTTTCGAGCGTTTCGCGCATTACGCGCGAATGGTGCTTTTTGTGCATTTACGCGTTTGACGCGAATTCGCGTCTGACGCCAGAGTTGAAAAATTTGAACTTTGGCATAAATTTGCGCCGCGTTAACCAATCAGGAGCCTGCTTGCTGCTGTGGCGGCAGGCCCGCCCGGAGTCACTCATTCAAAATGGAGGAACGACTGATATTATCAGTGAGCAGTCATCCAGAGATTTATGACACAAGTTCATACTTCAGACAGGAATAAAAAGGACCTCGCTTGGAAGAGTGTCGGTGAGGAGATTGGGCTACCTGGTAAGTTGTAAATACACATTTCACTTTTGAGTCACGTACACGTTTTCTCTCCAGAGCAAATACAAAGCGGTAGCTCTCTCGATGAACGCACGATCAACATCAGCCATCTTGCAAACAGACAACCGCCTAGCACTTGCCCCTCCCACAAGAAGCGGATTCGCGTTTGGTGTGAACGCAGCATTAGACTTTAGGGCTGCAACAAACGATTATTTTGATAATCGATTAATCTATTGATTATTAGAACGATTAATCGACTAATCATCGATTATTGCACTGATTAATTAGTAAGCTTTGTTTGATTATTTCACTTTAGCAATTAGATAAAATATTGAGTTATACTGTACTTTAACTAGTAAATAAAACAAGGAAATCCCTTCAGATTTTGAAAGTGTATTTTTAATGATTTTCAAGCCAACTGAATAGACCAATATCCTTCAGGTTTTCTTTCCTCCTCAGAAGTCATCAATAGTCCAACTGTTATAATGACTGGTACTGTGTTTTTAAGTCTATAACAGTAAAAATATGAATGTATTTATGTAAAAATTTTTGCAGACAATTTTTTATTGTCGACGTTGTCGATAATGTTGACTAATCGTTTCAGCCCTATTAGACTTAAGAATAAGTGTGATTCATAAAGCTTAACATTCATAACATCATTGGTAGTGCATTCGCCTCACATGACAGCAGCGATCGGGCCGGGGTTCGAGACCGACTCAGAGCAGGGTGGCGACTCAGAGGTTAGGATTGGAGTCTGAGTTTTGAAGGCGGTACAATGAAGAGAGGGGTGTGTTTGTTTGGGTTTATTTCAAATATCAACAGTGTTCAACAACGAATCTGAGAAATCACATACAGCACCTTTAAATGTGTTAAAATGCATTAAACATAATTATTGTTTAAGTAATATTTATTACATTTATTTGAAGTAATTACATTTATTAATTAGGTCAGTTACAAAAAGAATGGACAATCAAGTTTATATCATTTTATCAACTCCATGTCATCATATAACTCCAATACAGCATATCTTCATTGGAAAGCGTGCATCTCCTCTTCTTTGCTGCCATCTTGTTACTCTTCCTGATAATTTACTCACCCCCATGGCATCCAAGATGTTCATATCTTTCTTTCTTCAGTTGAAAAGAAATTAGAAGATCTTTTTAATTTAATCTTTTTGAACTTGGATTGATTTTTTGGATCTATGCCCCACCAGAAATATACGTATTGTTGTTTGGACTTATCTGGCGCTACGCTTCTCCGTCTTTTCTTATACTTGTTTATTTTACGATCAGCGTTTTGTTTAATTTGTGAGTGTACAAAAATAATAGGCCTATTTAACCCTTCACAGATTCGACTGGTGTTACATCTATGTGACCATAAATGTCTGAGTAGCCTATTTTAGAGTTGTTTCCGCTTTTATAAGAAAATTCAAGTGATCGCGCCGGCGCCTCGCGTACACACAACATATATCAGTTTTATTATCTTGACTTCACAACCTGTTAATTGTAAAAATAACATACATTTAACCAAATATATAAAAAGTTATAGTAGTGTGTGTACAATAAAAGTGTTTAAATAATATAGTTTAGCCTCCAAATCATGAATATGGAAACATTTGGATTTGTGCCAAATTATAACGCCGGTTTCTGTTCCAGTTTTGCTTTAAATGAATTAGTCTTTGCTTAACATTTATATATATATTATTTAATAGTAGTGGTGCCCCCCAAATATTCAAATATACCCGTGCGACTTACAACTGGTTTTGTGGTTCAGCATCAAATTTAATGGAAACACTGAATTTTAAAGTGATGTAGCTACATGTACTCACTAGAGTAATGGGTTAATAATGCTTAATTACAAGTAACCAAACCCTAACTCTAGCTCTTAAAATGTCCAGTTCTAATAATGATCAAATGACTGAGTTCAGCTGTGAGAATAAAACCAACCTGTTTGTTCCTCAATATCTTCATGTTTCACACTGAATGTTTCTTCAATCCTCATGTCTTCAGTCTCTTCCTCTTTAATAAACACGTCTTCAGTCTCCTCTTTAATAAACACCATCTTTATATCTTCACTCTCCTCCTCTTTAATAAACTCAATATTCATGTCTTCAGTCTCCTCTTTAATAAACGCCATCTGTAAGAAGAGAATAATTAACAGAGTTAATGGTCTAATGACCCGGTTAGACAAAAAGATCTCTAAAAAACTAACGCTGAAAATGAATAAACTTCATATTTAGGCATTTATGACTGATGAAAACATGTTTAGTTTGTGTTTGTTGTTCTCGTTCATGTTTGAGTAGCACGTTCACTGCAGTTAGATAAAGCATTACAATGTTACATTATAGTAAATAAACTCATTTCACATCGCTTGTTTAAAACAAAACTGTTTCTATCGATTAATACAGCTTAAATTCTTAAAACAAACCTTTCTTCAGCAGAATCACAGCAGATGCAGGAGCGCGGTCTTATGACGTCATGTCGTCACTCCAAAATAAAAGTCCCGTTCAGACGCTGCATTGACTTCTTCTTCTTCTTCTTCTTGATTTTATGGCGGTTGGCATACAACTTCAAGGTGCATCGCTGCATTGACTGTTTTACCAGATAATATTTCTATTAAAATTAAAATATAAAATATATATATAAAATTTGAACATTAATTAGTTAATTTGAGTCTAAAAATGGGTATAAAATGTGAAAGAAAAGTTTACTTTCAAGTCTTTAAAGGGGACCTATTATGCAAAATTCAAAACTATACCTGTTCTATCTCCATGCAGTATATATCTCAGTTTCTGACATTACAGAGAATACGAATCTGACGTCATTTATCCGCCATATTGACAGGATGACTAGCCCACTGCGTTTTGAAATATGGGTTGCACTTACGGTTTGGGGAACTTCCATTTAAAAAGACTGAAACTAATCGTTTCAAATCATAAGGCTGCCTTACAAATAAAGCGTATCCATCAGTTTGACTGAATGAGCTGTCAATGTTTCTTTCATGTTTTATTTTCAGACATCACGAGGATAACGTGACATTTGGTATCCTATTAATAATTCACTGGAATGCACGAAAAATCTCTCATTTTTCTCCTCAAAGCCTCACGTCTCTTTCCAGGTTTGTTTTCACAGGTAAATACAATTTATCATCTGTAAAAATGACGGAAATCACTTTGAAATAGTATCACGCAATGCTGAAGTTCGTGAACATTTTTATTAAGGAACATATATTATGTAACCGGGAGCCAGGGAACTATCACAGTTGGTCCGACTACACCACCGGGGCCTTGGTACCCACGGACATAACTAAACAGCAACACAAGTTCTATCGTAATGAATGAGGAACAGAGACGTGACCTTCAAGTACAACAATCTTTATTAACAATCAGTACTGAAATCTTTAAATAAGCTAAACATTTATAACCCTCAAAACAGGAGAATCACAATTTAAAAATGTCCAGATTTTAAGTACATTAAAAACAGACCCCCTGATTTTTATATGTAAGATCAACCAAGCCTGCAGGAAGAACAGAGAAGTCACTAGGCCAAAGACCCACAACCTCAAAAGCACACACCATACGTGCACAAATGTACACAACCAACAAATTTACAAAAAGGTGTAGTGAATACTGCAAATAACTTTACACTCTCAATACCCATGCAGTGCTGGAAACCTCACGCCACATGCAGTGAAGGAAAGACCCAGATGACCCCAAAGATTGCACTCCCATGCAGGCTGGCTCCTAGAAGATAGAAATATGAGTTAAAAACTCCCCTTTTATGCGCACAGGTAGACCCTTTAGCGGTTGGTACAATCAGGACTTAATTAACACAGTATAAAAAAAGAAATAATTTCAAACCAAACATAAATTTATAACAATCAGCTTAAAACATATGAAAAACAAAATGAGCAAAACAGCAGGGCCTAGACATCAAAGGTCCATATACATAGAAATCCACAAAGGAAGATCTGTCAAACAGAAAAACACAAACATAAACACTATCAATCTTTAACAAACTAAATAAACAATATAAAAACACAAATAAAACACCTGTCACAGCGCAAATCTTGCGGCGTCATGACCACTCAAAACACAATCCTCCATAATTACACAAAAGACTATAACCAACCTAACCATCTAATACAAACATACCTCTGCCGTAGTCCAAAAGTGGACTAGAAATGTGGCGCAATAGAGTAGACTAAAAACACTGCATGATACAGCTCGTTGCTAGCACTGCAAACACGGCATCACCAACTTGCATACCTTCGTATACCACCCACGCGCTCACCGTCTTGCATCGGGAGGGGTTCTCTCTACAATATAAAATAGGCCGTATAAAATGAGAAACAAAACATCCTTATACAAAACTCTTACAGCACCTAAAATACCATGCTCATACCTCGCTATGGCGCTTCAGGGTCACAACACCGGAAGGAGACGGAAAGGGATCAAACGTCAGGAAGTCATGCCACCTGCCGACCTTTGCACCATTTATAGAGCAAAATAAACATATGCCCCACCCCATACACCATCCTAATTATCCACTCGGTTACAATTAAATAATGCACAAATATCACTATAGTTATGTGTGACCCGTCCGTTATTGCTGTGGAAAGAATCACGCTTTTTCATGGCCTGTGGAAAGTACCTTGTTGATGCTTTTACACTTTCATTTTAGGGTGCGTTCACACTTGTCATGTTTGGTTCGATTAAAACGAACCCTGGTGCGATTGCTTGGATAGTGCGGTTCATTTGAACATATGTGAACGCTGCCATCCGAACCCTGGTGCACACCAATCGGACAAGCGGACCGTGACTTTTCCAAACGAACTCTGGTGCGGTTCGAATGATATATGAACGCAACACGGACCAAAGACATGTAAACGAACCAAAAACAGGAAGACGAGACCCTAAAAAGGACAGAGTCCTCACGCATGTCGGTTTTTCTCATCATAGTCGCGAGTTTGCCCATCACAGGCATCAGACACGCGTCCCCTTACAGCAGATCATTTGTGTGTGTGATGGAGGGATTCCCGCCGCTGTTTTGACTACTTTACACATTTTATAAGCTCTTCACGAGTTCCCAGCTGGCCAAAATACCATCACATGCAGGCTACACACACACAATGAGCGCATTTACCTCAGCACACAGCATTGATTTGATGTTTGGTAAGTTCTGTCTCAAAATAGGCAATACATCACAAAATCCGTGATCCTGTCCTTATGCCTTAAGGTTCAGTATCTTTTGGTTCTGTGATAAAATTGCCAATCTGAACGCTATCCGGACCAGGACTAAATGTTTTTTTTCTTCTTTGGTCCGGACCAAATGAACCAAACGAACCGAACTACAAGTGTGAACGCACCCTTAAACACTCTCAAATGTATCTAATATGATAAACAGAGCTGTGTTACCTCATACTCATGACCGGAAAAGCAGAAGCAGCGTAGGCGACTGTGTCATAATAAAAGTCCCGCTGCTCGTGAGTTGCTCAATCGCTCGAGCTCCTCGTTCAGCTCCACAACACTCGCTCCTGCTCTGCTTCATACTACAGTAATATTAATAATCGCATCCATGAACATGATTTCTTCCCGAATCCAATCCCTATTCTTTGGCACCAGCTGTTGAGATGGAGACCACATGTCCCAAGATTCCACTCTAAAATGTGGCGTCATCAAGCTATGCCTTTGTTTTGAATAGACCTCTAGCGGGCAAAATTATTAAATAATGTATCTTTAATACCCATTGTGCGAGCTGTCTCTTTAATACGGCGTTGTTTAAATACAGGTTGCTGCTGATTGGGCTGACATTTCTGACACAACCACCAAACAAGAGAAAATGTGTCTCAAACCCCGTTGCACACTGTTTCCAGGAAACATGTCTTCAACCTGGAAACCATAGCAAAACGTTGCGCACCGGTTTGAGCTTAACCGTGCCCCAGCTCTTGAAGCTCCGCCCTCTTCTTGAGAGCAGCAGCTCATTTGCATATAAAGGGCACACACTGAAACGGTATGATTTTGCTCACCCCCCAAAAGTGGCAAGTTTAACGTGATA
Organism: Ancherythroculter nigrocauda; assembly: GCA_036281575.1. Classification (NCBI taxonomy): domain Eukaryota; kingdom Metazoa; phylum Chordata; class Actinopteri; order Cypriniformes; family Xenocyprididae; genus Ancherythroculter; species Ancherythroculter nigrocauda. Next base: position 9,301,878 of record VTFQ01000019.1, on the reverse strand, counting down.
TAAGTCTTTATCTGTGGGGTATTTTGAGCTAAAACTTCACATACACATTCTGGGAACATCAGAGACTTATTTTAAATCTTGTAAAATGGGCCATAATAGGTCCCCTTTAATGTTATGAAGAGACGAGAATACTTTGTGTGAAAAAACAATGACTTTATTCAACAATATGTTCTCTTCTGTGTCATTCTCATACATTGTTTACGTCCAGTGCTTCCAGGAACAAAAAACTGCCACTGAGATCTTCCAGTTGCAAACTGAGATGAACATCATTCAACAGCAGAATGAAGCTCCAGCAGGTGAACAAGCATCAATATCAAATTTTTTCTCTGATTGAAGACTCTGTGTCAGCCCAACCTGATGATCCATTGATCCAGCTGTAATTCCTCCAGATCTTCTTATGTAAGGAGATCAACCTCTGATTGGATCAGCTGTGCTTCATTACAGCCTCGACTGAAGTTTGAGCACCTATTAGACAGTCGTCCCCATCTTGGAGAATCCAAGATGGCTGCTGCAAGTGTTTCTCTGAGCTTGTGCAAGGTTTTCAATCAAACAAGAATCCTGAGAAAGAAGAGAGAAATCAACTTTAAATAGCAAAATTGTGGACTTAACTGTATTTTGTGGATGTTTTTGGCTTCAGGTGAACTTTGGGCCTAACAGACCTTGATGACCAAACCATGCCACCTAAAGCAACAAACAACAATACCAAGGAATATGTTACCATTGGCTCAAGTGTGTGAATTGTTGGAACAGCAAAAAAACTTTTACAGAACATTGCTTGAACAACAAGAAAAAAGGTTAAAAACCTACGTACAAATCATTGTTGATTCTTCAAACAGGAGGACTGATGACCTGTCAAAGCAAGTTTATGATTTTAAGGTTAGTCTATAAATGACTCAAAAAGAACTTGATGATCTTAAAATCAAATGTAAAACTTGGGCTACAAATTGTAATGAAACCAGGACAGATCTGGACACAATTTGTAAAAGTTTGATCACAATTTCAGACAAGACAGAACATCTGGAGGGCTAGTCAAGACGCCATAATATTGTTGTGGATGGCTTGAAAGAATCTGTAAGAGAAAAGGTGTCTGAATCTGAAGAAAAAGTGAGAGAACTTTTTAGTGAAAATTTACAGCTGGATCATTGGAAAATAGAGTTGGATTGGGCTCATAGAGTTGGGAAGCAAATGGCATCATCAGAGCCCCGACCTATTGTTGTTAGATTATTGCGGCTGAAGGACAAACTTGCAGTTTTGGACTTCCCTGAAACCATCCAGCAAAGAAGAAGAGAATTACTTCCAGCAATGAAGGCAGCCCCTGAGAGAGGTGATATTGGTAACATTAATATGGTAACATTTATGGCAACACATAATGAAGGTAACATTCCAGAGCAATTTAAGATGTATTTTAAAGTAAATTCACAGGTTCACTGTCACTTAACTCATCAATGCTCAGATTTTCATCTTCCTAAAATTCTCACTTGTAGAGGTCAATGTAGGAACTGTGGATGAACCAGACAAATGAATCATTCAGATGATTCTTTCAAAACATAATTCTAATTCAGAATTGAGGTTCCGGCTCCAGCCCGTCTGCAGATAAAGCCAGGCTGATTACTTTTACGACACATGCTTCCTGATAGCAGAAGCGACATACCAAAGGGTCACCCAAGAAGACAGAGAGACAATCCAGACCCTTTTGATTCCTTACTTCACAGGAAAGCCAAAGAGACTGTTGAACAAATAAATCTGCTTCAAAATTGTTCCAACAATTTTAACGGACTTATCAAACATCTTTTAACTACATACATTTTGCATTATGTGTCCACAAGTACTACCTGTAAACAGTTAGGCTTTAGAACACTCACAATTCATGTAAATGTGTTAACTCTTGACTGAATGACTGAAAGTATGCCTTATTTGGACTTAATTTGATTCTTTCCCCCTTTCCTATATCCTGACTTGAATGAAATCTGTTTAAAATGTATTGTATCCCATTTAATAGAAATTATGTTAAAATGGCACTCTCTGCTGAAGCAGAAACAGGATGTAACACTTATGTTTTATTGGGGGCAGAGGAAGGCCCTCTTGAAACAGGACAATGTCTGATTGACCAGGACTCCTCAGAGGGGTGACAAACAACTAAGTTTAAATGATCATATTGCAAGATAGTGAACGGGAGAAGTTGGTTAGTAAACGAACAGGGAGTTGGTTCTGTTCTGGGAAAAGAAGCCAAGACAAGTAACAAGAACAATGGAGTAACAAGAAAGAACAGCCAAGCAGCTCATTCAAGCCATTCAACCTTCACTCACTTTTCTTTTCTTTTACTTAATTCTCCTTTACCGCTGAAAGTCTCGTGCCCTAAGTTTCGCCGCAAAGTTCAACCAACGACTTTTGCCGCTTCAACTCCAGCGACAAAGAGACTTCCTTCATTGTCCCACACGGACCTGATCTGGACCAATCATCGACTTGGGAAACCCCTCTCTGCACGGCGAGGGAAATTCACCTTTAAGTCAACGCAAGCAAGTACCTCCAGATGAAAACTGAACTGGTGCATTTAAATGAATGATTCATGGTTCGTTCGGGTCTTTGAAATGCATTGATAGGAATTAGGTTAATCAGATCACTCCCCCCCCCCCCCCTCCCCCCCCTCCCCCCCCCCCCTCTCTCTCTCTCTCTCTCTCTCTCTCTCTCTCTCTCTCTCTCTCTCTCTCTTTCAAAACTTTTTCTCTCTCATTTCCTTCTTACTGCAACGCGTATGAATGTGTGTGTGTGTGTGTGTGTGTGTATGTGCGTGCCTTTGTGTTAGATTAGTTTGTGTTAGAATAAATAAAATCTCTTGTAGATTTTAAAAAGAAAGTGTCTTGTATTTTGTGCTTTATGATTTAATGTCTTAAACTGTCGATTTCAAGTTACCGTGCTCTAATCAGTGTTTTCACGATTGTTGGATATTTATATCCGCTACAAGAGTTTATTACGGTTCGAGCAAATGAATGCTGGACGACAGTTGCTCGGTCGTAATCTAAACAACTCTTTATTCATTTGAGCTAATTTTACTTCCTAGGGTGTTTTCCCTACATCAATATTCTATATGATTTAGGGGTATTAAATTATGGAATGGTTTATCTCATCTATTAGAAAAATGTTACAAAAAATGTATAAAGAAGCATTTTATTGCTGCTTTGTATAACACAATTCCAAAAAAAGTTGGGACACTGCACAAATTGTGAATAAAAAAGGAATGCAACAGTTTACAAATCTCAAACTTATTTTATTCACAATAGAGTATAGATAACATATCAAATGTTGAAAGTGAGACATTTTGAAATGTCATGCCAAATATTGGATCATTTTGGATTTCATGAGAGCTACACATTCCAAAAAAGTTGGGACAGGTAGCAATAAGAGGCCGGAAAAGTTAAATGTACATATAACGAACAGCTGGAGAACCAATTTGCAACTTATTAGGTCAATTGCCAACATGATTGGGTATAAAAAGACATAGGCTCAAGGAATACTTCCAGAAAACATTGTCGGTGAACACAATCCACCGTGCTATTCGCTGTTGCCGGCTAAAACTCTATAGGTCAAAAAAGAAGCCATATCTAAACATGATCCAGAAGCGCAGGCGTTTTCTCTGGGCCAAGGCTCATTTAAAATGGACTGTGGCAAAGTGGAAAACTGTTCTGTGGTCAGACGAATCAAAATTTGAAGTTCTTTTGGGAAACTGGGGCTCGGGCGCTTGTGTTAATAATTTGACTTTTGTTCTCATGATGATATGTTTTAATATTTATACTGAATAATAAAGTATTGGTTCTAATAAAAGCAAAGAATGAAATTAAGTAATTGGTTAAGATAAATTATTCATTATTATAAAAAAGAACTATATATAACAAAGCACAGCATAAAAAAATGAGCAATAAAGAGGAACGAGTAAAAACTGTAATAAATTAACAAGATTAATCAAAAGTTACATTAAAACATAAAACAATGTGAAAGCAATTAAGAGAAGTATATACAAAACCAAAGCAACAGCTCTCTAAATGAACCAAACGCAGTGTGAAGTTCTTTTAGTCTTCTCTCTCCACTGGAGGAAGATCTCCTCTGTGCTGTGACTTTACTGAATGACCCAGAGAGTGTCAGCCTACAGGGTGTCTAAATAATGGACAAATACAAAATACATCAACTACATACAGAAGTTAAGAGCTCAAACAGCAATGAAAAAACAATGTAATGTGTGTGCTCATAGCTGGTTGCCCAGACAGCATGTCTGTCCTGCACCCAGTGTGGAGCTGAGCGGAGGCTGTGCCGCCCAAACAGGGCACAATCTGACACAGCACACCCGTTCAGCTCCTGAACCTGCCTGCCCATGTGTTCTCCATCCGGGGCTCCTGGTGGATCAGGAAGTAGCATTTGCACTTCTTCACTCATGTCTGCATTCACCTGAACTCATCAGGACAAACTCCATCTCAACTATAATGTAAGCATGGCTGCCACAATGGCACAACATCAGCGTTATTTCGGTAGACTCGCTCCAATTGTTCATCATTAAAGTCCATTACTCTTAAATTGTGGCTAAATTGGCATTCCCCAAAATTGTCAAGTGGACTAATCTATGAAGCAGAACCAAAGTGGCAACCACACAAACAGTTAATAATGACTATACAAATATCTATGGCTGTTATAGTTTTGCAAGACCGATATAGTCAAGACATTCATACATGCATGACAAAAAACTAAGAACTCTAAAACTCAACAATGAAAAACAACGTAACACATAAAACTCTCGTCTGGTATGTGGAGAGCGTGAAGATGGGCGTCAGCCTCTCATTGCCGTATAGACGTCTGGGTCCACTCGCTTGAGCCACTAAATCTCTGGCTTCACGAGGCTTAGCTGCCTTTGCTAACTTCCTCTCTGAAGAAAAACAGTGTTTGCTGTTTGGCAACCCTCTCCAGCACCGGCTCCTCCAGCCCAGGCCATCTGCATCAGAGAGTATGATTCAGTCTGGACCGCTCCTTCAGCCTGGTGCCGTCTTAAAGGTGCCTTAGAATCAAAAATTGAATTTATCTTGGCATAGTTGAATAACAAGAGTTCAGTACATGGAAATGACATACAGTGAGTCTCAAACACCATTGTTTCCTCCTCCTTATGTAAATTTGATTTGTGCAAAAGACCTCAGAAGAACAGGTGAATCTCAACATAACACTGACTGTTACGTAACAGTCGGGATCATTAATATGCACGCCCCTAATATTTGCATATGCCAGCCCATGTTCAAGGCATTACACAAGGGCAGCCAGTATTAACATCTGGATCTGTGCACAGCTGAATCATCAGACTAGGTAAGCAAGCAAGAACAATAGCAAAAAATGGCAGATGGAGCAATAATAACTGACATGATCCATGATATCATGATATTTTTAGTGATATTTGTAAATTGTCTTTCTAAATGTTTCGTTAGCATGTTGCTAATGTACTGTTAAATGTGGTTAAAGTTACCATCGTTTCTTACTGTATTCACGGAGACAAGACTGTCGTTATTTTCATTTTTAAACACTTGCAGTCTGTATAATGCATAAACACAACTTCATTCTTTATAAATCTCTCCAACAGTGTGTAATGTTAGCTTTAGCCACGGAGCACTATCAAACTCTTTCAGAATCAATGTAAACATCCAAATAAACACTGTACTCACATGATCCAATGTATGCATGCAGCATGAATGACAAACACTCTGTAAAGATCCATTTGAGGGTTATATTAGCTGCTCTGTATGATAGTCGAGACCTCCGGGGGCGGGGAGCGCGCGATTTAAAGGGGCCGCGCGCTGAATCGGTGCATAGTTAATGATGCCCCAAAATAGGCAGTTAAAAAAATGTATTTAAAAAAATCTATGGGGTATTTTGAGCTGAAACTTCACAGACACATTCAGGGGACACCTTAGACTTATATTACATCTTGTAAAAACTGGTTCTAGGGCACCTTTAAACACAAACCAGCAACACTTGTGGCATGGAGGGATAAGAAATAAACAAAAAAAATGGAGCTAAAAGATCAAGACTTTATTTTGCCAGTGCATTTCGGCACACAGACCTTCGTCAGGGCTAAAAGGTTACAGGTGTGTGTAGGTTCCTTTAAGTACAAACAGAGACAAAATTCAAAACTTATAATGAACCAATGAAAAAATATAATGTAAATCAAATACAGTGGTAATTGTTTGAAGATCCTTCACACGACATCAACACCTCCTGCAGCTTTGGTTGTACAGTAAGATATTATTGGACCTATTCAAACTGGACAACGGACCGTTTGACCACTGAATCCAGTAGTGTCTTGCATAATATCCAAGTTAAGTGTGCATCACTGATCATCGTTCTCGCTAAAATACTTTGTCATAACATCTGCAGTTTAGTTTAAAGAGGAATTATTGTGCTCCCAGCGCTCCTCGCTGTCATTAAAACAGCGTGTAACTGGAAAAGTGATCGAAAGTAGCACATCTACTATCTGAATTCATATAATAATTGTGCATAATGACTGTGTAATGTAATTTCAGCGCTTTATCACCATTAGTGGAAGTGTAATATTAATGTAAATGTGTATATCAAAATGAAAACGTGAGTTTCCATGTGAGTTTATTTATTTAACCTGTTAACCTGCGCCCCCATTTGGGGGTTCACAGCTGAAAATGACCTTCATGATTTAAAATAATTATAACTCCTGACAACAGTGTGCTACATGCACAATTAAGGTGTCTTTGGAAAGAAGACACTTGGGACTCTACTAACAATCAATCAGAGTTGATAATCAGATAACAAGTTATAAATGTTAAAATCCGGCAAAAATAATTTGCACTACAATTTTTTTTTATTGTTTCATATACAAATATATGAAAAAAGGCCTGGAGGAATCCAGATAGGTAAAGAATTGAAAGCCACAAGTCTCATTTTACAGTTTAGACAATTTAGAGTTTATTACCCAAATGTTAAATTTGAAAACAACTTATACAAACAAAAAGTTATAGAAGTTGGAGTGTCTTAAAGATAATTTGTACTACATTGAACATTTTATTATTTCATGTGAAAATATATTAAAATAAAACTGGATCAATCCAATTAGGTAAAATTTGAGGAAGATATCATGAAAAATGGGGTTCTTGCAAGCTTTTTTCTAAGCATATGTCCAGGTTCCAGGAAACCTATTGGATACTTCAAAAAGTAACCTGATAATCAAATGTTATGAAGTACTGGAAGCTATTTTAGTCATCATAATATACTGCTCCATGCTTTTTCAATTATAAAATAACATGCAGAACCATAAGACGTTACATTTGTGCAACAGAATAATAACAAATATAATAAAATAAAATATAAATAACTAAACTTCTTTGCAACAGTAAATAAAACAATAAGTAATATATAAAAATACACACACAAATTCAACAATGCTGTTGTCTCCTGCAAACGATAAGTCCTGTTTAGTCAGGACTGGTCATGCCAAACAGCAAAGCAGTCACGCTTTGGCTGAAAGCACAATGCTGTTGAACAATTCTTACAGAAAACAGGGGTTTTTTTTTGGGAACAAACCCTGCACTGGCGCCTTCCTTTGATACTGTCTGAAGCCAAGTTCCCTGGTAAGTGGCGATTCTCATCTTTGGAGGATGGAGAAGATGGAACATCAGCATGTGTATGAAGCTGTGAGGATCAGCTGTGGTGTTCTAAAGGGTCTGAAGACTGCAGGCGAGGGCGTAATGTCCTCGTCAGTTGAACAGTTCCACTTTTCTTTAGGAGTGCTTGTGAACACAGTGGACGTCCGATTCAAATAAATACGTCTGATGTGCACTTCATGCATAAATGCAAAAAATGCATTCATTATAAACATTTTATTGAAAAAAAGCAGTCTGTCATCGATGCTTGAGGTTTTGACCTAAAGGTCAAGTAGTACACGTCAGAACACTTTGAATATTTGAGATGTTCCTTTATTTTGAATAAAATAAAACACCCTTTTTAGTGGTTGTGTTTCGCTGCAAGCATAACTGACCTAAATAAAATGTAAAATTAACAACGTAGCCTTGCTAACTAGAGTGTAGTGATTGACCGGTATTGATTTTTTAGAACCGATACTGATAATTTGTGTTTATGTGCCCGATAACTGATATGTAGAACTGATATTTAATTACTGTTATACTTCTGTTTTTGACCCGATTACAACACCAGTGAACTGAACAAACCATTTTATTTATAACAATCACTCCCTCCTTGCATAGAAAACATCTTATTTATACACCAATAAATAGAGGGGTCTGAAAGTGCACTGTTACTAAACTGTTTTTGTTTAAAAAATAAAATCTTCGATGAGGGGGAAAGAAAGTCAAATAAGGCACATAAAAGTAATTCTAACCAATTAAAAAAATAGCATTGTTATTTTAATGTAGCTTGATACTCCCAGTTGAGCAGAACTAGGTTGTAGTGTAGAAAACTCTTTCAGCATTCTGCCCCATAAGCCTGCTTCGCTGTTTTTTTTTAAAATTAGTAGTCTTTCATGTTAATTTTAATCTTCATATCACAAAAATAATTGTATTTATAAAAAGCATCAGCAGCAACACTAATGTTAACAATAAGCAAAATAAATGTAGAATGTCTAATATTTTCAAATGGAGCAAATAAACTAAAGACAGGAGTCATATCAACTTTGCAGAAATGTAATACTTCATTTTAAACTACAGTTTTAGTAGATTTAAGCTGTTTAACAGGCTAAAGAGTGAAGAATAATTTGCTGGATAATATTCTCTGGAATATTGGAATATACCAAACAAAACATTGTATTTTATCGCATTTCTCAACTTGTTTGAAGTTGAATGTTGTTGTTGAACTTGAATGTTTTTGTTGTTCTAGAATATGAAATATCAAAGCGCTGTTTATCTCTGCATTTACACAGACCTATACTCAAACTGCGATCACTTGCGGAGATAATAAATAATTCATTTCCATAGAGTTGTTTACTTGGATGTTTATTAGCAAATTAATCGTAATTATATAAACATTTACTATAACCGTGTTTTAAACAAGTGAATCTTGTAAAAAAGTTCCATAGCTGTGCTGGAGCATTTCCTATCAACCCGCTGAGTGAACAAATGCAGACGACTTCACAAAACTAATGATGAGCACAGACAACAGAGAGAGAATTAAATTCAGTGCTTTTATTTCCAACATGTGCTCATTCATGACTGTTAAATGTGGTTAAAGTTACCATTGTTTCTTACTGTATTCACAGAAACCAGAGCCATGTTGCTATTTTCATTTTTAACCTGAAAATGCGCATAGTCTGAATAATTCATAAACACATCTTCATTCTTATTTAGTCTCTCCAACAGTTTGTAGCTTTAGCCCTGTTTATCGTGCAGCACACTATCAATCTCATTCAGAATCAAATGTTAGCAAACATCCACAAAATACATACATGATCTGATATGCTGCATCACCAACAGTTTGTAATGATCCATTTTGAGAGTTATATTAGCTTTGTGAACTTATTCTATTGTTTATGCAGTGTTTAATGGGAGTTGTGAGCTTGGGGGCGGGGAGCACAAGCATTTAAAGGTCTACACGCACACCAAATCAGAGCATTTTTAATCACACCCCAAAATAGGCCGTTAAAACATGGTATAATAAAAAATCTATGGGGTATTTTGAGCTGAAACTTTCTGGGGACACCTTAGACTTATATTACATCTTGTGAAATGGACATTCTAGGGCACATTTAACACTGACCTGCTTCCTGCGATTGGCATTTTATGATAAAAGGGTGAACTTTAAAATCATTCAGCCTCGCAACTAAAAGATGCGGCTGCAGTATATTAAAAGCTGAGCTAAAATCTACAAATAAAAGACGTGTATATGATGCTAGAATCCTATAGATGCCAGTTTATGAAATGTGTTATGGCTATAACAGCATCATCTGTACTTCTATTGCTCCTATATGCAAATTGAAATGGGTCTGAAAGACAGCTGACCTCTGTTTTTACAAAGTTAATCATAATTTTCTCAAAACACTTCATTACTATTGAAGTAAGTGCCACTGGACTTATAGTTCAATTCCTTCTGTGCATCTTTCAAAACTACAAGGTTCCCTCTCCTAAATGCCATTTTTTCCATACTATACACTGTTTAATTTCCTTGGAGATATAAGATTTATTATTTGGGTATATAGTTATTAATTTTTGGTTTAACACATTATCTTTGCAGAAATGTATGTAGTCTCCTCCTGTAATAGTCTCCTCCAAGTCCAAACTTTGAAAGAGGTTCCTGTTGGTGCAGGAGAAGCCTCCTTTTAAAGTTTCAATACTTTCATTGCTCTGCACGTATACAGTTTTGATTTGTGGTTTACTGCTCTTAAGCAGGGAATTAAATAGTCAGCATTGTGATCAGAGGAGCCTTGTGGCCGTTTAACCTTAGCTGTATAAGCATTCTTAACATTCCCATAACATTTGTCCACGATGTTTTTGCCTCTAGTGTTACAGTCCACATATTGATGGAATCCAGGCAACACAGCTTCAAGTGTACAATGATTAAAATCTCCTAAAATAAAACAACACATTTTAATTGTCTGTGAACACAGTCTGCTGTAAGTTTAGCTGCATTTGCAGCATTCCTATGGGATTAAATTGCCGCCAGTAGTATTGTGAATCGTGAATCAAAAATTAAAAAAAAAAAAAAAACATGTAAAAATATATAGCACAAACTGAAACAAATAATGCAAAATGAACATGGTCACGGATCACAATATAATAAGCGTGAATCATAACTTTAAACATTAAAAATCATATTGCAAAAATCTTAAACGTGTTTATGTTCTTAAAAGTTGTTTTCCTTGCTTTTATTACTTAGTACTTTCTTCTGCTCATATTTTACTCTTTTGTGCACTTGTGCTGTTTTTCTCTTTGCTCTTCTTTCCATGTTCCGCTCTTGCATTTTTAAATGTTGCAGTTCGAGTTTCATGTAAATTAGGGCGGGCTTAAACGTCACCATTGGTCCACTAGTTCTAGATTGACAGCTCCTCTTCTAGCCAATCAATGGAAGAGAGGGAGATGACATCACTTCAATGCGACTCATGCCTACTGATGCTCACAGATAAATGTCGCAGCTGGCAATTTCCTTGCTGGGGTAAAATCTTTCTGTGGCAGGACACCGTTATACTGTATATGTGCCTGCAACTTGACCTGTCACTGTGACTATATACGTCTACCTGGACAATCTTTTATTGTTAAATTCACCATCCTAACGACAACCTATCACAGTTGTACCTGTTTGACAATCCATCGCTGTTATATCCACCTTTAATTCATCTACCACTGGACCTGGCACTTCTGACAACGTCACGCTTATGTGTGCCTGGCTTATGTTACCGTTAAATAGTTTTAGTGTTCATATAATAATAATTAGGGATGCACCGATACCATTTTTTAAGGACAGTATATAAGTACCGATACTTTTTTCTAGTATTCGCCGATACCGAGTACCCCTATCCCACCGCACTCCTGCTCCCGAGGACTAAGTTAAGGATTCCATAGATTCCATAACCTCTATAGATTCAGAAAGTCTGATATCCTTAGCCCTCTGGAGTCTGAGGCTGATTTGGGGCTTGGAGAAGTTTTGGCATGCCCTGACATTTGTGCTTTTTTCAGTTGTTCATAAACATATAAATGACAAAAGTGTCATTACGCTGTATTCAGCACAAACTAGGCTACAATAATATGTGAGGAACATGTATGTACATGTTTGTATTTTTGAAGGAATAACGTTTATGCGTGGTTATTGAAAAAACAAAAAACTTAAGTCACTGAAATAAAGCCAAAAAATATATATTAAATCTGTGTTCACAAGACTTCTGGGTATTGGAGGTTGTAGACTAGAGTTTTTGCTTCAGAATTATGTAAAAATTATGCTGCCTACTCCTTCATATAAAACAATATATTGATTTAGTTTTTGTAAGACACTTTTTGTCAAGAAACACAGTATGCGTGGAGGCGTGAATCTGCATGAATAATGGGCCATTTACACCTGAGAAGACAAAAGAATCACATAATAATGACCTGAAATGACTTGCATATTAATGAGGCCTTTCAGTCAGGTAGGGTGTGAAAAAAAAACCTCTGTAATAATGTCTCAGCTCATCATAAACGGCAATACTGTGAAATATTATTACAATTTAAAATAATGCTATTATATTCTTTAAAATATAATGTATTTCTGTGATGCAAAGTGTCTGAACAATTATGTTACCTCTATGGCATTTCATATAGGCTTTTAGCTTAAAAGCATGCACATTTGGAGAAATATTGATGGATTCTTATATATTTCTATCAATTTTCTATACTGAGAAGTAATATTTATTGTCATCAATATGAGTGCTGGATACTGTGTTTTCAATTCATACTACAAATTATTCTAAAGAAGAAGAGGAAATTTCAGGAATGGTGTTTTTAATTCATACTTGCAGCCGGAGGGCGCTCTCTGTACACCTTTAGGCCACAAATTCATATAAAGAAGAAAAGGAACTAGGAACTAACGGCATGTCTTCTACAGATCGCTAACCATGGCTTTAACATCCAAATAAACACTTTTCAAGACAATAAATACACGATTGAGACAATGAATGCATGTATTGCCTCTGAATTTGCGTCTGAATAGCGCTGGCTCCGTGGGCGTGGCCGCATTAGCGGGTAATGAGCTGAATCACAGACTTCTGACATGGCTCTCTTTTCATACAGATTACATAAACACAGAATGTTTGTTTTCGATTTGACTTGCACGATTTAAAACCTGACATTTCAACGTTTCTTTAGACATAAGTGTCATTTTTTTGTCATTAGTATTCATAAGTTACAGTTCATTTTCTGAGAACTATCAGATTGGACTTCGTTCAGAGGGAGAGGAGAGATCACGCATCATGTTAGTTTTCTTTATTTTACAAAAAGCACAACATTGTGTTTTTACTCTGAGTGTACACAAATAAAAGAAGACATTCTATAGTTTCAGTTGATATATTACTTATGTCTCTATGACAAGAAATGACGGAGTATTTTAAGTCTATTTTACTGCAATGTGAAAAAAATCCTGCAAAACGCGCTGGCGCGTTTTCAGACCTCAGGGAGTTAAGATAGAGAGTACAAAAAGACATAGAAACTCCAATATCTTTACCCATTTATTTAACAATCATAATATTACTCTTTTTCAGCCCATCCTTACATTCAGTCCCTTCGGGAACCAGGTGCCCAGCCTCTCAATCCAATGCCTTTCCCTCCTCAACCTAGCCCTCTTGCTCCACTCTGGGTTGTGCTCCAGTCCACAGATCTTCAAGCTTTGTATGCCATGCCTTCTGAAATGAGGCACTATGTGAATCACAGATTCTTACCCCTCCTATACACCGCCATCATCCTGTATCGCGCCCCCAGCGCCTCATCCTGTGCCAGCCTATTAAATTTTTCCCGATGGCCCAGGCCAGGCCTCTGGCAGTCCCAGAGAACTGAACGACCAGCGGAAGGATTCTTTTTCTTGCTTACTGCAAGGTGTGGCCCCCTACCCCTGCCTCCTCCTCCACCACGGCCCTCAGAAATCCTCTGGAGTAACCCCTCCTCTTCAGCACCCCAAACAATGTCCTAATGGCCTCAACCCTGTCTCCTTCCCTGGTGCAGTTCCTCCTGAACCTCAACAACTGGGCCTTCACTATCCCCCTAAAAACGTGCGCGTGAAGATGACTGTCCCGGTGCAGCAGGGCGTGCGTATCCGTGCTCTTAAAATACACCCTTGCGTCCAGCCTCCCAGAATCCTGAAACCCAGGCCCCTTAAAAATGGTTGTGTCCAAAAAGTTGATCTCATCCTCATTCTTCTCCACCTTCACCCGAATGGATGGGTGATGTTGGTTGAGGGTCCCCACAAAGTCCTTTAAGTCCTCCTCAGTGCCCTCCCAGACCCCCCATATATATCGTCCAGATATCTCCAATAATGACTGGGCCTGCTCCTGCATTTGAGGAACACCGACTCCTCCCAGTCTGTCATGTAGATGTTGGCATACGTGGGGGCGAACCTTTTTCCCATGGCCGTGCCCTTCAACTGCAAATAGTATCACCCATTGAATTCAAAATCATTCCTCTTCAGGCTCAACTCCAGCAGCCTCCTGATACTCTCATCCTGCCTACCCTCCTCTGGAAATTTCAGTTGGCATCTTTGGACTGCCTCCAGTCCCCTCTCCATCTCTATATTAGTATATAGGCTTTCCACGTCCATCGAAAAGAGACTGGTGCCCGGACTGATCCTAATGCCCTGCACCCTTTCCAGAAAATCGTATGTGTCCTTAATATAGCTGGCATGTTGCATGGAGAGTGGACCCAGATGTTTGGTGATGAACTCTGCCACCCCATAGCTCTCACTACCACAATCTGATACTATCAGTCTTCCCGGGGGGACATCTGGAAATGGCAAGGTAGCTCTATCTTTATAAATTTTCGGAAGCAAGTAAAATCTCCTCTCCCTGGGAATGTCCTGACCCTTAATGTACTGGACCTGCTTAGCACTCAGCCAACCCCCTCCCGTAACTGCCCCAGCTCCTCCCTAATCAACCCCACTGACTCTAGAAAAATGGGCTCCTGTAATTCCTCATAAGACTCCCTATCCTCCAACTGCCTCCCAGCCTCCCTGCCTCCCTGCCTCCCTAATGTACTGCTCCCAATCCATCACTACCACCATACTTCCCTTGTCAGCTGGCTTAATAACCAACGAATGGTCTGCCCTAAGTCCCTTTAAGGCCTCCCACTCCCCCCTCGATAAGTTACTCTCTTCCCAAACCTCCCTCACACCCCTCATCATTTTTTTGTCCTCCTCAATTATTCACCATACACACACCCCCACCTGACATCTCCACGGCTCCCACTCAGATGGGCCTGTAAAGGAAACTCTCTGCCCTCCCCCTCCTCCCCCTCGAAAAAGTCGGCTAGCTTCAGCCTTCTATGATAAGCCGTGAGGTCTGCCTCTGCCTTTAATCTATTCCAGCTCGTCATCCCCACCCCTTAGGAATAAAAGACAACCCCCTTTGCAAAAGGTTCAACTCCATTTTATTCAATACTCTGGTTCGGGAGAGGTTCACAACTGTCCCCAAACTTTGGTTAACCGGGTGTCTCTCCCTTAACAACTTCAAAGCCCTCCCCCAGTGATCCCACATGGCCCGCCCCGTTATTCCAGTCCAATGAGTAAAATCATGCTCCATTTTAAAGTATTCTTAAGGTAAGACCTCCAGTGCCCTACCCGTGCTAGTGATGTGTGTGTTTATTTGATTCAGCATGCCACACTGCTCCTTTGGAAGATGCCTGTTGAAGTTAACGATGGGAATGAAGATCCTAGCATTCGGAAATTCAATTAAATTCAATTTCAATTCAAATTTATTTGTATAGCGCTTTTCACGATACATATCATTTCAAAGCAGCTTTACAGAAAATGGATGTCAACATTACAATTTAAAGAATGTAGTTAGCAAATAATATACTTTAGGTAATTAATTACAATCACTGTTAGCAGTTTAACTGAAGGTAGAAGCAAAGAGCTCCTGGAAAATGAATTACATTAACAATAAATTAGGATATAGAGATTGTGCAATGTGAATGTTGATCCAGATGATTGCGTCTTCTGAAGTCCTCGCAGGAGCTGGCGCCGTCTCTTCACAGGTGATGGTCATCTGAGGTCTTCTTAAGAGGCTGGATCCAAACTGAAGCTGATGTACTCTCTAGTCACCTCAGGGCGGGTGTCCCGAGGTAAAACAGAAAAGCAAAAGGAGAATAATTAGCGTAGCTGCTGTTCATAACTTTAAGCAAAGATAGTCATGTGCAGTTGATCTGGTATGAGATGCATTATGTGAATGCTTGGCTAAAGAGATGCGCCTTTAATCTAGATTTGAACTGGGTGAGCGAGTCTGAGCCCCTAACATTATCAGGAAGGCTATTCCAGAGTTTAGGAGCCAAATGTGAAAACGCTCTCCCTCCTTTAGTGGACTTAGCTATCCTAGGTACAACCAGAAGTCCAGAGTTTTGTGACCTTAGAGAGCGTGAAGGATTGTAGGGCGATAGAAGATCGGTTAAGTACACAGGAGCTAAACCATTTAGAGCCTTATAGGTCATTAGCAATACTTTATAATCGATACGGAACTTAATAGGTAACCAGTGTAGAGATGATAAGATTGGTGTTATATGATCATATTTTCTTGACCTGGTAAGAACTCTAGCAGCTGCATTTTGTACTAATTGTAGCTTGTTTATTGAGGAAGCAGGACAACCAGCTAATAATGCATTACAGTAATCTAGTCGAGACGTCATGAAAGCATGAACTAACTTTTCTGCATCAGAAATAGATAACATATTCCGTATTTTAGCAATGTTTCTGAGGTGAAAGAAGGCTGTTTTTGTAACATATGAAATATGATTTTCAAAGGACAAGTTGCTGTCTAATATAACACCCAGGTCTTTAACTGTCGAGGATGGAGTAACAGTACATCCTTCTAAATGCAGATTGTAGTCTGAGAGATTCTGTGTACAGGTTTTTGGTCCAATAAGTAATACTTCAGTCTTATCTGAATTTAATAGAAGAAAATTACTAGTCATCCAATGTTTTAATTCTTTAACACACTCTGTCAGTTTGGATAATTTAGAGATTTCATCTGGTCGTGATGAAATATATAACTGAGTATCATCGGCATAGCAGTGGAAACTAATTCCATGTTTTCTTATAATATTGCCGAGTGGCAGCATGTAAATTGAAAATAGCAGAGGGCCTAACACAGATCCTTGCGGCACTCCATAGTTTACTATCGTTATCTTAGATTTTTCCCCGTTTATATAAACAAAATTGTGACGGTCTGATAGGTACAACTTAAACCACCGTAATGCCTGTCCCTGAATACCAGTGTAATATTGTAGTCGATCTAAGAGTATTATATGATCTATAGTGTCAAACGCAGCACTGAGATCAAGTAACACTAGTATTGAGACACAGCCTTGGTCAGAAGCTAGAAGCAAGTCGTTTGTAATTTTAACGAGCGCAGTTTCTGTGCTATGATGAGACCTGAATCCTGACTGGAATTTTTCATAGATAGAGTTTTTTTGCAAGAAGGAGCACAATTGGACCGACACTACTTTTTCTAGTATTTTAGACATAAATGGAAGATTTGAAATGGGTCTGTAATTTGCTAATATGTTTGGATCTAATTGTGGTTTCTTAATGAGAGGCTTAATAACTGCTAGCTTGAACGATCGTGGGACGTGACCTAGAGATAAAGACGAGTTGATAATATTGAGAAGAGGTTCTTCTGCTACAGGTAACAGTTCTTTCAGTAGTTTAGTGGGTATTGGATCTAATAAACATGTTGTTGGTTTAGACGCAGTAATAAGTTTATTTAGCTCTTCCTGTCCTATAGTTGTAAAGCACTGCAACTGTTCTTGAGGGGCGATAATTGAGGCTGAATCATAAAAATCTGTCAAAGGTTGTACATTTACAATTTTATTTCTGATACTTTCGATTTTTTCATTAAAGAAATTCATAAAGTCATCACTACTAAACTGTAATGAAACATTTTGTTCTGGTGATATCTGTTTATTTGTTAATCTAGCTACTGTACTAAATAAGAACCGTGGATTGTTTTGGTTATTCTCTATAAGTTTGCGAAGATGCTGAGCCCTGGCTGCTTTTAGAGTCTTTCTATAGCGGGATGAACTGTCTTTCCATGCGATTCTGAAGACCTCTAAACGAGTTTGTCTCCATTTGCGTTCTAGATTACGAGTTTCTCTTTTCATAGCGCGAGTAATACTGTTGTACCATGGAACAGTATTTTTCTCTCTAACCTTTTTTAATCTCATCGGTGCAACAGTATCTAATGTACTAGTAAAAATGGTGCACATGCTGCTAGTCATTTCCTCAAGATCATTTGCGTGTTTGGGTACGATGAGCAGCTGAGACAGATCAGGCAGATTATTTGTGAATTTATCTATAATTGTCGGGAGTATTGTTCTGCCTAGTCGATATCGTGGCGCAATTTGACAAATATCATCAGTATGCAGTACGCATGTTACAAGGTAGTGATCAGAGACGTCATCACTTTGCGGTAGAATTTCTATATCAGTAGGATTTATTCCATGTGATATAATTAAATCTAGAGTATGATTAAGACGGTGAGTGGGTCCAGTGACGTTTTGTTCGACCCCAAATGAGTTTAGTAAATCTGTAAACGCAGCCCCTAACGTATCATTTGTATTGTCTACATGAATGTTAAAATCTCCAACAATCAGCGCTTTATCAACGTTGACCAATAGGTCTGAGAGAAAGTCTGCAAACTCTTTTAGGAAATCAGCATAAGGCCCTGGAGGTCTATAAATGGTAGCCAAAGCAAGAGATAGTAGCGACTTTTTACTTATATCTGAGAGTGTAACATTTAGCATAAGAATTTCAAATGAATTAAACCTGTAGTTTGTTCTCTGAGTAACATTAAGTATCTCTCTATAGATTGTTGCTACACCACCGCCACGGCCAATCAGGCGGCATTTATTTTTATAACGGTAGCCAGGAGGACAAGACTCATTAAGACCAAAATAATCATTTGCTTTAAGCCATGTTTCAGTAAGGCAAATTACATCAAGACTTTTATCCGTGATAATTTCATTTATGATAACTGCCTTAGGTGTCAGCGATCTAATGTTTAGTAGCCCTAGTTTTAGAGATTGTTTTTGTTCAGTAATTTTACAAAAATCTGGTTTGATCACGATTAGGTTTTTTCTAGATCCTTTATTTTTATTGTTAAACCTCACTATTCGGGGAATAGACACAGTTTCTATAGACTGTACTACACTCACATTTCTATCAATGAAGTGGGCAGAACACAGGCTGTGATTTGAGGTTTGACTTACTAGTCATATGGTGCGAAGCGTCTTGGAGATGTTCTCTGACAGAAGATCAGCTCCGATGCTGCTGGGGTGCAGGCCATCAGCACGGAAAAGCCTAGGACGCTCCCAGAAAAGATTCCAATTATTTACAAAGAGCAGCTTCTGTTCATTACACCAAGACATCAACCATTCATTTAAAGCAAATAATCTACTGAACCTTTCATGTCCTCGTCGGTACGTCGGAAGCGGTCCGGACACGATGATCTTCGTCGCGGGCGATGTGGCTCGTACCGTCTCGATCAGGCTTCTGAAGTCCTGCTTCAGCACCTCCGTCTGCCGCAGCCTGGTGTCGTTCACCCCCGCGTGCAGCACTACAGCTCCGATGGTCTCAACACCATTGAGGATCGCGGGAATCTGCGCAGAGACATCGAGAACACGAGCACCAGGAAAACAGTGACTGCGCACCTTACCTTTGGCTGTGGTAGCGTGGACGTGGCGGACGATGGAGTCTCCGATGACCACGGCGTCGCGTTCTGCCTCGCGAAGAGGGGAGAAGCAGTTCCGTGTCGAGACGTCGAAGACCGGGGGCGGCGGAGGAGAGGTCCTGGTCCGAGGCCTGGCTCGCGTCTTCCGCTGCTGAAGCACCCAAGGTCCCTGGTGTGACGGCGCCGGAGTGAACGAGGGCTGGGATGAACGCGTTCTTGGTGCTCGGGCCCTGTGCAGAGAAACACACGGCGTAGAGGAGGCAGGAGTGTTAATATCGCGCTGCAAACTTACCGAGGGTTGGTGAGCGTCAGCGCGAGAGGTTTCCAGCGCTGTCTGCCGCTCGCGTAACTCGGCCTGCTTCTCGAGAAGGATCCGGATCTGCCGCTCCACGGCCTCCAGTTCCAACTGCACCGCATGCAGCTCAAACGTGTCCTCACCTGCACACAAAGGTAGAGAAACATCCAATACACTCGCCATTAGAGTAACTTAGATGAAACAATAATATTGTGAGAGAGAAGAGTACAAACGCTAGCGTAGCGTGGGCGTGGCATGCCGCTAATGCTAACGGGCTAAAGCTAGTAGCGAAAGTTCGGGAAGTCGGATAAAACTAGCGATATCAAGGTAATCCAAATGTTTTTTATATAAAATAATGTTGGGGATGTGTTCCCCCACCGAAAAAGAAAGAGTGATAGATTATAAGTTAGATTTTACGAGGCAAAAACAAACAATTAGGAATCAGCTCGACGGAGCTCTAGCTCAAACAACGCGGCAGCAACAAACAGGACGTGACGTAATGACGGAAATGTGTTCCTTGCCACTCCAAGGGTCTTTTTGACCAGTTTACCCACCCTTTCCGCTGATGCATATCCCCTGTCGTTGATTCCAGACAATAAAATCACTGTTGTGACCCAATCCATAGTAGGGGTCCGGTTTCTCAGGATTTCATAAGCATGGAACCAGTGTGCCCCCGGTTAGCACTCCACTTGAACCTGATTAACAATTGCTGGTAGCCTCCCCATATTGGAGTCCCCCAAGATCAGGACTGGTCGTTCGGGCCTAAGGGACCAATTCCTAATTTTATTCCCCCATGCTCTCATCTCCTAAACATCGGCTCCTCCTCATCATCGTCCTGTCTCTTCCTCTTCTCACCGGCATCTTCCTCCTTCTCCTCCTCCCTCCGGGCCACCTGTGGCTGGCTGCCCTCTCCTGCCCCTTGGGACTGGCTGCTTCCTCCTGCCACCTCATCCGCTGTCATCCAAATAATATCGTCATCCACCTCAGACCCCTCTGAGCCCACCAACACAACAATGTCCTGTTCCTTAAACATATATAAATAAGGCAAAAAAAAATAATAATTACACAAACTTTCAGCCCTACCACCACCCAATCCACCTTCTCCCTGGAACCTATCCCCCCCTGACAACAGCACCTACCGGAGCCTGGATCTCCCTGGCCTCAGTACCTTCTTGTACCGGTAGGGCCTGCACCTCCCTGGTGGCAGGACTTCTCGGAGACAGGACCTCCCTGGCCTCAGTACCTCCCTGTACCGGTAGGGCCTGGACCTCCCTGGTACCAGTACCTCTCAGCCCGGTCGGAGCCTGTACCTCTCTGGTAACAGTGCCCCCTCCCATCCCTGCCAACTCCGATCCCTGGTCGACCTATTAAATAAAGCATTAATCCCCCCCCCTTTTTTTTCCAAAAAAAGAAGAAAAAATAGTCCAAACCTCTTACCCCAACCCACAACTCCCTGATTTCCCTGGTGGCTTCCCATATGGTGCGCTCCTGGATGTTCCTGAGGTTCCTGTGCGACCACCTGACTGCCACCTCCAGGGCCCTATCCCCCTCCTCCTCGTCCATCTGAGCCAGCCCAGTCAGGACCTCCTCACGGATCGAACTGTAATGACTCCTGAGAATTCCTAGGCTCTCATCCAGCCACCTCCTGGCATTCCCATATAGTTTCCAGCCCGTTGTTGGTGTTGGGGCTGCTGGAACTACCACCACCCCTAACCATCTGGCAACCCTTTGAAGGGTTCATCCTCCGCCTCCCCCAGGTTCCTCAAATTATGTGTTATCTTAATAACTTTTACAAAGGTAACATTATATTGTCGAGAACAGCACTAATGTAGTGCGATTGGTGCAGTTAGTTTTGTCTGCGAAAGATGAGGTAATTTGATTGAATGTCGTGTATATACGACATTTTACCTGCTAAAAATACATGTTCAGTTTTCATGTTATTTTAAGGTGGAGTAGAATAAAATGAACAGCATTTTTTGCATACGTCAGTTTGAGAAACACTGTTGGATATCAGCCTACACTTTGGGCACAGATTCAGTCAGTAAACAAGACCAACTGAATGACACTTTAATTTAAGTAGTGTGCCGTGTCACCCCCCTCGGTGGTTTCTGCCGCGACCACGTAACACTATCTTGGTCACGAGCCACTTCCTCTATTCATATTACTCAACTCCTGTAAAAGGTTTACCTTTATAGATTCAGGAGGAGTCAGGTAGGCGTATAATATTTTCTTTTTAGATTATACTATCTCAGGGTCTACTTCTGATCACTACCGTACCTCCTAGGCCTACAGTTCAGATATCAACCAAGCCTACCTGGGTGGGGTGGGTTAGCCTTCCGTTCAGTGCACCACAGCTGGCTCTTCACCCTTAGAGGACAGATATGCCTGTTGGGACTGTATGGCAACCTTGACTGACTTGTAGAGTCCATCGGGATATCTTTATAAAAATATATCTTTTTCAGACAGTCAACTTCTGATACCCCAAATGGATTCTCACTCTCCAACAATAAACAGACTGAGACAATGCTATCAGAGTTTGAGGGCAGTCCTCATTCTCATTTTATTATTTCTTGCAAAGGCAAAAGCTAAGCTGGAAGTTCCATGGGCCATATAAATAATTACATTTTAAAGCTTACCCTCTTCTCTATTCAGTATATGTTTTCTCTAAGAAAATCAGGTGTCTTCTTTGATCTTCTGAGGGCTGCGGTCTGGCGTTGGCTTCCGCTTGCTGCTTGCTTGTATGCTCTTTCTTTCTTCAGCAAAAACTACACAACTACTACTCCAACTACACAGAGAGCTATAAAGGCCCCTGTATTTATATTCTCTTTTGACGCACTTTATCTTTTCATTTGCGCACATGTAGTTTCTACTTGCGTCAATTGCTAGGTTACTTGTCTATCACCTTTTTTTCACTTGCATCTATGCATTTTGTATTCGCAGCAATGGCTTAAGCAATACACACATTCCTTTATTATACATTTTTATCAGATTTCTACCTTGCTAGACATTTATTTCCTAACTGTCTTCATTTTTATCAGTTACACACAACAATGCTTCTATCCCCCAGAACCCATGTTCACCTACACACATAATGCGGTATAACTTCACTCAAGCCCACAGCATATGTTTTTGTATGTCTCATCTATGAAAACTTCATAGACCCCAGAGATTCTCCAAGTTCAGCAATTTTCTGCTTTTTATTATCTCTTTTAAATTCTTTATCAAATTGTTTGGAAGAGAACACTTCATTTCTCTTGACAGTAGAAAATCTCAAATGAAGATCACTGAACTCCAGCTTACTTGTCTGTGTTTTCAGATCATCCGCGCTTCAGTGTAGAGAGGGCGCACGTGTGCGTGGTTGCCAGATAGCAAGATTAAGTAAAACGTGTTCTTTTAACAGAAAAGCTCTGATTGGGGGTTTAAATTTGGAAATCTGGCAACCGTAAGCATGACCGCTCATAAAGACAGTCTGTAATGTTTTGTCTCTTTTATTCGACAAAAACAAAAAGTGATTTCAAAAGAGTGATTTTGGTCAAGGGTTTAGTCTTTTAGCCACATTTCAGCCTTGTCTTTTTTCATCAACTATATTGCACATGTAGTTTTAGTCACGTTATCGTTAAATGAAATTGGTGTCGTCTCTCATCGTCTCGTCTTAGTCATGGAAAAAAAAGGTCGTCAACGAACATTTTTCGTCATAGTTTTCATTAACAAAATTAACACTGATCTGGACCACGTCCCCACTGATGTGGACATGCGTCTGCTTAATGTGTTGAGACTGCAAAATGTCAAAGTTGATTTTCTCCAGCTATATGCCGTGACGCCCCACTGTCACGTGGAAGCTACAGCAAAGCACCCCGTAAGCCGCGTTGTGACCAACATGCACACTGAGCGACACAGAAAAATGATCAACTCAATGGCAGCACGCTACATGGAACATTTGGACCACCTTGCACTAAAGACTGTAACGGACATATGTGAGGTTAGAGTTTGTGTGTCTTGTGGGTCCTGATGTCTTTGCACAGTTTTCACCTGTTCATTTCTTTAACAAAACAATGTTGGACAATTTACTAGAGAACGTGCAGATGCTGGTACCTTTCATGGATGATGTAGATGGCCACGGCCTCCGCCATGTGGTACAACCAGTGGCGACATATCAAAGCACATCGCTCAACGATGTGTTGTATACAGCCCGAGGTCTTGGTGGCTACGAGAACAGCTGGCGGGCGTTCCAGCTGGAGCTGGCGGCCGAGGAGTTATTTTTTGGATGCTCCCTTTGTCGATCTACCCGCCACTACCCAGCCACCCTGGGCGTCAGTGCAAGCAGTCCAAATAGCAACACCCGGATGAGGGGATTCTTGGGCTTAGGTCCCATAGGGAGCACCAGTGTGGGGGGGTCCCATAGGGAGCACCAGTGTGGGGGAGTCCCCTCCCCCCCTTGACATATGGATCAAGGATCCTGTACAGACGGCACGTGTACCTAACCGACACCCTTAATCCCGGCCCAGTCATAGTAGGAGAGCAGCTAGTGCGCATCCTCCTCTGCGACTTATATCAATGGGATGAACACATGCCCGGTCAGTCTCTCAAAGGCAAGGAATGTCCCTTTGGTGGCCATCTGGTCGATTGCCGCACTGTCATGGAGTTCAGCCGCGAGGTGGTGGGCCAAAAGGCGTTCCGTTACCCCCTCACATTTGGAAGAGCGGTGGACATGGTGACAGCAATGGGGTATGACCCAGCGCACTGCGTCAGCCTTGGCTTGTCCAAGTACAAGTATTTTTCACATATTAAATACTGGGATGAACAGCATCACCTGAAGGCTTGGTGGAACACAAAGGACTACATCGAACTTTACAAACAAACCGAGATTCTGTCTGCTGCTGCCCAGGTAGCTTCCTATTTGGGTGATGTTTGCACCAAAATAGATGAGCTGGGGCTGTCGTATGCCATGAATCTCAAGAAGTATTGTGAGCATGGAATGCCCTGGATGGAGTTGTGCATTGAGTTGCTGCCAAGGGGAATGTCGCGGGAGAGGATCATTAATGTTCTGACTTTTTTGAGCTGTGTCGGCATGGTACAGAATGGAGACTATGTGTCGTTCCAGAAGTTAGCAGAGGTGGAACGCGACCTCCCCGTGACACAACGCCATCTCCAGGATTTACATGTCCTGTCCAAGCTGCTTCTCTTCCTCCGACCATCAGTATGGTGTTTCCATAAGTCCATACCATACAAGCTGATCGTACATTCACCAGTTGCACAGAGCACAACCCGTCCACGTCCACCTCCACCTCCCCAGGAGGAAAGGCCCAAAGATATTGAACAAGAGGAACCTGAGGAGCAGGTAGTGCAATGAGTGGAACTAACATCAGTCCCTGCCAGCTCCAGTGCGAGGTGGACAAACATGGAGATCAGCTACATTGACGTCAGTCCCACCGTTTCTCACAACACTGCCTACCAGGCGTACTTGAAGCGGTGCCAGAAGTATTCCGTGTCTGTATGCACCTTTGCTGCCTTTAAAAGGAAACGACAGCACGTCTTGGACGAACAATGAAGGTGCTCACTTTAATTGTTTTGGACTGTTTGTTTTTTAAAGTGATGCACCCAACAATTTACAGTTCAGTATTTTGCGTGTGAAAGTTCTAACTAATTTTTCTAGTGATTTTGCACTTTACTTTTTTGATTATGTGACATAGAATGGCCATTTTTTCTTCTTTTATATAGTTATGTTCATTTTTGGAGGCAGTAGCATTTCCAAAACATTACAAAGAATGAAGAGTCCAGTTAAACCACCTTAGAAAAAGGGCCAACTTTGCCCATAACACAGATGTGGTGAGACAAGGACATGGGGAGATGATTGCCAGCTACCGTCCAAAAAAAAGGAAAAAGAGCCAAATAATGTATTCACTGCATTTACACCCAAGCGCTTTACAACAAGAGTATCCTTTGAAAACATATCAAAAACTATGATGATGTTTCATGCGTAGTTCATCATGGAGCTGGGGCAGCACATGTTCAACAGGACCAGACGTGACTACATCAGGCAGAAGATGAGAGTTGGCAGACTTCTTCTTGAAGCAAGGAAGATTACACCACTGAGAAAAATGGTAGACTTCATCATTCCAGCAAACTTCAAACATGTCATATCACGGTCAATGACATGACATGTATTTTTTTGTGCCCGAAAAACAGCAAATGAGTATTCGATTATAAATATTTTTTTTCTTTTTTTTTTTAATCTTGATCACATGGTCAAACATTTGTAAAGGTGTCCAAGTTAATACCTGTGTTAATACCATGGTGTAACCAATATGTCAGGTGCCACGACCTGAGTTACAGTTAAACCAACTGAAAAAGTCATGTTAATTCATGTTTCTGAATATATTATATACATATTAATAAATATATAAAGGTTTCTGTAAGATATTAAGTTGTTTAAAGGGTATTTCTATCAGGGATTGGAGGCATTATAATATTTCATGAAGTTCGGAAAGATGTGAGGTGATTTACAAGGACATCCGCGGGCCTCACTGCACAGGATGGTCTTAAGTTATGTCTTAAGGGATTGAACAGACGAGACAAACCACATTTCTTCTTATATTTTAAAAGACATCTGTGCGTGAATGCAGCTTATTAGATCTCCCGCTGTTGTAAGTAAATATGAGAAAGAAAAATCAATCACAGTTCTTGAAACAGAAAACATTCAGATAATCTTAAATACTGAAAGCACTCTTTGTTTATTGCTTGTAATATGTTTCTTTGCTCCTCTTTTTAGTGGGAGATATACAGACGAGGGTTTACATCACACAACATATGCATAACTGTATTTTGAAAATATAGAACCCCAATATAAACTAGAAAATATAAAACTTAATTTTGTGAATCCTGCGTTGAACTCCACGAGGTGTGGGAAGCAGTCTTCAGTAAAATGATGGGAACACCACAAAGATTGGGATTATATTGCTGTGGTATTGTTGAGAAAATTAATTTTGCAGCCTTGTCCCTTGAAAGTGAAAATAAAACATTTACTTTCACAGTGGGTCAAGTTGTTTGTCCATGGACAACGCAGAACATAGGCGGGTATTATGCTAATGTGTTACCCAGTGACATGTGGCCAGAAACGTTTAGGCTGATCGGAGTCGATTATTGTCTCTCAAAAAAAAAAAAAAAAAAAAACTTTATTTATTGTGCACTTTCAGCTTCACAACTTGGCACATTGCATGAAAGGTAACATTTGAAAATGCATAATAGAGCACTTTAAGTTTAAGTTTACAGTTATGAAGTTTAACAGAAATTTCATTTTTGGGTGTTCAGTCCTGCTTTATTTTGGTACAAGTGGTTTCCTCAGATTTGAAAGTGCTGCACAAACAATATTTTATCTGTGTGGGTGTCCACTGTCCTAATGTTTGAGAACATTTCAGCGCTTGCAGAGAGCTCTGTGTCTGTCCCATGAAAGAGAGGAGCTAGTTTGTTTTTCTCCCCATTGTAGTTTAATATTTATACAGGCAGGACTGATATTTTACTGTTATTGTGGGTCATTATCAGCACATGATCATTAAACCAATTCAAATCCAGAAGACTGGGAACCATTGGGACAAGTCAGAAAGATTTCACCTAACGCAAGTACTACTGAAACACTCATTCCTCATTCAATTTTCTGCTTCACTCATAAAAATGTCACAATATTTAAGTTGTTTTTTCTTCTTTGGTGTTTTACGACAATTAGCATCCAAAATGGAAATATCTCTGAACCATCATCATCCAGTGATATGGTTTTTACCTGATCTCAGACCAGTTTTATTAACTTGTAGACATTTTAATGACATTTGTATAATAAAATTGAAGAGCTGTAGTTAATAGTCTCTTCTTGTCCTGATGATTAACCAAGCTCTCCATAAAACAAACAAAACAAGCCCTAGAAATGAATAATGAACACACATTATACAGAAACTTCATATTTAATGACATTCAGTGATATGTTATGCTCATTTAAAGGGGTCATATCATGAAAATCTGACTTTTCCCGTGTTTAAGTGCTATAATCGGTGCATCTACCAACACATTCAATGTGAAAAAGGACAACCCAGTATAATTTTGTTTTGGCAATCCTTTCTCTGCAAGCATGTGACAAATCAAGCCATTCTGATTCGATCCACTTGTGACATAGGAAGGGGATCTTATTATAATATTACCGCCACTTAATCTGTATGTTTCCACCATGTGTGCCTCATATGTCCTGAAAAGTGAAGCTGTGGGCTCTTTGATCGCCCCCTGGTGGCTGGATGCAGTACAGGTCATAAACCCCGCCCTCTCCATGTAAACTAATGGGACTTGAGTCAAAATAAAAAAATGAATTACACTTACATTAAGATTTTCCGAAAGATGGATTTGGTCATTTATGTTTGATTTTAGTTAGCAATTTGATGCTTTAGAAACAGTCATGTTGTTATGATTGACAGGTGTGATTGACTGTCTGAGCTTTCGAAGGAGATTGAAGATATACGTGATATACGTCACGTGATTACGTCACGTCCTGTTTGTTGCTGCCGCGTTGTTTGAGCTAGAGCTCCGTTGAGCTGATTCCTAATTGTTTGTTTTTGCCTCGTAAAATCTAACTTATAATCTATCACTCTTTCTTTTTCGGTGGGGGAACACATCCCCAACATTATTTTATATAAAAACATTTGGATTACCTTGATATCGCTAGTTTTATCCGACTTCCCGAACTTTCGCTACTAGCTTTAGCCCGTTAGCATTAGCGGTGTGCCACGCCCACGCTACGCTAGCGTTTGTACTCTTCTCTCTCACAATATTATTGTTTCATTTAAGTTACTCTAATGGCGAGTGTATTGGATGTTTCTCTACCTTTGTGTGCAGGTGAGGACACGTTTGAGCTGCATGCGGTGCAGTTGGAACTGGAGGCCGTGGAGCGGCAGATCCGGATCCTTCTCGAGAAGCAGGCCGAGTTACGCGAGCGGCAGACAGCGCTGGAAACTTCTCGCGCTGACGCTCACCAACCCTCGGTAAGTTTGCAGCGCGATATTAACACTCCTGCCTCCTCTACGCCGTGTGTTTCTCTGCACAGGGCCCGAGCACCAAGAACGCGTTCATCCCAGCCCTCGTTCACTCCGGCGCCGTCACACCAGGGACCTTGGGTGCTTCAGCAGCGGAAGACGCGACTCCCATCTTCGCGAGGCAGATCGCGACGCCGTGGTCATCGGAGACTCCATCTTCCGCCACGTCCACGCTACCACAGCCAAAGGTAAGGTGCGCAGTCACTGTTTTCCTGGTGCTCGTGTTCTCGATGTCTCTGCGCAGATTCCCGCGATCCTCAACGGTGTTGAGACCATCGGAGCTGTAGTGCTGCACGCGGGGGTGAACGACACCAGGCTGCGGCAGACGGAGGTGCTGAAGCAGGACTTCAGAAGCCTGATCGAGACGGTACGAGCCACATCGCCCGCGACGAAGATCATCGTGTCCGGACCGCTTCCGACGTACCGACGAGGACATGAAAGGTTCAGTAGATTATTTGCTTTAAATGAATGGTTGATGTCTTGGTGTAATGAACAGAAGCTGCTCTTTGTAAATAATTGGAATCTCTTCTGGGAGCGTCCTAGGCTTTTCCGTGCTGATGGCCTGCACCCCAGCAGCATCGGAGCTGATCTTCTGTCAGAGAACATCTTCGCACCATATGACTAGTAAGTCAAACCTCAAATCACAGCCTGTGTTCTGCCCACTTCATTGATAGAAATGTGAGTGTAGTACAGTCTATAGAAACTGTGTCTATTCCCCGAATAGTGAGGTTTAACAATAAAAATAAAGGATCTAGAAAAAACCTAATCGTGATCAAACCAGATTTTTGTAAAATTACTGAACAAAAACAATCTCTAAAACTAGGGCTACTAAACATTAGATCGCTGACACCTAAGGCAGTTATCATAAATGAAATTATCACGGATAATAGTCTTTATGTAATTTGCCTTACTGAAACATGGCTTAAACCAAATGATTATTTCGGTCTTAATGAGTCTTGTCCTCCTGGCTACCGTTATAAAAATAAATGCCGCCTGATTGGCCGTGGCGGTGGTGTAGCAACAATCTATAGAGAGATACTTAATGTTACTCAGAGAACAAACTACAGGTTTAATTCATTTGAAATTCTTATGCTAAATGTTACACTCTCAGATATAAGTAAAAAGTCGCTACTATCTCTTGCTTTGGCTACCATTTATAGACCTCCAGGGCCTTATGCTGATTTCCTAAAAGAGTTTGTAGACTTTCTCTCAGACCTATTGGTCAACGTTGATAAAGCGCTGATTGTTGGAGATTTTAACATTCATGTAGACAATACAAATGATACGTTAGGGGCTGCGTTTACAGATTTACTAAACTCATTTGGGGTCGAACAAAACGTCACTGGACCCACTCACCGTCTTAATCATACTCTAGATTTAATTATATCACATGGAATAAATCCTACTGATATAGAAATTCTACCGCAAAGTGATGACGTCTCTGATCACTACCTTGTAACATGCGTACTGCATACTGATGATATTTGTCAAATTGCGCCACGATATCGACTAGGCAGAACAATTCTCCCGACAACTATAGATAAATTCACAAATAATCTGCCTGATCTGTCTCAGCTGCTCATCGTACCCAAACACGCAAATGATCTTGAGGAAATGACTAGCAGCATGTGCACCATTTTTACTAGTACATTAGATACTGTTGCACCGATGAGATTAAAAAAGGTTAGAGAGAAAAATACTGTTCCATGGTACAACAGTATTACTCGCGCTATGAAAAGAGAAACTCGTAATCTAGAACGCAAATGGAGACAAACTCGTTTAGAGGTCTTCAGAATCGCATGGAAAGAGAAAGACTCTAAAAGCAGCCAGGGCTGAGCATCTTCGCAAACTTATAGAGAATAACCAAAACAATCCACGGTTCTTATTTAGTACAGTAGCTAGATTAACAAATAAACAGATATCACCAGAACAAAATGTTTCATTACAGTTTAGTAGTGATGACTTTATGAATTTCTTTAATGAAAAAATCGAAAGTATCAGAAATAAAATTGTAAATGTACAACCTTTGACAGATTTTTATGATTCAGCCTCAATTATCGCCCCCCAAAGAACAGTTGCAGTGCTTTACAACTATAGGACAGGAAGAGCTAAATAAACTTATTACTGCGTCTAAACCAACAACATGTTTATTAGATCCAATACCCACTAAACTACTGAAAGAACTGTTACCTGTAGCAGAAGAACCTCTTCTCAATATTATCAACTCGTCTTTATCTCTAGGTCACATCCCACGATCGTTCAAGCTAGCAGTTATTAAGCCTCTCATTAAGAAACCACAATTAGATCCAAACATATTAGCAAATTACAGACCCATTTCAAATCTTCCATTTATGTCTAAAATACTAGAAAAAGTAGTGTCGGTCCAATTATGCTCCTTCTTGCAAAAAAACTCTATCTATGAAAAATTCCAGTCAGGATTCAGGTCTCATCATAGCACAGAAACTGCGCTCGTTAAAATTACAAACGACTTGCTTCTAGCTTCTGACCAAGGCTGTGTCTCAATACTAGTGTTACTTGATCTCAGTGCTGCGTTTGACACTATAGATCATATAATACTCTTAGATCGACTACAATATTACACTGGTATTCAGGGACAGGCATTACGGTGGTTTAAGTCGTACCTATCAGACCGTCACAATTTTGTTTATATAAACGGGGAAACATCTAAGATAACGATAGTAAACTATGGAGTGCCGCAAGGATCTGTGTTAGGCCCTCTGCTATTTTCAATTTACATGCTGCCACTCGGCAATATTATAAGAAAACATGGAATTAGTTTCCACTGCTATGCCGATGATACTCAGTTATATATTTCATCACGACCAGATGAAATCTCTAAATTATCCAAACTGACAGAGTGTGTTAAAGAATTAAAACATTGGATGACTAGTAATTTTCTTCTATTAAATTCAGATAAGACTGAAGTATTACTTATTGGACCAAAAACCTGTACACAGAATCTCTCAGACTACAATCTGCATTTAGAAGGATGTACTGTTACTCCATCCTCGACAGTTAAAGACCTGGGTGTTATATTAGACAGCAACTTGTCCTTTGAAAATCATATTTCATATGTTACAAAAACAGCCTTCTTTCACCTCAGAAACATTGCTAAAATACGGAATATGTTATCTATTTCTGATGCAGAAAAGTTAGTTCATGCTTTCATGACGTCTCGACTAGATTACTGTAATGCATTATTAGCTGGTTGTCCTGCTTCCTCAATAAACAAGCTACAATTAGTACAAAATGCAGCTGCTAGAGTTCTTACCAGGTCAAGAAAATATGATCACATATCACCAATCTTATCATCTCTACACTGGTTACCTATTAAGTTCCGTATCGATTATAAAGTATTGCTAATGACCTATAAGGCTCTAAATGGTTTAGCTCCTGTGTACTTAACCGATCTTCTATCGCCCTACAATCCTTCACGCTCTCTAAGGTCACAAAACTCTGGACTTCTGGTTGTACCTAGGATAGCTAAGTCCACTAAAGGAGGGAGAGCGTTTTCACATTTGGCTCCTAAACTCTGGAATAGCCTTCCTGATAATGTTAGGGGCTCAGACTCGCTCACCCAGTTCAAATCTAGATTAAAGGCGCATCTCTTTAGCCAAGCATTCACATAATGCATCTCATACCAGATCAACTGCACATGACTATCTTTGCTTAAAGTTATGAACAGCAGCTACGCTAATTATTCTCTATTTGCTTTTCTGTTTTACCTCGGGACACCCGCCCTGAGGTGACTAGAGAGTACATCAGCTTCAGTTTGGATCCAGCCTCTTAAGAAGACCTCAGATGACCATCACCTGTGAAGAGACGGCGCCAGCTCCTGCGAGGACTTCAGAAGACGCAATCATCTGGATCAACATTCACATTGCACAATCTCTATATCCTAATTTATTGTTAATGTAATTCATTTTCCAGGAGCTCTTTGCTTCTACCTTCAGTTAAACTGCTAACAGTGATTGTAATTTAATTACCTAAAGTATATTATTTGCTAACTACATTCTTTAAATTGTAATGTTGACATCCATTTTCTGTAAAGCTGCTTTGAAATGATATGTATAGTGAAAAGCGCTATACAAATAAATTTGAATTGAATTGAATTGAATTGAATATATTCTAACTATTAATTTTCAATTTCTGTGTTATTTCACACCGACAAAAGGAGTTGTTCAGCAGTAAACTGTATTAACCGACTGACAGGATCTGATGGATCACTGAGTTTTTTGTGGGCTTTAAAAGCGAATTAATAAATGTTATTAGCCTTGACACACTCTAAGTTGAAATAATTATCATCCTTATGTGACAGCAGTAAAGTCTACCAATATGCTGGCGAATCTGATATTATCAAATCACTGTTCATCCCATAGTTATGAAATAGTATATAATTGCTGAAATGCAGCTGCTCATGTATTTCCTTTACAACCTCCACTTCATTACGATGCACAAATTTAAGGTGTCTTGCCATTTTTGAATATGGCTTAGGGCGATAAAGGCAATACTGCTTCTTGTTGTATGTGTTGCGTTCCTGCTTTGGTGATGGCATGGACTGAACAAAAGTTGTGTCACCAGACAAGGTGTTTGTCTCTTTAGTTTGGCATTTCATCTTTTTTGGTGATGGTGCTGTCATAAATTGATCAGATGAACTGCCTGCCTCTTTGAGCGATTCTGGATGCATCAAAGCACGTTTACCCATGTCATGTCCAGAAGAACTACCATCCGATTCATCTGAGCTGATTTTTGGTATGTGGTCGACATCACTGTAGTCTGTGTCACTGACACTTCCTGAAAACTGAGAATTTGACAAAAACAAACATTTATATTGTTTAGTGATCACATGAGTACATCACTGCCAGAATCTAACAGAAGAGGAAGCATGTGAGCATAGTGTGCATGGCAGAGGTTCCTGTAATATTAGATTCCCTTGTGGATACAGGCAAGCAAAGTCATAATTACTCTGAGATAACAACCGGTTGGATGTAACAATCTCCTCTTTATTACAGCATTTTCAGGTGTTGTGTAGCACACGTGTCAAATAATATTGCACTTGTTACTAATATTACTATAGGCCAGTAGGTTCAACTATGGAGATGTAATAAAGACAACACTTGTTAAATAATAAAGCAAATCTTTGCATTAAAATGAACTATTAAAGAAATTGCTGATTTTTGAAGAAAAAAATGAAATAAAATGCTGAATAAACAATTTGTCACAGTTTTTGTTCAGTAGCAACACAGTGTGTTAAAGATGCTAAAGAGGATGTTTTGTTTTATACATTGTTGCAATATTACTTGAAACTGTGTTTACTAACTGATAAGACTATTTATTAGGTGCACTGAAAAGAATAATATTAATATACATCATCTGTGCAGGAGGTAGGGCCTTAAAAACATCAGCCAATCGTTTACGTGATCATCGCGTAAACGATTGGCCCTCTGGCTTGTCAATCACTGCCGTGACGTTCCTTGTGCGAGACGAGCGCGGCTGCTCTCCAGTAACTTTCCACACTCCACAGGCGCCGCATGCAATGTTTTTGTCAGGAGACAGGAGTAACAACTGCAGATTATGAGTTACCTGCAGTGAGTCCGACATAATGAATCCACTAACACGACACAGCTAATGCCGGTGGTAAACACTCGAGTTCCAATACGGGTGTTTACGAGTTTTGGGAGGCGTTCCTTCGAAGGAGGGGGGCTGTTCTTACGCATGCGCTCATTTCAAAAACTCACTAACAGTCTTTGGTTTCTCAGTCGACGAAAAGATCCTCTTTATCACCTTTAAGACTTTTCAATGAAATTCAATTGAAAGTAAGTGAGCAATTTCCCCTGACTCTTTCTGTTTGTTAGTTCAGTTATTCTGTTGGGTGAACCCTCTAGGCCAGTGGTCTCAAACTGCCGACCCGCCTTCCCCCTCCACCCGGCCGCGCCACTTTCTCCTTCTTTCCAAAGCGCTTGCGTTCCCGTAGCGTCTGTCGTTGCTATGGAACCATGAGTCGGGGGGTGAAAACTTTTAGAATTTAAAGATCAAGGTAAATTTTACTTAATTTGTCTTCCAGGAAACATGCAAATATCTTCTGTTGCTTCCAAAGGGAAGTACTAAATGAAAAAAAAAAGAAAAAAAAAATTCAACAAAAAAAGAAAAATTTGGACTTGTTCATCCTGTTCAAAAGTTTTCACCCCCCGACTCTTAATGCATCATGTTTCCTTCTGGAGCATCAGTGAATGTTTGAACCTTGAAAACTGATGAATCTGCAGGAGCTGGAGGATTTTTCTGAAGAACAGAGCTCAGTTTAACTGCTCAGAACAAACAAGAGACTCATGAACATCCATCACAAAACACAAAAACAGTCGTGGATCATCAGGTGACCACGCACAGTATTGAGAATCAAGGGTTCACATACTTATGAACGGGGTCATTTTTAATAAATTCAGCTATTGTTTTGTCTTGTGGATTATATGTAAACATCTTTTATGTAAAATATCTTACTCTGGACAGTACTAAATAAAAAATAACATGCATTTTTTATTATCCCTCTTATTTTATTAAAATAATTCACATTTTCACAGATTCTGCAAGGGGTTCCCAAACTTTCGCATATCACTGTATGTCATTAACTTCTACTTGATATTCTTGAATACTCGATTTGTTTTGCTCTTATTGGCCCTTTCTATAATGTTTGTATATAATGTGCCCTTTCTATAATGTTTGTAGCAATTTTTTGTCTTGTTTATAATGTGCAGTGATCAAATTAAAAGACAGCACGTTACAAATAGAAACCCTTTTTTCTGTGGGATTTAGTATCATTGTATATTGGAATAATAAATTAAGTATTAAATGATGTAAACTCAGTAAAAGTTTACTTAAAAGTAAACTTTTACTGTTTTCTAAGGGTTTCTTAATTTTAGACTAATGGCTCGTTTCCACTGAGCGGTACGGTTCGGTACAGTACGGTATGGTACACATTTTTTGCCGTTTCCATTGTCAAAAGTTGTGAATGGTACCCTAATTCAGAACCGTACCGTACCACTTTTTTGGGACACTTTCGTTGGGGTACCAAACACAACAGTACCGTACCAAAAGGGTGGAGCTACACTAACTGCAGAACGTTGATTGGTTGACAGAATATATAAAACACAACCCTGCCTCTTTTTGTTTTCATTAAAAAAATATGAAACCTATGAATGTGTGGTTCAGGCAATATGAGCATATGTACTCTGATTATCCTCACTGTATGTAGCCTATAATAAAATGAAATAAGACAAAACAACCTTCTCTTTTTGTTAAAAGTCAGTTTTAAAGCTGCAGTCCGCAACTTTTTTTGGTTAAAAATGATCCAAAATCAACTTTTGAACAAGTACATAACCAGCCAGTGTTCAAAACTATCTTATTATCTTAGCTCGATTCACAACAGTAAGCTTGTAATAATATTTTATAATAAGAGCGACATGGCGGATTTCCGCGGGAAATTCAAGCATGCAGCAGTTCCTCTGTGCGTCATTACGTCACGTCCCATCGAGAGGCTCAGTTATATCATGTGAGGATGCTGCCGGTAGCGGCACGTTTATAGCCTTTTCTCACAGCAGCTGAAATAATTAAACTTATCATTTTGATGGCGGATTATAATCCAGAAAGATCCAAATGACAATCATCAGTGACAACTGGAGATTCACCCGTAGTCAAAAAGCAAAAAACTTTGGACTGTGGAGTAGATACAGAAATTGAAATCTACAGGTAACGCTAATATACACTAAATACACAGTCACACAGTGCTGATGTTGTTAACAATAACAATTTGAGAACAATATAACAGTAATAATAATTTGCATGGTTTGGCATGGTCCGAGCTAAACGATCGTTAGATTTAATCATCATTGGCAGCGTGATTTGTAGGCCCAATGCTTTTTTCCTTAGTTGGTCAAAACAAAAGGCAGACATGTTACTTACTTGTTCAGATGATATTTTCCAGTGAAATTCTTATATTGGTCATACTGTCAAGACGTAGAATCTGTGATTCTGAAGTACAGTATCCACACCGGTGCGTGACTGACAGCAAGCATTAGATTCATCCACGCTGACGAGCCGTGCCGACGCACAACGCACGTACAGATAACTGTTCCGCATATGACTGCAATCGCATGTTTCAAACAGAGATGGCGACAAAGAGGAAAAACTGCGGACAGCAGCTTTAACTATCAATAATAACCATTATAAATGTATAAGTATAAAGTCTGAGAAGCTATTCAATAAGAAATAAAGACAAGCAAACAATTCAGTCAAAAGTACAGCGCACTAAGTACAACATTAAAGTTAAATAAAAATATTGTCATATAGCGCCAATGCGCTTCGGGCGACCCGTGTTCGAGTCCCGAACTTAGTCTAGTCCAGAGTTTAATAAGCTGATTTCCTGGAGGAAGAAAACTCATGTATTGATATACACTGTGTGTGTGTATGTGTATTCACTTTATTTTACATATATAACAATTTATTTTGATTTTACACCATTGTTTCTGGTTCAAATGTGATTTCTTCATGTTAAATTGACTTGAACTAGAACTCACTTGATGTTTTCATTTTGAAATAACATGTTTCAGTCACTTCCCATCATGCTTTGCACCGGGCTGAATTGGGAGAGTAAACGTTGAAATAAAGTGTTATTTTATGCATTTTTAGAAAGATGAGAATATGGAGAGACTTCTTACTGTTTAATGTTCTATTATGTAAAAGTTTTTGATATGTTAGTGTTTTTTGGAGATTACCGTTTGTGTTTGGGTTGAGGACCTGCTGACAAACATTGCCTTCTTTATATAATAAAACAAACACTATGATAGCACTCTAAAACAGAAAGATACATCATGATTGTTTACAATTTAACTGTTATAATCTGTACACACAAATGTAGGAAGTTATGAGAATGTGAAAATAAAGCGTAACTGGCACGAGCTGCATTCAAAAATGCAAGAAGCAGCAGTTAAGCATGTGCGATTCATGAGTTCAGAGGCTAAAAAAACTAAAGATTGAGGACAAGAATGACATTGTGGCCATATGCATAATCTAAAAATGCTAGTTCATCTTCATGTCTTTTTAAACGTGTTATTTACTTTGTTTTGCGGAACATAAAACATATGTATGATCATGTAATAGAAGTTGTTAGGGTGTTCTGTGTTAGTTTCAGGCTGTCAAAGTGAAGGTGGTCCATGTCAGTTCTGCCACTGTCGAAATCAAAAGCTGTTTAAGTCTTCCTGTCACGTGACTGCTGAACAAGGCTTCAGTGTGTCCAATTCATTCTTGAAGCCTCATTTAAAGAAATACATAAATGTTAAAATAAATACATATTGGAATAAATAAATATATAAATAAATAAATATCTCATATCCTGTGTATCTTGATTAAAGAGCTTCAGAGTGCAGACCTTTTTGTGTTCTGCATAAATAAATATAAAATAAATAGAAAAATCTATAAAATAAAAACATAAAAAGTAGAAAATAATAAATTAAGGGGAAAAAAGGAATCATCATTTTTTTATTATTATTATTCATTTATATATTATACATTAAT
Organism: Ancherythroculter nigrocauda; assembly: GCA_036281575.1. Taxonomy (NCBI): domain Eukaryota; kingdom Metazoa; phylum Chordata; class Actinopteri; order Cypriniformes; family Xenocyprididae; genus Ancherythroculter; species Ancherythroculter nigrocauda. Next base: position 9,263,537 of record VTFQ01000019.1, on the reverse strand, counting down.
TGGTCCTCCATATCGCTCTGGCACACTTGTGTCTGGAGACGGGTTGAGGCTATCATTGGAGCACTGGTGCACTTCCTGAAAAATACTCTCAAACTCACAGTTTTAACTGATAAAGATCTGTAAAGAAACAGAATCACAAATGTACTCCATTTCAAATATGCTGTCGCAGTTTCTCTTGAACTTTTCATGCTAATTCTCTTAGCAGAATTGTGTCTGTTTCATTTCAGCTGTGCTTAAAACTGGACTGTCTAGCATATGCAGTACAATGTTGAACAACAATGATCTGCTTTCTCCTTCAACACAGCAGATCTGTCAACATTTGGAGAAGCAGACTAAAGAGTAAAGATCAGCCTAGTAAAGCTTTATGTTGGGGAACACTGTGGCTTGGGCTCAAATTTGACCAGAAGGGCCTGTTCAAGTTTTTTTACAAACATAAGACTGACCGAGCAACTGAAGGCATATAAACGATTAAATACGATTGACCTTTGTTTTCATGCTCTGGTGTAAAGCGACGGTCTTCTCCTATTCCTCATTTACAGCATTTGAGGACGCCTTTCCTCACAAGAACTGTGATGTGCTCTCAGTTTCTGGAGGCGATTTAAGTGACGGCTTTGAACCTACCAAAGTTTTTTAGGAAGCACAGAGATGAGGAAGATCAGGGGAGGTTTGGTCGAAGCTCCAGCCGTCTGGAGAAGATCTTGTGCTCCTTAAGGTACAAGGCCATTTGTGTTCGGCCAAATGTCAAAGCAGTTTTCTGATCATCAACCTATATATAAATTTATATAAAATTGCATAATTATGTAAAAAAAAAAATATATTTTACATGTATTAATACATTTGTGCATTTATATATACATATGAATATACAAAATCCACATTATGTACACACACTTTAAATGTGGATGTGCTTAATTGGGATTAATCTATTTAACAGTCCAATAAACACACACACTATCAACATCTTACTGCTCTTATTTACCTTCATACACTGTAATCACAGCAGTCAAAGGCTGTCCTACTTTAGCACTGATCACATTCCAATACCTTTCAGAAAAACGTTTCTGACATTTATATTTCTGTAATATTTTATATCATATAGTTGTGAGCTGACACATAAACTAAAATAACGATATAAAATAACACAGAGCAAAATTTTCAACATCAACTGACATGCCAAACCAGTAAAATGTGGCACAGATGAGGGCACGTGCTTTGTCAGTTCCTGTGTGCCCACCCATTGGTGAGGAAAGCAGTTCTTCGATGACCTCTCTGGTTCTGATGACTCTTCTGTTTTCATAAAAAGGTCTCCATCTAGATTAAAGTAAACATGTAGTCATAAATGACACATTAAAAGGACATTGCTGTAAAAAGAAATCAAGATGACAACAGATGAAAAATAAAATAAACATGATTGAAATTTGAATTTAAAATAACGCTTTACCTTTTAGAGTGAATTTAAGTGCACATCTCTGAACATTCAGCTTTTTGGAATGATCATAAGCCTCAGGGTATGATCCCACTGAAAGAAAATTATAAAGTGTGTCCCACTTATCTTCCATAGCTGTTAAAAATGCAAGAAAAAAAGCACAAATAAACAGATACATATTATACACAACAGTTCTGTCTGGTTCTCGAATCTGATTGGCTGGTTTCAGTGATAACAGCACTCCTACCTTTTCACCATTTGTATCACTCCACTTAAAGTGAAAGTGACCTTCATGGTGGCCGATCAAATCCACCGTAATTTTTACAAATACAACTTGTACCACAAACTGTAGTTTTAATAGTTTTTTAAACGAGAATGTAGTTGTTTAGACCTGAAATATGTGACTCATATTTAAAAACAGCACCTATTTTACAATTTGTTTAGTCGTTGTCGGAGATGTGAGCTCCAGGGCGTCAGCGGACGTTCAGTGCTCGTGTACCCGCTGAGAACAGCTTCATCTCAGCCAGTGCTTCAGGGATTTGCTGCTGGCTCTTAAATTGAATTATGTCTCATGTTTAACCACTATGAGTACATTAAACAGGCAATCTTTGTGGTCTTATTAATCTATTATTTGTTCAAGAGCAAGTCGAATTGTGCTATGTTAAATTTGATAATAATTACCTTACATCCTTTATATAGCATAGCATGTTGGCTACAACTAGACGGGACATATCAGATGAAGACTCTTCTCCGCTCTTCAAATACGTAAAACATTACACTTTATAGACAGTGTTTGTTGAGTAAAGAAAACGCTTTATATTTTTTATCAAACAACAAATCTTTATTTACCTGTGCATTGCGTAGATGAGATGACCAAACTGCGTGCGGCACTTCATTCACGAGGTGGGCGGAGTTATGAGGTTTGACTGACAGTTTGAGGATACAATGGAGTTACGAGGTTTCGTCACAAGGCAAGGCAAGGCCTTGTTTATTTGTATAGCACATTTCATACACAATGGTAATTCAAAGTGCTTTACATAAAGAGGAAGAATAAAAATAGAACATAAGGAATAGAAATAACAGTAAAAACAGAGAATTTTGTTATCTGGATGGAAGAGCTGGGAAGTTTCAGGGAGTTTTTTTTTTTCACAAGCTCTTTAAAATCCTTTTCATTCGTTAAACATGACAGTTTTTTCTCATAGAATTCTAAATCCAACGGCCATCTTGTTCGTTGGTGTTTGTCGGTGCGGTGTGAATTGGCCTGTATCCGCGCGATATGGCTGTATATCTGGTTCGTCCGCAGGCACGAGGCCGCAGGTCATCACAGCGTGCTGATATATTTGAAACAAATCAGCAAAAACTATTGTATTAAGTGACTTACATCTTAATATTATTATTTCCAAACAAAGCCACAGCAGAGCTTTTGTGCGTCTCCAAACAACACAGTAGTGTTTCTTTTCTGAAAAAATCAGTTTAAGCAAATTACCGATTTAATGACCTATTAGTAAAGACAGTCACACTTGCTTTGGTTTTAAATGAATGTTTCAACGAGTCGCTCATTTAAGACAGTGTTTTGCCATCACCTACGGGTGCTTTTTGCTTTGAATGTAAATGTATTGCATTTTGTCCAACATTTCTAGATTTAAAATATCATCTTAAAAACATTAATCTTATAACATTCTTTATGCAATTATAATTTAACATTGTGAGATGAAACATTTATAAATGCATTTACATTTCAGTTTCAGAGGTGAAGAAACGCATACTTCATTGCGTACCCAGTACAGCCGACTACTTCAGCCCAAGTGAGATGTAACAGCTACAGCAAAGCAGATCTGTCTGCTTAAAGATATATGGAGTTCTTAAGGAAACGCATGACGTCACGCCACACAGAGACCAGTGTAAGTATTCACTTTTGTTCTATAGGCAATGAGTTGTGAGACTGTAGTACACAACTGTGAACATGAACATGATGTAGAAAAGAGTTAGTGCACACTTTCCTGTATGATTACATTTCTAAATGAGGACTGACAAATTCAGATCCTTTTTCAGCAGAATAAAGCTCCACTCAAACACATAAATCAGGGCAAAGATTTGACTGAGAAAGCTCTGGCGCCACATCATTTTGGCATATATGCCATCAAATTTGCATGTCTCAGTCAATGTTTCTTAAAGGTACAATTTGTGATATTTTTTTCCGCTAGAGGTCGCTAGAAGCCTATTCAAAACAAAGGCGTAGTTTGATGACACCAAGTTTTAGAGCGGAAACTTGGGACACGCCTCACGAGCAGCGGGACTTTTATTATGACACAGTCGCCGGCGCCGCTTCCGCTTTTCCGGTCATGAGTTTACGGGAGCTGTCATTGTCGACAGAACCAGCGGCAGATGGTAAACAGTAATTATGTTCCATAAATAAGTAACACAATCCACCATAAAACGTGCAAGAAGTAAATAAGGAACTGCTTGAAGCAAGCTAGTGGTTTGCTGGACGCTAGACACTACTTCCGCATTTGTCCACGGCACTGTTGTCATGTGGTTTCTACGTCAGTAAAGGCGGTAACAAAGGTAACTGACGTCATTGACAGGCGACTGCACTGCCCCGTGTCACTGTTTAGAATGGGAATTTTCTCATGATTTACAAGTAGTTGAAAACATTAGAGATATTGTTTGTAATCAGCTGGACAAAATATATAACACTAGCCTAGTGGTTTTTGGACATTTTACTGCAAAAATTTTACATATTGTACCTTTAACAGCTATTTATTGGCCAAACTCTTATTATATCACATTAATTAAGTCACTTGTACTTTCACAATTTTTAAAGCTCTTTTCATGTATTATTACTGTTAATTCAATCACAGTGTGATTTACTATCATTGTATTCCAAATGTCAATAAAATGTCTGCAAAGGGCCCTTTTGAATGGAGAAATATGACAACAATGTTGAAAAGCTGATTCAAAATTAAGTAAAAAAAAAAAAGAAAGATGTTCTATTTTAAAATCTTGTGTATTTCTAAAGATCTTGTGTACACTTATGTATACTCAAAATTGTTATTTTTACTTCACTACACCAAATTAAATTAAAACGTATTTTAAACTAGATTTAAAAAAAGTTACATTTTCTCTATTGTGGATACTTCTATACGTCAATTAATTATTGACTTTACAGCTTGACCCATCAATGAGGGAACTGTTGAAAGGAGATGAGAAGAACCCAAATGAACCGAGTAAGCAAGAAGACTGCGTGTCAGATGGATCTGACCTGGACGCAAGAGTTCAAAATCAGCCTGGGACTGCTCAAACTGATACTTGCCTTGAAAAGAGTGTTTTTATAACTAAAAAAAACAATCTGGAGACATAGAAATTCAGAAACGTAACATTAAAGATCACACTTTGTGAATTTGTGTAAAGAGTAAATAAAATAATGAATACAATTCATGAGGCAAAGGAATCAGAGCAGTTTTGTGCAACCTTTACATTGCCATTCCTCCTCAGTTTTGGGTGTCTAAAAGTATAAAAATGAAGAAAATAGGTACATGCTGAATTTACTAAATTAATTTCACTGACTATACCCCACACCCAAATTTAATTGGGAAACATAAACTGACAAAATCTATAACTGTTACATAAAGCAGGGCTCGACATTAAGCCTGTCATGTGCTTGTCCTTTGGTCTTTGGTCATTCACTTGTCCAAGTAAAAAAAAAAAAAGTTACATTTCCAGAATGAAAAAAAAAAAAAAGGATTGTAATTGTGCAAATGTAATTTATCCTCATCAGCGTTCTTTTAGCTTTTACTTGTTTTTAATCATGCTATTTTTCCTTCAAAATAATTCATAGCTCTGCATAAAGTCAATGCAGCTTAAATATGAAGTTGTAATTATTTATAAATCATGATTAATAATCATTATCATTCATTGTCTTTCTGTCATGATCTATTTTTTTAATCTTTTGTTTGTTCAAAGTTGCCAGAAAAGTAGATTTAATTCACATTTATTTGAATAGCGTTTTTCACAATACATATCATTTCAAAGCAGCTTTACAGAGAATGCATGTCAACATCACAATTTATTGTCCAGTATATGTGGTTTCAGAAATGTACATATATAATCATGCAGTTAGCTAACAATGTAATAATTTATGCAATTTAATATACATACTGTATGTAATTTTAAGCATGCTTTTCATCAAACATGCTTCTTTACTCTGTCTCTTCCTTACCTTTTAGACAATCTTCTTTCAGTAGCATTTTTAATTTAAGTAAAGCCCCAGATATCATACAAACAAACCTGTTGCCACAGAGTGTAGGGTTAATGATAGATCTGGCATTTTACTGGTATGAGGAAAAGTAACATTACCAGTAAATTGAACAAATGAAGAATGAAGATTAGTGGTGTTAGCAGATACATCACAAGATCATGCTGACATTAGAAGTCTGTATTGAGCCAATAATAAAGCTGTGTTGGAGCTCCATGACGATGTGTCCATTGGGCATTAGCAAGTTTGAACTGCAATCTGCTGCCATTTTAGTTGAGTTGAGGTCAGGAGAAAAGGAGAAGAATGTTTGAAGAAAGAAGTGAATGTGGAGAGCTGGACACTAATGAATTCTTGTTTGCTAAAGTCACTGCAGAGGCCAGGACTCTCTTAGTGTCTGTGCAAGTGAATGTGGAGCTCAAAATCCAGAGATTCTCAGATAAGCTCATATGCACAAACATGTAGGACAAATACTAAACCTCACAATCATTGAATTGGATCAGGTTCATTTCTCATGTTCTAAATTTCTCTTTCACTTCAAGATGAGATCAGCATGACGGATTCTGATGAAAGGATCCTGAGGATGATGCTCCTGCTGGAGTCATTCAGAGGGGAATTACACAAGAGAAGAATTAGGAAAGCCAGGATAACAGAAAAAACACAGCTTGACCTAGTTTAATCAGCGCATCCTGGCTTAGTCTGTTGCACGTTTTCTGAGTCAGGGTGAGTATGTGCAGCTATGTCAAGCCAGGTTTAGATAGTTAGGATAAGTCCGTTCGTCACTCTCTACGGCCTTTCTAACAGACACCGTTTTCTTGTCTCTGCTTATTTCATTTCAAAATGAAAACATACACTGACCCACTTGATACACATTTACAGGTTTTTGCAGTCACTAGGACACATTTCCAGAACTCTTCACACAGTTCTCCTGACCAACAGAAGTTACAGGTTTACCCTTCACCAGCTCTCATCTCAACACTGCGGTTACAGCTTTTAAAATGTTCACAGTTCCTGAAACTATGGCTCCATTTCTCAAAACTCTAAACCACAAAAACAAACAAAACATCACATATATATTGCGAAAGCAAACACTTCTAAAAATGCTATTATAAGATGGAAGACACTTTTCACATCTGTTAGTTTTTCTTGTTCAGAGAGCAGTGGCGTGGACAGGAGTGTGTCACTCACAGATACACTGTATACACAGTATGTGAGCACAACTGATGAATTTTACACAGTTATTGAACTGAACAGAGTCAACACTGAAATCACTTGAGCTGAATAATGTCACTATAGTGTTACAGTTTCTACACAGTAAAAGAGTTACTTGAGGCTCAATATATATATTTCTGTCATGACAACTCTGAGTGTTTGGCATGGTAATGGATATGACAATGTAGATATGTTTGGTGGAATAGATCTGCTACGCTGCTGCTGCTGCAGAGCAAGTACTGCCAGTACATACATGACCTGCTGCTGCTGTACAATATAACATACATGAATAACAGTGGTGGAGCTGGTGAAGGGTTTCTGAAGCATGCTGCACTGCTAAGCAAATGCTAACTCACGTGTTTAAAGATTAAGCACGCAAGCTCATTAATACAGCTGGAACCAATCATCTGTGACCTATAGATAATGATGTGATTATTAGCAGGACCTATTAGCCTGCCCACTAGAGTTTCATGCCAGAACTTTATATATATATATATATATTATTCATTATTATATGCAAGTGATTTCACAAAATATTAATAATAATTGTTAAATTATTGTGACATTTAAATGTCAGTGTTTCCCAAATGAAAAAGAGCTGTTATAATGTCAGAATTATAATGTCAGATATAAACTTTTTTATTTTTTATTCAGTTGCAGAAGCAAGCTTCCATAAACAGATAACATTATACATTATACATTTAGTAAAATGTCTTTACAGCACAAGAATGACTCTCTGCTGTCTGTAATTCACTGCAGTTTATTTTACATAATCCATGATTTCATTACAGTACAAAATTATTTCTAAATTCCCCTTATGAATGATGGTAATGAAACTGAAAGATGAATATTTCAGTATGGTATTACTGTAGAAATGTTACTCGGTTTTGTATTGTGTTCCAGTGTTTTTTTCGATTGCTTACACACTAAAATTAAAAATAACACACTGAAACCTGACGCTCGAGGAGGAAAACCTCAGCCCAGATCTGCACAACTATAAGCACATTCTCAGCCTCACGCTTTCTGAAAAACACTAAACACACTTCTCTACATTAGACACAGAAATATAACATGTCACTTCCTTGCCATTTCAAGACACTGCTTTCCAAAATACCACACCTATAAACCAGTTGATCAAACACGGCCGTCAGCTGATGAAGAAAAACTGTCCGACGGCCAACCGTCGGCTTGGTGTTTTCCTGCATTTTTATGTTTCAATTTTGCCAACTGCTTTAGGCTTTAATGCTAAAATAGAAGTTATTTATTGTGGCCAGAGGAATAATCTCCTTTTATAATAGTCGATAAGGAAAACTGATAGTTTGCTGGACAAACTAGACCAGTCTTTCTAAATGAACTATAAACTAGAACTATAATCTGTTGTAATTAATTCACAATATATGTGCATAATTTGGTCGATTTATTTTATAATTGATCATAACCCTTGTGCGTACCGCAGGCCTCAGCCTCAAAAGGTGAGATGAAGCCTCATGAAGCTTTTCAGCCAAGAGGTTCACAAAAGGGTTCATTTCTCAAGGCTTCATTTTCTCACAATACCACCTGGTGGTCAAAGAGTGTAAAACAAGCAGATTCAATACAGGTGACCTGATGTGATCTGTGATACACTTTATTTTGCGGCAGTTATGGCTTAGAAATAACAGTGAAGAAAAAATCAATTTCCACTAATATATTTATTTGAATGTAATGTGTATTTTCTGGTTGTATATAATGATTGTATAACATAACATAAACATATTGGCTTCAAATGAATGGGGCTATTAAATGTGTATAATAAATTCTTTGGTCATAATAGGCAGGAGGGGCGATATTATTATTCTAAACCATTCTGAAGGGATCCATGGGTTTATATATCTGCCAAAATGTTGCGCCAAGATTCGAACCGCATCCTGAACCTTTTTTTTTTTTTTTTTTTTTTTTTTTTAAAGAACTCGTTTTATTCAGCAGATCTCGTAGTTATATCACGTTTGCACTGTTAGTGAAGACGAAAGCATTTGTTATTGTGCAGAAATTGAGTTTTAATGACGAGATCACTGCTTTCATGTGCTCAACATTGTCTGTGATTGACTACAATGATCATCTCTGCAACCTTTCATGCCACCATCTAAATTTAATGCCATAGATCTAAATATAATGCAACACTTTTCACAATTAGTTAACCTTGAGAGCTGTAATAGTAAAAACGTGCTAAAAGAGAGAGTAATACTTGGCTATTTCAAATGGAAAGATGTCAGCCAATCACAGCAGTGGGCGTTTCTACTGAAGTCTCACACAGACACGCCCCTTAAAACAGAGCGTTCAAACCAGAGGCTGAAATCAGGGTAGGAAAAATGCTTTTTATTCATGAATTATGACAATTTTTGATGTAAAAAGCATACTAACATTATAAGTGCACCTCAGGAAACATTATAAAACAATAAACCAACGCAGTTCATGACCCCTTTAAGAATGAAAACAAAATAGTAATAATGTCATAAGAAATAAACCCGCCCCACAGATTAATGTGATATCATATCAGATATATGGTGATTATAATAGCAATAAAAATAACAAGGAAAGACAGTAATAGAGATTAAACACAACACTATATGGAGGCATAAACACAAAGCACAGCCAGAGTCAGACAGGAGCCGGAAACAGACGAAGATCTTCCTTCCTCACATTGATCTCACTGATAAACACTCATCTCTTAGTGATAGGTTACCATCATATTCACACCGTACACTGCTTAACATTTATCATACTTGATAAATATGCAACTTCCATGTGTTTACTGACACACTTCTGCACACACAGTCCCGTTCACAGCTTCTGTTTGTCACTCTCTCCGCTGATGATGACTGATGGAAAGTAGCGCAGGAACACGGCCTTTCTAACAGACACCGTTTTCTTGTTTCTGCTCATTTCATTTCAATTTGAAAGGCAAAATGAAAACATACACTGACCCACTTGATACACATTTGCAGTTTTTTGCAGTCACTAGGACACATTTCCAGAACTCTTCACACAGTTCTCCTAACCAACTCTCATCTTAACAGAGAAGATACAGGTTTACTCTTCACCAGCTCTCATCTTAACACTGCGGTTACAGTTTTTAAATGTTACACACAGTTCTTGAAACTCCATTTCTCAAAACTGTAAACCACAAAACACACACAACATGCAAAACATCACATATATCTTGCAAAAGCAAACACTTCTAAAAATGGTATTATAAGACAGTAGACATTTTTCACATCTGTGTTAGTTTTTCTTGTTCAGAGAGCAGTGGAGTGGACAGGAGTTTGTATAAATGATCCACAGTTTAGCTCACATAGACTGATGTTGTGATCACTGTGTGAAGAGTGAACATAGATAACATAACAAATCTTTAACGTAGAAATGTTACAATTTTATCCACTAAATGAGCTCTTTTCAAATTTGATGCCTGCTACAGGTCTCAAAAAAGTTGGCAACAGATGGCTGAAAAAACAAGACATTTAGAAAGGATTCAGCTGGGAGAACATGTAGCAACTAATTAAGTTATTTGATATCAGGTCTGTAACATGATTAGCTATGAAAGGGATGTCTTAGAGAGGCAGAGTCTCTCAGAAGTGAAGAAGGGCATAGGCTCTCCAATTTGTGAAAGTGCGTAAAAAATTGTGGAAAACAATGTTCCTCAACATCAAATTGCAAAGGCTTTGCAAATCTCATCATCTACACTGCATAACATCATCAAAAGATTCAGAGAAACTGGAGAAATCTCTGTGCGTAAGGGACAAGGCCGAAGACCTTTATTGGATGCTCGTGGTCTTCAGGCCCTCAGACGACACTGCATTACTCATCAGCATGATTGTGTCAATGACATTACTAAATGGGCCCAGGAATACATCCAGAAACCACTGTCGGTAAACACAATCCACCGTGCCATCTGCAGATGCCAACTAAACCACTGTCGGTTAAACACAATCCGCCGTGCCATCTGCAGATGCCAACTAAACCACTGTCGGTAAACACAATCCGCCGTGGCATCTGCAGATGCCAACTAAACCACTGTCGGTAAACACAATCCGCCGTGCCATCTGCAGATGCCAACTAAACCACTGTCGGTAAACACAATCCGCCGCGCCATCTGCAGATGCCAACTAAACCACTGTCGGTAAACACAATCCGCCGCGCCATCTGCAGATGCCAACTAAACCACTGTCGGTAAACACAATCCGCCGCGCCATCTGCAGATGCCAACTAAACCACTGTCGGTAAACACAATCCGCCGCGCCATCTGCAGATGCCAACTAAACCACTGTCGGTAAACACAATCCGCCGCGCCATCTGCAGATGCCAACTACACCACTGTCGGTAAACACAATCCGCCGCGCCATCTGCAGATGCCAACTACACCACTGTCGGTAAACACAATCCGCCGTGCCATCTACAGATGCCAACTACACCACTGTCGGTAAACACAATCCGCCGCGCCATCTGCAGATGCCAACTAAACCACTGTCGGTAAACACAGTCCGCCGCGCCATCTGCAGATGCCAACTAAACCACTGTCGGTAAACACAATCCGCCGTGCCATCTGCAGATGCCAACTAAACCACTGTCGGTAAACACAATCCGCCGCGCCATCTGCAGATGCCAACTAAACCACTGTCGGTAAACACAATCCGCCGTGCCATCTGCAGATGCCAACTAAACCACTGTCGGTAAACACAATCCGCCCCGCCATCTGCAGATGCCAACTAAACCACTGTCGGTAAACACAATCCGCCGTGCCATCTGCAGATGCCAACTAAACCACTGTCGGTAAACACAGTCCGCCGTGCCATCTGCAGATGCCAACTAAAGCTCTATCATGCACAAAGGAAGCCACATGTGAACATGGTCCAGAAGCGCTGTCGTGTCCTGTGGGCCAAGGCTCATTTAAAATGGACTGTTTTAAAGTGGAAAGGTGTTCTATGGTCAGACGAGTCCAAATTTGACATTCTTGTTGGAAATCACAGACGCCGTGTCCTCCGGTCACAAGAGGAGGGAGAACTTTCAGTGTGTTATCAGCGTTCAGTTCAAAAGCCAGCATCTCTGATGGTGTGGGGGTGCATAAGTGCATACGGTATGGGCAGCTTGCATGTTTTGGAGGCACTATGAATGCTGAAAGGTATATAAAGGTTTTAGAGCAACATATGCTCCCCTCCAGATGACGTCTATTTCAGGGAAGGCCTTGTATATTTCAGCAGGACAATGCAAAACCACATACTGCAGCTATTATAACACCATGGCTTCGTTGTAGAAGAGTCCGGGTGCTGAATTGGCCTGCCTGCAGTCCAGATCTTTCACTTATAGAGAACATTTGACGTATCATTAAACGAAAGACAAACTCTTCAAAAGCTGGAAACCTATATCAGGCAAGAATGGGATCATATTCCAACACCAAAACTCCAGAAACACATAACCTCGATGTCCAGATGTCTTCACACTGTTTTGAAAAGAAGAGGAGATCCTACACCATGGTAAAACATGCCCCCGTCCCAACTATTCTGAGATCTGTAGCAGGCATCAAATTTGAAATGATCCCATCTCATTTTGTGCATAAAATTCGACACACATAAAATCACTTTAAACATTTATCAATAATGTGATTTGAAAGTCTTTCAGTTTTCATTTTATTCAAATTTAAAAAACCTGTATCAACAAACTTGAAAAAACACAAGTAAAAAATTCAGTTTAGTGAGAACACACATTTCAGAGAAGAGTTAGTGTGTTTGCTGACGTCTGACTGTCACTGACACTTCAAAAGCAGTTTCACTTCCTTCATTTTACATAAAGTGAACAATTTCAGAGCCGCTGTTCAACACAGAAAAGTCTTCAAATATTGTTTGAGGTGAGTGTTTCATCTTTCTTTTTTTGTTTTCATCTATTTTAAAAAATAGATGAAAAAGAGTCCATAAATACAATATTTTCACTTTTGAATGCAGATCTGTGAAATGTGAGATGGGAAAAGTAGGGCTGAATAATAATGATTTATAATTAACTGACACGTAATCTGTGCTGAAAACTACGGAGCCCCGCTCATGACACGCAGGAAAACAATAGTAGGCTAAATCATGCGCACGATTTATAAACCGAGGGAACAACTATGTAAAGCGAGCATCATGTGCGGGGCTCCATAGAAAACATCTGAAGCTTTGAGACGTTTATCTGAAGTAAACTAACCCTGAAACATCTTCTCTGAGATACAAACCTGCTTTCTGGAAGGCCTGTGAGTGTATGAATATACAGTCAAACCAAAAATTATTCAGACACTTTGACCTGACCATGTTTTGCTGAAGTGTTATCTGACATAATTAATTGATTGTTTTCTGACACAGTTTAACTCTTTAAAGTTTTAACTCTTTAACTCTTGTCTGTATAAATTTTTGGTGTCTGAATAAATTTTGGTTTGACTGTATATGGTTTATGAGGACACAACTGTGTGTAGTGACATGTGTATTACATAAACATGTTTTATAAGAACACTTCATTTGTCCTCATAAACCAATCGACTTAAAAAAAAACCCTACAAAACAATGTTTTATTAAATGTAAAAATGCAGACAGTTTCCTGTGATGGTTAAGTTTAGGAGTAGGGGAAGAGTAGGGGGAGAGAATGTACAGTTTGTGCAGTATAAAAACCATTACACCTATGGAGAGTCCTCACTGAGATAAAACAAACCTGTGTGTGTTTGTGGATGGGTGTGGGTGTGTCTGTGTCTTTTTAAAAAAAAAGTGACAAAAAGAGCAGCACATTTACTTTCTCTGGTCTGAGGCTGTGTTACACCCTTCCGGCTGATAGCAGACTGTAGAGTCTTTGGTCTATAGTGCAGTGGTAAAGCGCTCTGTGAATAAACTAGACTCGACACTCGAGGCATGACCAGTGACTATATCACCTGCTGAACCTGGTAAAGTTAACCTGGAGATCCTCTTCTCATCAGCTCTGCTGGAATCAAGTGTCTGTTCAAATGAGGAAGATCTTCTGGAGACTCTGAGGAGATCTTCAAGGTTTCTGTTGTGAGATTTTATATATTGTTTCTGATCTGTGAGTTGATGATTGTGTGTCTGTGTGGATCTGTTGTGTGCTTGAGATTTTCACTTCATAGTTTCAAACCAAATAGCTGAAGAGATGAATGAAGATCAAATTCACATCAGTACAGCAGGTGGCGCTGACACCCAGTTTACTCCCATACTGGACTGTTGAAGTGACAGCTTTAACACTGAGATAAAGAGCATTTTGTTTACAGATGGGATGATGAACACAATTAAAGTCATCTGCACTTTTTAGAGTTTTTACATCTTTAGGACATGTTTCTCAATACACTTCTTCAAATCTCGTTACTCAGCTCTCCTCATCAGCTTTCAGATAACTTCATGTTCGAGATGCACTAGTACTAAACTACCAAACACTTCTACAGTTTTAATCAGTTCATTCTTTCTGTAGTCACATTTTCAAACCTCTATAAACACTATTAGCTCAACATCCGTCTGTTGTGACCACACCATTAACACAATAACTAGGAAGAGATGATCGGTTTACGTGTGGCTTGAACAGCGATCTGTCATGACACATTAAACAAATATTTAAAATATACTTAAAAAAAAACTTAAAAACTCCAATGCTTTTAATCGAGATTAATCCCAATCAATTACAGAAAAATTAGCATTTAATTTTTTGAATCAATTTTTTAAATCAGCAATAATGCTAACAATTCAACCTTAGTTTGTTTGCTTAAAGGGATAGTTCACCCAAAAATGAAAGTTTGATGTTTATCTGTTTACCCCCAGATCATCCAAGATGTAGGTGTCTTTGTTTCTTCAGTAGAACACAAATGATGATTTTTAACTCCAACCATTGCCGTCTGTCAGTCTTATAATGCGAGTCAATGGTCACACAATTATGTATATGCGCGAGACATCACTTCCGCTGTCAGAGCGCGATCAGACATCACCAAGCGAATGCTGAACGCAGTTGGACATAGTGGTGTTTTAGAGGTAAAAAATGATATAAATACTGTTCGGTTTCGATCGTTTCATGTCTTAGGACATCAATGTGTCGTCACGAGCCGCAGGGTTTCATTTGTATTTGTCTGTGCATGATTTTTGACTCTTATAAATTGTGTGACCATTGACTCGCATTATAAGACTGACAGACGGCAGCGGTTGCAGTTAAAAATCATCATTTGTGTTCTACTGAAGAAACAAAATCACCTACATCTTGGATGCGCTGGGGGTAAGCAGATAAACATCAAATTTTCATTTTTGGGTGAACTATCCCTTTAATAAGAGCTGCACCAGTTCAGCAAGAATAAGGAGACCGTACTTGTGTTTGGATGCTCCTGTGAGCACGTGTTCACTTCCTGACAGAGGTGCTGGAGGGAATCTCGGCGGTGCTGATTGGCTGGCGGTCGGTCGTCGTTGAGTTCTGAGGAGCAACACTCGATATGAATGGATGGTTGGCTTTGCAGGGCTGAGCCTCATGTGTTGGTTACGGGCTTACACATTGCTGCATAACAGAAGTTTCTCTACTTCTCGAGCTGCTGGAAGCAAGGACTTTGAGAGGTTCTTCTTCAGTGAGGTTCAATGAAGGCTCAGGCGTAAAAGTTGAGTCTTGGAATGAGCTCTTAGTGTCAAAGAGCATGTAAATGTGCAAGCAGAACGATTGTAAAAGATTGTAAAAGATTGTAAAAGTAAGCCCGAATTAAAGCGAAAGCCATGCAAAACTGCTTGTCATTGGGTTTTAACCATCTGACCCATCCCCACGAGTGTTTCCGCCAATCAGAAACTGGTCATAGTACTGGGAAAGGTAAACATGTAGAGATATTAATATTTATGAGAATATTTAAAGGGGTGGTTCAGTGTTTTTTTTCTAGACTTGATTGTGTTTTTGGGGCACAGTTTAACATGTCTTAATGCTTTGGATTTCTTGAAAACGCTGTATTTTTCATATATTTTACCTTTATTCTACACCTCTGTTTCCACTGTCATATGAACGGCTCGTTTGACTTCCTGCTTCTATGAAGCCCCTCGCTCCGACATACACAATGTGCTCTGATTGGTTAGCTGGCCCAGTGTATCGTGATTCGCTGAAACATCCGGAAACGCCACGCCCCTTACCATTTGTTGTTACATGTGCTTCAGTGGAAATGTAAATAACGGCGTCTATTTTGCTGTATCAAATAGAGCTGAATCAGACCCAGATGAAGAGGAAAAAGCAGAACCTCTCCAATCGCGGCTTTTAAAGGACGTTTATGAATGGTATTTCATTTAGTGTTTGTGTCAAAGTGTTTAGATATGCTGTCACTGCTGTTTGTTAGCTTTCAATATACAGTTTTATCCTGATTAAAGCTTTACTGTAGCCGAATACATGACTGAGTAGTTGCATTTTTGTCAAGGTAGCGTTTAATTTATAGCATGAACAACTGTTTGTCTATGAACATAGAAGTTTGTTGGTGTTTGTTGCACTAGAATTTAGCTAACTGGCTAACAGAAAGGAGTTTCTCTTTGTATATGTCCTTGATGCAACCAAAAATAGCAACAGAACTATAACATTACGTTTAAAAGACAAACAATAAAACGTACTTACAGTTTGGGGCCGATAAACAGCAGCTTCAGCTTTTAAAGTGGGAACTGCTTCATCTTTCAGTAAAAGCCTTTGTGTAAATCCAGCATTGAACTCGTGTAGATTCTGGAAACTGTCTTCAGTGCCGCATCCAGTGTGAAAATATCACAGATTATAATGGGCTCTATTATCTTTAGACGCGCCACTGATTTGCTGCACAAATGGTCCTGACAGTATAATAAAGCATAGCAGCCTTCTCACACACAGCTCCTTTGTACTCAGCAGCCTTAGCAAGGTCAACCGTTTCACTTTGCAGATATTTGTGCAGGTTTTCAGTTACAGACAGAAAGTCTTGAACATTATCAATAGGTATACTGTGGAGAATCTGCTAAGTTTGGCATGGAGTCCTACTGTTGATGCTGGAGAGACACAGAAGAACTGCAGGGAGATTCTCTAAGATGGCATTTATAGACACTGGCTTGACCAGCGGGTCTTTGAATGCTGCACAAGTTTGAATGGCTCTAACCCCTAGCTGATTTTGAACATCTCTGAGTTTGTGATGGTTTACAAAAAAATGAGTACACATTCTGCAGCAGGTCAAAGAGATCCATGGCCTCTGGTATGGCCTGACAGGTGTGACATAAAACTAGGTTGAGATGATGTGCATAGCAGTGCACATAAATGGCCTCAGGATGGTTTGTTTTAAATCTGGCTTGTACACCACCTACAGCCTAACTCATAACTGCCGCGCCATCATACGACTGTGCTACACACTTAAGCTCATCAATGGCATGATGCACTAGCTGCTCTTCTATAGCAGCAGTAATACAGTCTGCATCAAATTCTTTTAGTGTCGTCATTGCAAGCAAGCGCTCCTTCATTGTATCTTCCATAGAAGACACACATTTTATTTAGAAAATAAATAAAACAGACAGAGAGAGTTAGGCGAGTTGAATTTGTATGTTTCTGTCGATGGATACGCATTCTGGCTTTCCCTAAACTTTGTTCAGTGCGAGTGCCGTGTGTTCTATGAGCAGTCATTTACGCCGTCATCACCTGGGTGTTTGATAGCCTGTGAGCGCAGGTGAAACCTGAACTGCACACTTTGCTATCTGCGTTTAAACTAAACTCATTTAAGCCTTGACAATTTAAACATTCAAGTGCAAGGCGCGACAGAGAACTTACACACGTGCATAAATATTGAGGTCTTCTTCAAGTCTTGTGCTTGAACAGACAAATTCACACAAAATTATGTCAACATGCCCGTCTTGGCGAGCACCCTGGCAAGCATAGTCGGTTATGTCTTAAATGAACTTAAGCGCTCAAGAAAGAACGCATGTGTTCAGTATCCGTGTACTATGTCTTGAAGAGACAGCAGCCCTTGTGTTCCTGCTGTCTGAATGTGTTTTAATGTTTATCAAACAACAAAAGACAAGGAAATCACTCTTTGCTCATGACTGAATAGTAACTTATTAAAGGTGCCCTTGATTCAAAAATTGAATTTACCTCGGCATAGTTAAATAACAAGAGTTCAGTACATGGAAATGACATACAGTGAATCTCAAACTCCATTGTTTCCTCCTTCTTATATAAATCTCATTTGTTTAAAAGACCTCCGAAGAACAGGCGAATCTCAACATAACACCAACTGTTACGTAACAGTCGGGGGCTCCGCCCCCAATATTTGCATATGCCAGCTCATATTCAAGCCATTAGAAAGGGCAGAACGTCTGGATCTGTGCACAGCTGAATCATCAGACTAGGTAAGCAAGCAAGAACAATAGCGAAAAATGGCAGATGGAGCAATAATAACTGACATGATCCATGATAACATGATATTTTTAGTGATATTTGTGAATTGTCTTTCTAAATGTTTCGTTAGCATGTTGCTAATGTACTGTTAAATGAGGTTAAAGTTACCATCATTTCTTACTGTATTCACGGAGACAAGAGCCGTCGCTATTTTCATTTTTAAACACTTGCAGTCTGTATAATTCATAAACACAACTTCATTCTTTATAAATCTCTCCAATAGTGTAGCATTAGCCGTTAGCCACGGAGCACAGCCTCAAACTCATAGAGAAACAACCGTTAACATCCAAATAAATACTTTACTCACATAATTCGAAGCATGCATACAGCATGCATGACGAACATCTTGTAAAGATCCATTTGAGGGTTATATTAGCTGTGTGAACTTTGTAAATGCGCTGTAATATAGTTGAGAGCTGGTGTGGCAGGGAGCACGCGAATTAAAGGGGCGGCGTCAAGTGTAAATCGGTGCATAGTTAATGATGCCCCAAAATAGGCAGTTAAAAAAATTAATAAAAAAAAAACTATGGGGTATTTTGAGCTGAAACTTCACAGACACATTCAGGGGACACCTTAGACTTATATTACATCTTTTAAAAACATATTCAAGGGGACCTTTAATTAATAATCTATATTTAATTTATAGTGATGATTACATGCAATGTTGTTTTACATATTATTAGCTACTTTATTCAATTTTATGTACCTGAAAACTGGATGAAAAACCTGAAACGCTTTATTTATTTGTGTCTTTGCTTTACTGTATTTATAGCTGTTTGATTATTTGTTCTTATTTTCTTCATTTTTATTTGACAGTAGTACTTTTTTACCTATACATAGCACATACCAAACCGTACCGAAACTGTGAGCCTAAAACCGTGATACAAACCGAACCAAGAGTAATCTTAACCATTGCACCCCTATTATTTTGTGACCAGTGGTTTTTGCCCTTGCTCCCTGTCTGATGTTCTCTGCTCATCTCTCCCTCAGTTTCTCCATTGCTCTCCTGCCTTCTCCACTCTCGCTTTGCCCTGCCTCTGACTGTCCCTCTCTCTTTCTTCTCCTCGACCTGCAGGATCCCAGTCAAACACTGGACAAAAAGGCATCAGTTCTCAGGAAAACTTCTATAAAGTCTATGAAATTGCATTATCCAACATCAGGCAAAACGGCCTAAGATGAACCGGCTTCAGACAAAAGGATCTCAGGATGAGCAGAGAGTTGGTAGCTAAACTGGCTTAGTTTGGTTGCTAGCTTGCAAAACTAGCTAAGCTATCTGAAAATTTATAAATGCAGAAGTGTCGTTTCTATTAATAAATAACTACATAATTGGTTTAAGTTTAAAATGCCAAACAATAGTATAGTCCTTTTTAGTCACTAGGTAATTAGCAGTCATTAAGGGCCAACTGTTTATGTAGTTTCATAAACTAGATCTAGCTAATTGAATATTAATTTCATATCCGAAAGGATTGTTATCATACACAATCACAGACAGTACCATGGAACACAAAACTTTTATTATTTTCTGTGCTATAGAGTGATGCAAGTATGACGTCAGACCCTGGAAGACTAATTCACCACTGGTTACCTCCTGATTTTCTTATGCGGTTTTATAATGGGGGTTTTCGATTTATGTGTAAAATAAAGCCTGTGGTAAACTTGACAATAATTTGACTTTTTGTTCTACAATGAAAATTACACACACCATACCGAAAACACGAATTTTGAAGTAGATGCACATTTTTCAAAAAACGTAGGCTTAATTAGGTCTACGTTTTTAAGTAACTACACAAGGCAGTTTCAGGTGTATGCATTGTACGTTTCTGACGTCCATCTACAGGAGATAATAATGCTTGAGTCAAAATAAGATATCTGAATTATTTAGAAACTTTAGTTTCATCATGTTTTCATAGCCTACTACCTCACGATCTTGCGTCCTTGCTCTATGTCATCATCAACTGTTCAGTTCCAATAGAGGGTTTGCATCGACGTCACTTTCCCGCCGGAACACTCTCCCTCAGCTGGACTGAGTGGCAAAACAACCTGCTGCGTGACTGGATTTAATAGAGGAAACTGGGAAAATGCGAGTAAAACTAACAATTACACTAAAGGTTGGGCTCGAAAGTGTTTCTCACAACTTGTCAAATAAACCTAATCCATGGACATGTAGACAGGAGTCGTATTTTCTGACATTATATGTGCCTGATTTCGACGCCGGCAGATTTGCGTTATGTAAGTACAATATAGGTAGGTCTAAATCGGAGTAATCACTTATATCAATGTTAAATATATATATATATATATATATATATATATATATATATATATATATATATATATACAGGGGCGGAGCCAGACGTTGTGAATATTCAGGCTTAGCCCAAATATTTTGCCCAATGACATTTTAATTTTCTGTTAACAGCTGTACTGTCATGAAATGAGCTTTGTTGTAGTATTTTTGTACATTTTAAGGTTAAATGCATCAATCTGGTGCACTTTGAGAGCTCAAAATTAAGAGCTTCAACCCATGTACAGTGTGCAAAATTGAACAAAGAAACAGCATTGTACCTGGACATGAAAGATGGTTCAAACATCTTTTTAGTTGTGATATTGTCTCAGTCTACATTGTGTTTTAGGATACCAAACAATTATTACAATAATATAAAAATAATAATATAATAATGATTTAGGCCTATATAATTATTCATATGACAGTTATATCCACATATTGTAACAAATGCACTCTAAAATAAATGTAAAAATAAAAAAATTTTACACAACAGTACAAAAAAATTATTTTACACAAAAGTTACTTTACACAACAGTATAGGGCCTACTAATTACAATGGCCTACTTTTGTAGTAATTAATAAGACAAATCCTTTTATTTTGATCACCAGCTGATCGCGTGAGCAAATGTGCGCACTTCTCTTTAAAACACGCAGCACAGACAGACTGTATATACTTAATCACTGTCTTTTGCTGTTTTATAAAGGTAGAAAGCAGTGGCGTGCAGTGGTGTTCTGAAATGAGGAGGCACTTTTTTTTTTTTTAATGAATCAATATAAATTCATGTTGAAATACAAAATACAACGTTGAGACCATTTATGTTTTAAATTTTCGGTTCATTATGAAACGGCGGTGGCACAGGGTCATTAATAGAAAACACTGAATGAATGTTTAGCTGACAAATGTGCTAAAGTTGTAATATCAGTTATATTAAAACAAAAACCCTGCAATAGATGTAAAGTGCTGTAATAGAAAGTTATTCTCGTGGCCAGAGATTAACATTCCTCTTATAATAGTCTGTGAGAAAACTAATGGTTTGCTGGATAAACTAGGATAATTTCTCTAAACAACTATTAAGCTAGAACTAATCATATATGTAATTGATTATACTCCGTTGTAATTAATTCACCATATATGTGCATTATTCCCTCTTGGGTCGATATATGTATCATAATTAATCATAAGGCTTTATGATTTATTATATTCATATATTACACCCATAAATTGATTAAATACTTGTAATATCACTAAAGATCGTTACAGTGCATAATAAACTGGTTAGCTTTATATCTGTAAATCAACTCTGATGAACTGTAATAAAGTGCTCTCACCTTCATTACTGCTGTATACAATATCACTGTGGAGACTGTAAGCTGGATCACGAACAGTTTTTGTACTAATCCATCCTTGGCTTGAATAACAACTTTTTAGTACAGTCTCTGTTTTGTATCGTCCCTTTGTATTGATATTTGTTCATTAAGCAGTCCGCTGTGAAATGATTTGTGGAGACATAAATGAATTTTGGTAGAGTTGAGGGAGTATTTTCTTCTAAAACAAAATGAATCCACCTCATCTTCAGCGGCTCAGATTTCGGGAGTAAATGGAGAGATCTATGTAGATTAATCCATTCAGCTACAGAACACCTAAAACACTTGGGAGATTTTCTCGTCAGTGCAGCAATGGTGGACTTATGTACAACTCGCTGTGAACTCGCTCAGGGGTGCGTTTCCCGAACAACAATGTAACTCGCTACTGAACTACCACAGTACGATTTATTTGAATTATGGTTTTGGGAATCTTAGTAACAACGGAACTTGTGATGTTAGTTGGATAACAATGCTTTTGGGAAACGCACTCCTGGGCGGTTCTATGTTAAAACTAGTGCTGTCAATTGATTAAAAAAAAATAACTCGATGTGGCGAGGGGGGCGTGGTTCAGCGAGGTCTGCAACCGGAGAGAATAGCGGGAGACGCGTGGTAAGTGAGTGGGTTGAATACAAATCACGAACACCTGTTTCTCATTCCAGTGATTGGCGCGGAGACAGGACAAAACGCCGTGAGAAGCAGGAGTGTGTGAGAGAGAGGGGAACTGTTGACTGAGTCGAGTCGAGGTTCGTGGAGTGAAGCCCTTGTGGATAGTGTAAGCCCAACGTGGAGTGAAGCCCTTGTGGATAGCGTATGCCGAACCTGGAGTGAAGCCCTTTGTGGATTGTTTATTTTCGTTTGTTGTGCGTTGCACAGTCCTTCTGTTGACATTCAATAAAGACTCAGTCAGCAGTTGTTCGTCGTCCCTGACCACTTCCTTCCCCACTACGAACTTAAGTTTACTACACTGGTGCCGAAACCCGGGAAGGAAGTCGGTGAGCACGTCGCCATGCAATCGTCGTCCTCCGCCACATTTGCGGACATCATCGCGTCCCTCGCGGTCCTGCACCGCGAACAACAACAGGCCCTGCTGGAGTTAAGAGGCGACCAGGAGCGGTGTTTCCAAGCCATTCTACAGACCCAGCAGGAGGACCGCGAGGCGTTCCGGAGCTGGATTGACCGGGAGGTTCCCCGGGAGCCCACCGAACCGCCCGCTGTGCCTGTCCACCTGCCCTTAAATAAGATGGGCCCACTGGATGATCCAGAGGTGTTCTTAGACCTCTTCGAGAGATCCGCGGAGGCGTGTAAATGGCCGCGGGACCAGTGGTCGATGAGGCTGGTCCCGCTCCTCTCAGGTGAAGCACAGGTGGCGGCACAGCAGCTCCCCGTCCCGAACCTCCTGGTCTATGAAGACCTACGGCGGGCCATCGTCCAGCGGGTCGGTCGGACCCCGGAGCAGCACCGACAGCGCTTCCGCTCCCTCGACCTGGGTGAGTCCGGCCGGCCCTTCACGTTGGCCCAGCAGCTCCGGGACTCGTGCCGCAAATGGTTGCTGGCTGAGGGAAGCGACGTGGACCTGGTCGTCGATCGCGTGGTGCTGGAGCAATTCATCACTCGGCTCCCGAAGAAGACGGCCGAGTGGGTCCAGTGCCACCGCCCCACGTCGCTAGACTCAGCCATCCAACTGGCGGAGGATCATCTGGTGGCGTGCCAAGGGGGCGGCGAACCCCTTCCAGCTGCCTCTCTCTCTCCCTCTCTTTTGTCCCCCTCTCTCTCTAGACCTGTCCCTCTCCCTAGGTCTCGTCCGCCCGGCCCACCTCGTGTTCCGCCCCGAGGGCGGGGCGGAACGGGACAGGCACCTTCCTACGGACCCAGAGCCCCGCCCAGGGGGGCGGGACTCCCTGCTGCCGGGGCGGACCCCGCTCCTGCTTCTCCCCTCTCTCCGCGCCATGTATTCAGCCCACTCTCTGCCACTGGAGCGGCGGGCAGGTCTGGGCCGGCCTGTTGGCGGTGCGGGGATCCGGATCGTTTTGTGGATAAATGTCCGGTTATGGAGGTCGGGACGGTGATCCGGGTCCCCGACGATCCTCAGGCCGCCCCTGGTCAGGCTGGCGGGTACCAAATACCTGTGAGTATCAAGGGGGGTACCTATCAGGCTTTGGTGGACTCGGGCTGTAACCAAACCTCTCTCCATCAAAGCCTGATTTCGTCCGGGGCATTGGATACAGGCCGCATGGTTGGGGTTCGGTGTGTGCACGGGGATGTGGTAAGATATCCCGTAATGTCCGTCATAATTAAATTTAGGGGACAAAAGCATAGTGTTGAGGTGGCAGTTAACCCGCACCTCCGGCATCCGATAATTTTGGGGACGGATTGGCCCGCGTTTAAACAATTATTGGGATGTCTATGCTCGGATGCCTCTTGGGGGAAAAGAACGCGGGGTGAGCAAGCGCGAGTCCAAGTCGGAGAGACTGATCAGAGACCGGAGAGTTCTGCTGCAGGGGATCTGAGTGAAGCCGGAAGACTAATTCTTCCGGAACGCGATGATTTTCCCCTGGAGCAGTCTCAGGATGAGACATTAAAGAATGCTTTTGATAGGGTCTCGATGATTGATGGTCAGCCTCTCCAGCCTGGACGTCCGCTTGCTTACCCATATTTCGCGATTATAAAAGATAGGTTGTATCGAGTGACCCAAGACACTCAGACAAAAGAAGATACAACCCAGTTACTAGTGCCAAAGAGCCGCAGGGAAATGCTTTTCCACGCGGCTCATTCTAATCCAATGGCGGGGCATTTGGGACAGGCAGCGACACTAAATCGTCTCATGACCCGTTTTTTCTGGCCGGGCATTCACGAGAATGTACGCAGGTGGTGCGCGTCTTGTCGTGAATGCCAGTTGGTGAACCCACCGGCCACCCCAAAAGCGCCATTGCGCCCACTACCCTTAATGCAGGTCCCCTTCGAGAGAATTGGTATGGACCTCATCGGGCCATTAGAACGATCAGCAAGGGGACATCGCTTTGCATTAGTCATTGTTGATTATGCAACACGATATCCTGAAGCAGTGGCTCTCCGCAACATTTCTGCTAAAAGTGTTGCGGATGCACTGTTTCGCTTAATCTCCCGGGTGGGGATTCCAAAAGAAATCCTCACTGATCAAGGCACGGCGTTTATGTCACGCACGTTACGCGAACTGTACGAATTATTGGGCATTAAATCGGTTCGTACCAGCGTCTTTCACCCACAAACGGACGGGCTGGTCGAACGTTTTAATCGCACGCTTAAATCCATGATTCGTAAGTTCGTGCAAGAGGACGCCAAAAATTGGGATAAGTGGTTAGAACCTCTGTTATTCGCAGTGCGAGAGGTCCCGCAAGCCTCCACGGGGTTTTCCCCCTTCGAGCTTCTCTTTGGGCGCCAGCCCCGTGGGGTGCTGGATGTCCTCAGGGAAACTTGGGAGGATGGACCATCTCAGGCCAAAAATGAAATTCAGTATGTGCTGGACTTGCGATCAAAACTCCACACTTTGGGGCGGCTATCAATGGAGAATTTGTTACAGGCCCAGCACAGACAGAGCCAACTGTATAACAGACGGTCTAACCTACGTAAATTCGCACCGGGGGAAAAAGTGCTTGTATTGCTCCCTACTTCCAGTTCGAAATTACTTGCAAAGTGGCAAGGACCCTTTGAGGTCACACGGCAAGTCGGCGAGCTCGATTATGAGGTGGTACGGTCCGACAGGAGGGGGGCACGTCAAATCTATCACCTCAACCTGCTAAAAAAATGGAATGAGGCAGAATCAGTGATGCTGGCGACGGTGATTAGTGGGGAGGATGATCTCGGACCAGAGGCGAATATAAAAACTCAATCTCTCGCTCTGGTCCCGGGGGGAGATCACCTCTCGCCCTCCCAGCTCACTGATTTATCCAAATTGCAAAAGGAATTTGCAGACGTGTTCTCTCCCCTGCCGGGACGTACGAACCTCATTCAGCACCATGTCGAGACGGAGCCGGGCGTGGTTGTTCGCAGCCGGCCGTATAGGTTACCTGAACACAAAAAAAAGGTAGTTCAGGACGAATTAGAGGCAATGCTGAAAATGGGAGTAATAGAAGAGTCCAGCAGTAACTGGGCGAGCCCGATAGTTTTGGTTCCTAAGACCGACGGCTCGGTTCGTTTCTGCGTGGATTATCGCAGGGTGAATGCAGTGTCGAAATTCGACGCGTATCCAATGCCGCGGGTGGACGAATTGCTTGACCGGCTAGGTGCGGCTCGATTTTATTCGACACTGGACTTAACGAAAGGGTACTGGCAGATCCCCTTGTCGCCTTTATCCAAAGAAAAGACAGC
Organism: Ancherythroculter nigrocauda; assembly: GCA_036281575.1. Taxonomy (NCBI): domain Eukaryota; kingdom Metazoa; phylum Chordata; class Actinopteri; order Cypriniformes; family Xenocyprididae; genus Ancherythroculter; species Ancherythroculter nigrocauda. Next base: position 9,237,254 of record VTFQ01000019.1, on the reverse strand, counting down.
TTTCACGACGCCGTTCGGATTACACCAATTCGTTACGCTTCCGTTCGGGCTGTTCGGGGCACCGGCTACCTTTCAGCGACTCATGGATAAGATTCTCCGGCCCCATGCTGTGTATGCGGCTGCCTACCTAGATGATATTATTATCTATAGTAACGATTGGCAGCGGCATATGCAGCATGTGAGAGCCGTCCTGAGATCGCTGAGAGGGGCTGGGCTCACGGCCAACCCGAAGAAGTGTGCAATTGGGCGCGTGGAGGTAAAGTATCTGGGCTTCCACTTGGGGCATGGGCAGGTGCGTCCCCAAATTGACAAGACGGCAGCGATTGCGACCTGTCCGCGCCCCAAGACCAAAAAGGAGGTTAGACAGTTCCTCGGGCTGGCGGGATACTACAGAAGGTTTGTACCTAACTATTCGGCCCTCACCAGCTCGTTGACTGATCTAACTAAAAAGGATGCTCCAGATACGGTCCAGTGGACGGAGCTGTGCCAGCAGGCCTTCACCCAAGTAAAGGCTGCTCTGTGTGGCGGGCCACTGCTTCACTCTCCTGACTTTTCTCTCCCTTTTCTGTTGCAGACTGACGCGTCGGACAGGGGGTTGGGTGCTGTCCTGTCCCAGGAGATAGAGGGTGAGGAGCGGCCGGTACTGTACATTAGCCGTAAGCTCTCTAAGAGAGAAGCTAAGTACAGTACCGTAGAAAAAGAGTGTCTGGCTATCAGGTGGGCCGTCCTCACCCTCCGCTATTATCTCCTGGGGCGGGAATTCACTCTCTGTTCGGACCATGCTCCCCTGCAGTGGCTCCACCGCATGAAGGATACCAACGCGCGGATCACTCGTTGGTATCTGGCTCTACAGCCTTTTAAGTTCAAGGTGGTCCACAGGCCGGGTGTTCGGATGGCTGTGGCCGATTTCCTCTCCAGAAATGGGGGGGGGGGGGCTGCAGGCCGGACGGCTCCCCGGCCTGAGTCGGGCGGTGGGGGTATGTGGCGAGGGGGGCGTGGTTCAGCGAGGTCTGCAACCGGAGAGAATAGCGGGAGACGCGTGGTAAGTGAGTGGGTTGAATACAAATCACGAACACCTGTTTCTCATTCCAGTGATTGGCGCGGAGACAGGACAAAACGCCGTGAGAAGCAGGAGTGTGTGAGAGAGAGGGGAACTGTTGACTGAGTCGAGTCGAGGTTCGTGGAGTGAAGCCCTTGTGGATAGTGTAAGCCCAACGTGGAGTGAAGCCCTTGTGGATAGCGTATGCCGAACCTGGAGTGAAGCCCTTTGTGGATTGTTTATTTTCGTTTGTTGTGCGTTGCACAGTCCTTCTGTTGACATTCAATAAAGACTCAGTCAGCAGTTGTTCGTCGTCCCTGACCACTTCCTTCCCCACTACGAACTTAAGTTTACTACACTCGATTAATCACATTTTTTTCTGTGATTAAAAAAATTTGTTCCCTTTCGAAGGGAACTCCACTCTGCGTTTTCATGCTTTGGGGGAACGTCTAACGTGACTCGGTGTCTGAAAAACAACCATCCAATAACTCCAATGCTCATTGGCCGGCGACAGCCTATGACGTCATAGGGGCGCGACCCGGAAGTATAAGAGCGCGCCCGCGGAAGCAGTCATTATCTCTCGTCTTTCAGGGACTGCTTGTGTCTTGCACTGTCTGTTTCTCCAAATTACAAACTGTGAGTACAAAACTATGTCTGAGGGCAAAAGTTTTAGGAAGTGTGTGGATCCTTGTCCGAGGTTTCTGACCCCGGAGGATCCTCACACTTTGTGTGTGTTATGTCTGGGTGAAGAGCACGCACGGTCAGCGTTTGAGGACACTGGCTGTGAGCTGTGTGAGCATTTTCCGTTGAGAACGCTCCGTTCCCGCCTGACTCTCTTCTCGAGGGGAGAGACGTTGACACCGGTTCCCGGGGGATCTGGTCCTGCTCGTGCCGAGGCCGAGCGGCGGCTGCGTTCTTGGGGTTCGCAGGTGGAGCTCGCCGTTGAGTTTGAGAGAGGTGTCACGGTCTCTCAATCCCAGGCGGCGGCTGGCGGGGATGAGCTCCTGGAGGACGATGACGCTGTTTCATTGACGTCATCGGATCCGGGAGCGATTGCTCTTCTGGCTCCGAGCCCCCAAGAGCAGGTGTTGGCTATGGAGGAGGAAGAAGTGGCTGAGGCTGCCTCTTTCCCCTCCAAGCCGCCCTGTCCAGCATATGTGGAATTATTAGAGGTTGTGGAACGCGCTGCGGGCAGGCTGCAGCTGCCTTGGGAGTGCGTCAGGAGAGACGTTTGCTAACTATCTCGTCGCGGGTAGGGCGCCGACACTGAAAGCTCCGGTTCTGCCATCTAAACCCTTAAAAATGACATCACGTTTGAACGGCAGAGCATATGCTGCTGCAGGTCAGGCTGGTGCTGCTTTGCACACGATGCCGGTGTTGCAAGCATACCAGGCTGACTTGTTGAAGGACCTGGATCAGGGGCAGGGTTTGTCCCCTGAAGCGGTAGCTGAGCTGCGCCAAACCACGGATTTGGCTCTCCGTGCCACGAAGCAAACGGCCGCCTCGATCGGGAGATCAATGGCGGCTATGGTGGCTACGGAGAGGCACCTATGGTTGACCATGACGGACATCGGGGAGAAAGAGAAGGGCTCTCTCCTCGATGCCCCGGTCTCGCCATCTGAACTTTTCGGCGGTTCCGTTGAGGCGGTCGTTGGGAAGTTTAGGGAGGCGAGGGCGCGCTCAGCGGCATTTAAAAAATGCATCCCGCTCAGGTCCGATTCTGGGCCCAGACAGCCGGGGGGATCTGGTCCGCCTCGAGCCGAGGCTCAGAGGCAGGACCAGAGATCCAGTGTCGCCGCTCGAGCGCCTCCTCCGCCACGGAGTAGGTCTCAGAAGCGGCGGGATGCGAGGAGAAGGAAGACTGATCTGAGAGCGGTGATCAACAGGCGGCGTGATCAGTACGCTGATTGCTCCCCTCTCTTGGCGAGGGAAGGGTTTTTACTTTCCTTCGCCCCTTCTCCTCGCCCTCCCGGGACATGTTTTTTAATCTAATCTGTGCACGTTCAGGAGAACACCTTTGAACAGTCAGGACCGGTGGCCGGCCCATGATGAATTTTTTCTGAAGGCCCGCCTTCTGGCTTGATAGTGAAAAGGTCCATAGGCTTATGGAACCGGGGATATCATTCTTCTCCTTTAAAAGAGCGAGGAAGGAATCTCTGGTCTTCGAGCCGCGGGAAGGTAAGACAAGGTCTGATTTTATCGCTTAAATGTTCGACCTTGTTTTTATTCCTGTATTATTTCCTGAATGTGTAACAGTGAAATGCTAGGGATTTTATTTGGGTATGGTGTTTAGCCAGGCTAGAACTGAGTGTATGTATGGTGTTCATATAATGATTCCCAGATGTATTTTAGTTTTTGGCCTTCTCCTGAGGGAGTGGCTGAACCTTTTTGCCCAGATTATCCCTTTATTTATGTAGGAGCGACGTTGAGTGTAACAGCTAGGTTTTAGACTGCTTTGTTAGAAACCTGATGCTGTTTCTCAGGTGGTAGGCCCTTATCTTGTGTAGATAAGTTATGCTTCTAATATTGCTAGGCCCCACTCTCTAGAATGTTCATGCGATAAGAGGGAAAATAAATTATTTTTCCGAGCCACTTGATTTTTCAAGTTTGAGTTGACTACGCAGCATTTTAGCTCGGTCCTCTAGGCTTGGAACAGATTTGAGAATCTGTAACAATGATTTTATTTTTCCCTGTGTCAAAATAGCATGTATTTATAGACGTTTGCCCTGCATTTGATATGTGAGCTGGTTATGCGGCCACAGGTTGGCACCCGCTTATCATGGCCTTCTTAAAAAGTGGCCTCTATGTGAGCGTTTATGAATCCTTTTCCAGGATTACTGAGTGCATCACCTGTTGGATTGCATACTCAGGGTAGCTAGATCACTTTTTGAGGAAAGTTAGCATCTGTCAGCTCCCTTTTCAGTTATCTGTTTTTCAGCTATATTGCTTATACGGTGATTGTAGGCTAGATTGTAGTTCAGCCTCCTTCTAGTTAGCAATGATTTATACTGCTGTTAATAGATTCCAGTCTGCTCACATACTGTTTTTTACACTGCTTCAGGCCACTGCAGCATGTTGCTTGAGGTAGCAGGCTTAAACTCGCCTCCCTTGAGCCATGTTGGTTGTGTTTGGTTCCCTTTTAAGTCACATAACTTAGGGTACTTTGCCTGTTTGGAAAGTGTAGCCTAGCACAGTTGGCAGTTATCTTCCCATAGTTAACTGGGTTAGAACTGGTTCCCTGTAGCTTGGTTCCCTGGAAATTCACGAACTGAAGCCACGTGTTATCGAATCGGCAGGCCTCCTTTTTAGTTTACATGTTGGTACAGATTGTGTTTTTCTGTGTGACTTAGGTTGAGATGACAGTAGTAACACCTTACTGAAGTTTGGTTTAGCCTATTGTTGCCTCTCTGAGTCTGTGATTCTAGTTGAGCTAAGAGCCACCTAGCGCCTAGGTTGGATCTTTAGGCTCCTAGAAACGGCCATGAGACTTATGCCATGTGTCCTGGAGGATACTAAGCCTGCGGGCAGCCTTTTTGGACACATTGGTGTTTGTTTTGGGTGTATTTCTCTCTGAGAACTAGTTATATACACTTTTCTTTGGCCAGGGGCCCAAGTGGTAGATTCAACCCCCTGTTTTGCGGGTTATTTACCTGGCTTGGGACCTAAACACTACCACGAGCTGATGCCACGTGTTTGTTGAGGTTATAGGCCTTTAAAGCAGGCCTTCCTTAATACGTGTTGGCGTATGTTGTACTCCTCTTGCTTAAAGAGTAAAAAGGTGCTTTTCCTGAGTACACTGCTTGTCGGATTGTGTTGGGTGGATTATCATATGAGCACTGTGCAGCTTTCTATTGCTGTCATAGAAGTCGACTGTCTGCCTCACGCTTAGACAGATGTTCAGAATGGCTGTGCCAAAGACAGGCCACTTCTGAAGTTACTTCTGTTTTCAATTATTACTGTTGTCATGTTATAAGTCCCTCCTGGGCCTCCATGGTTATGTGCTCTTGGCATAGTCTACCTGTTAGGTGAGCTCTGCGCTTCCCCCTTGGGGTTGGGTTTGTAATAGTGCTTAGCTCCCTAAGCTGGTTATGATGGTTAGGCCTTGATCAGGCCCCGTCTCAAGAATCAGCCCCCAGGCTGGTTTGTGCTCTCCTTTGGGAAAAAGGTTTTTAGCGCACAGCCTCCTCAGTGCGTTAATTAAGCACTGGGTAGATCCTAGGTGAGCGGAATATCTCCCCTCGATATGAGGGTTCATAGCATTCAGCTGAGTTCTGCTCTTCAGGATGCCCGTCTCTAAGCGCGGGTCTGAGCTGGTTTCTGCCTGTCTGCAGCCACTCTTACCTGTCTCTTCTTGAAGAATGCTTTCTAGAGGCTCTGTATTCAGACAGGGTTGGCCTGGACTAAGTCTGTTCCCCTAGAAGACTAGGTCAGCCTCCCTGGTGGCAATGAGGGTGACCCCGTTCCCCTCAAGAGTGGCTGGCCGAGGTTCCCTTTGGTTCCTTGGCCACATTCCCTTAAAGGGACCACTTTTCCTTCGGGAAAGTGGGTCCCGGACGCCGTAGCGATTTCCTTAGGCTCTATTTGTGAAAGGTTATAGGTAGAAGCTTTTGGAAGTTCAGCTTGGGCTGTTGGCCAAAGGGAATGCTGTCACTGACAGCCTGGTGTGACCTGAGGGGGAGTTGCTGGGCAGTTCGAGAACTGCTTTGAGACATTTGTTTCAGCCATATTTTTTGGCAGGCACTCTCCTCAATCATGGCGGCGGGGGTATATCGTTTCCCCAAAGCGTGAAAACGCAGAGTGGAGTTCCCTTCGAAAGGGAACGTCTCAGGTTACGTATGTAACCATAGTTCCCTGAGAACAGGGAACGAGACTGCGTTTCCTTGCCATGTTTCAGGCGACACACCGAGTCACGTTAGACGTTCCCCCAAAGCGTGAAAATGCAGAGTCTCGTTCCCTGTTCTCAGGGAACTATGGTTACATACGTAACCTGAGACGTTTATTACATTATAAAATATATTAAAATTTCACAGTTATTCTCCAAATTAAAACAACATAAAGAAGCAACATGAAGACAGTATATTTAAATACTTGTTTAATGGCATCTTTTTATGAATGAAGGCCAATATCACTGATACTGTAATGCAACATAACAGCATAATTCGGCATTACAGTGTAATTGAAAGCTATATATATATATATATATATATATATATATATATATATAATTTTTTTTTTTTTTTTTTACATTTATTAGGCTTCAAAAATATAAAAAAAAACTTTAATTTAACAATCCTCATATAAAAATAAATGCCATATTTACCTGTGCCTTTCCTACTGTCTAACAGATACAGAAATTATGCACTGCATAATTTATAGCCTAAATTAAATATAGCTTAATCATTATTAAAGCTACAAAAGATCTTTAGTCAACAGCAGTGAGTAATTTTCTAATAACGGATACTTCCCATAATTGAGGTATAAGTCTATATGAATTTAGCTGTAAATGTTTAACACAGAAAGATCTCCACAGTTCATATAAAACACACGATACATTAGATATATCTAAGGCAAATTAATGCAGCTTATTGGCAGCAATTTTGAGACCGTGTTTGTTAAAAACCATGAGGCATTTGATCTTAAAGTTTGTGGAACAAAAGGGGGTCTTCTTTATTGGTCAGCTCTGTCATTGAGGTACAGCAGGCATGGGCTCCTTCAGCAGTTGTGGTTTGGTGGAGGATCTCTGTGATCTGTGGTGTTTTGTTCATGGATACTCCTTTCCTCAGTTGTTTTCATGTATGAGTGTTGTGTTATAATGTGTCATTGGTCACTTCTGAGACTTTCATGCTGTGCTGAAGTCAATCTAATGGTTTTATTTAGTCCTCTTCATTTCATGATCAAACTGATGATCAAGTGTGTCTTTGTAAGTGAATCACAGAAGGAAGAACATTGTGATATTACTGTCACAGGATGTGAATTTTTCTCTGTTTTACTCTTTATTAGTGAGTGACTGATGCTTTTTCTAACAGTATTTCTTATCATGCGGTCTTTAAAAGAGAGACTCAACAGATTGATGACGTCTGCAGACAGTTTTGATGTAATACTGCCTCCTTCTGTCTGTATGATGAACTCTACATGAAAGAGCAGCATTTCTCCTCCATTATCAGTGTTGAACATCATCAGTGACACAGTGGTACCGCATTAGATCAGGACACACAGGTTCTGCAGGTTTGAGTCCCAGTGCCTCCTCGTCTCTGTTCACTCTCCTGTCATTAAAAAACTGAAAACAACAACATTCAGAACACTTTATTAAGTGTTTCTTAATGTGATGCAGTGTAATGTTAATTTAACAGTGTAAATGTAGCTGCAATCAGCAATTATTAGGCTTCAAGCACAAATCAGTAATTTATTTAATATGTTTTTCATTTATATTATAAGACAACTGTTCTCTCTTTAGCAGTATGTTTTGTCTAACATTAAATTAATTATTTCAACAGCATTTTCATGTTTGTAACCATTATAACACTTTGATATCTGTAGCATTATATCTTTTGTCCATATGACATCAATTTTGCATGGATCCTCATACTCTTAAAATCATATAACAGAATAGCAGTCGTCCAACATGAGGATATGGATCTAAACATAAGTTTTAACAGCAAACAGGAAAAGAAGAATTGGACCATAATCTAAAGTGTGGCCCATTAATCTCATAACATTATATATGCAATTGCACACCTGAGCTTCATTAAAAAAAAACTGTAAATACATCTAAATGCACTTCAGACGCTTCTTTTGTTTCTTCTGCAGTCAAAACATAGATTTTGTTGATACTAATCTAATTGAATTGATAACAACTCAATATGTTGTTATTCTAATTGCATTTATTGAATATATTTAATTAATTTACAGGAAAAGGTTAGAACATTTGCCAACAACATCAACAAATCATTTGTCACATTGAGAAGAGCAGTTTCAGTGCTATGCAGACCTAAAACCAAACTGATTTTTTTCTTCATTTAAAAATGTAAAAAGTTGAATAAGAACCACATTCTCCATTATTTTAGTCAAAAAAGGCAATTTTGAGATTGGTTTATAATGATTTAACACTGACAGGTCCAGACTTGCTTTTTATATTTGCACCAGAGCATGCCTAAAATAGGATTGGACCATGTAAGGTTCAAGTTATGTTTTTACAGAGCTTTATTTACGCATTTTGATGATGTTAGTGGAGTGTGATTCATGTTTCACAGTGTGATTCCCGCAGGCCTGACTGAAGCACCGTTACTACAAGTTAAGACATAAGTTAGGTGTGTTTCAGGCTAAAGACATGAGTCTATGTTCAAGATTTAAACTGTGAGAGTGTGTCTGAGTCCTGAACACTGCCAGCAAACCAATAACTTATAATATTTCTAACTTGGAAAATGGAGAACTTTCACCTGATCTAGAGGAGTAATGGAGTTGTGTATATACTTCAACTAAATATTTAGTTTGACCTCCACACGTACTCAACATTTTCTGAAGGTTCAACACCTGCTTTCACTGACTATTTGAAAAAAAAAAAGTTATTTATTTATTTTCAAATTGTACCTTGATTTTTTGAAAGTGCCTCTGGTAAAAGCGGACTTATTGTTTCATTAGTAAACAGTTAAATGCTTTAGCTATTAGTTAACTTAGTTATCATGAACTAAGAGTGAACAACACTTATATAGCATTAATCTTAGTTAATGTTAGTTTCAAAATAACATTAAACAAATCAATAGTTACTATACTAATACATTATTAAAATCAAAAGTTATATTTGTTAACATTAGTTAATGCACTGTGAACTAACATTGAACAGCTGGATTTATATTAACTAACATTATAAAAGATTAATAAATGCAGTACCAAATGTCATTGTTAGTTCATGTTAGTTAATACATTAACTAAAGCTAACAAATGAACCTTGTTGTAAAATGTTACTGTTTTTCTTCATGTCCATCAGCAGTGAGTCAGTGAAGGACGATGGCATCTGCTGATCAGCATTGTGACACACTAGATGAGATGGAAGAAGAAAAGCTGAAACACAAGGAAGGTAATAAAGAAAAGACAATATCAATGTATAATATTAAAGTTTTCATTTAATAAATGTCATTATTCTCTCTCTGTTCTAGACCAGATGAGCAGCAGCGCTCACAGTGAAGTCAGTGTTGATGTGAATGCTGAAACAGGAGCAACTGTAAATGCCCCTTTACTCAATAGACACAATTTCACAGGCCCAGTGACCTTCATCTACAACACTGCAGGAAACGGTATCAACAGCGCTTACTGAGACACAACTAATGAAGTTTGTTTTATGACAGTATTGCTCATGGGCAGTCATGCTTTGGCTACATACCAGTCTTTTCTTTAGTTTATATGTATATTTTGTCCTTCATTTTTACCTTCTCTCCTTTTCTCTCTCCACACAGCACCACAAAAAGCCTCAGAGAGACAGACAGAGAAGCACACAGCAGATCAAGGTACAACAGTCGTATTCTCTCACGCTGTACTGACAGATGCTGACTAACACCAACAGACACGTTTGTTGTATTAATCGACATAGTTGCAGTATTAATCGACATAGCCTGTTTCACAGTACAAAAGTTTATAAAAGAACTCACTCTGTTTCACTCTATGTTAAGAAGCTACAGAAGCTCATTATTTCAAACGCAACTGATAGTGATGTTGGAGCATACATTGATTTTGTATATTTTGGAGCGAAATGGGAATTTAATCTCATAATTGTCATGTTTGGCACTATGCTAAGCAAATATACTTGCTATCCCTGTTGTCAGAATCAATTGTTTTATTACTAAGGTCACGTTCACACAGCAGCAGAATACGGTTGTCAGTCCTGTATTTCAGTTCCTAATACGGTTACGTTCACACACAGTACGGTTATTTACGGGAGTGACAACCGCATCCAATTTGAAATGACAGCTTGATTTGGAATTTTACAGCGCGCAATAAGTTGCAATTCTATTGGCCCTTCATCCCAATAATACTGTACAACTCGACGTACATTCACATCACATTAGGGCTGCATGATGCATCGTTTTAGCATCGATATTGTGATATGCACATCCATGATAGTCGCATCGCAGGAATTGCAAAGTTTAACCAAAGTTGCACGTTGTTTAGGTCCTGTGACACATAGAGCCACGCAGACGCAAGTGAACACCAAATTACGTTCACTTCTGCATCTACTTCACTTAAACAGACATATACATGCAGAATTATGTCAAAATGTCCTTGTAAACACAGTTGCTTATGGCTTAGGTAACCCAAACAAAGAAAACGGATGTGTATCATTATACAGGATCCACGCATTCGGTCTTTAAGTCACAGCAGGCTTGCTGCTTTCTGTGTCATGAACAACAAAATACAAAGAGAAAATCATTTTTGCAGCTTTAACACAGATTAATTATATTCAATTTATACAGTGTAGACTATGTAGTGTTATTTTTACATTGGATTATTCATTTTCTGGACCTGAATACTTACCTGAAAAATATTTATTTCATTAAATCACCCCAGTCATTCTAGAATTATTCTTTCCTAATTTATTTCATATCGCAATATGTATCCGCAGAAATATATCGGCAATGTCAGATTTCTCCAATATCGTGCAGCCCTACGTCACATGTTAACGCAGCAGTAGAGTTACACTCACAGGACACTGCACTTATTCACAATCACAAAAGTTCATTATTTGCACGTGCTTTGCCGGTTAAACATTTAATTCGCATGCTGTTCTGACATGCGTTTTTTCCGAGCGTGTACACCCGAAGCGCGCACACTAAAAGTCTGTCAAACAGCGCCTGATTACATCTGATTGTGCTAATACTGTCAAATACACACAAGATTTACATAAACACAGATGGTTATGTCTAAAGTGAAAGTAATCATTTGAGAAAACCGTATGCTTGTGTTTTTTGTTAGATGCGTGCAAGTCTTAAAGGGTCATGAAACCCCCCTGTTTTAGCCTGGTCGTTCACACCTCTGAGCTGGAAAAACTCTGTTAAAATGGGTGTGTAAAGCTCTGGAAAAGTGGTTGTGTAGAGGGGGGGAAGAGGGGAGAGAACAACTAATAAAGCACAGACATACAGCACACTCATTATAAAGAACAATGAATATTAATATATGAGCACAGAGAAAATGACAACAAACTCCCAAGCGCAAGAGAGAAATGCAAAAGAATATTTAATAGGGCTAATAATAGGCTACTTTGATTACATTTACGAGCACTGCAGTCGAGTCGACACTGTACTGTATGCGAGTCGACATGAGTTAAGGCATTTCCATGACTGCAAATGTAGTCAACTTAAGCATAGTCTGTGTAAGACTACATTTAAACACTGTTACAGTATGAGTGTGATTCATTTGAATGAGTTAGAAGCACAGTTTTCAGGTTACCACACATGTGCAGTTGTTATTTTTGTAATAGGAATCACAGACTATATTAGAATTTACATATAGATTTATTATTTTATTTCAAAACTGATCACTTTTTGCTGATTTTTTCCCTCTTTCTCAAAGGCTCAGCTGCAGAGGACAGTAAAGCTGCTCTTCATGAGATCAGCCGGAGACTGAAGGTCAAATTAAAACAAGAGTATGAACGAATATTGGTTGGTAATTCTCAGACTGGTCATCAGAAATACCTGAACAATATTTACACTGATCTATATGTGGTGGAGAATGAGACTGGAGGAATACTGAGTGAGCATGAGGTGAGACAGATCGAATTCAAACTATTTGATGCCAAGGACACACCAATCCAGTGCAATAACATTTTTAAAGTCCACGAGGGTCAACGAAACAGAAGAGTGCTGACAATGGGCATCGCAGGGGTAGGAAAAACAGTCTCTGTCAATAAATTCATCCTTGACTGGGCTGAAGGAACAGAAAATCAGGATATTGCCTTAATTTTCCCGCTTCCATTCCGTAGACTGAATTTGATTAAAGAAGAGTACAGTCTTATAGGACTTCTTAACAAATACTTCTTTAGTAATCCTGAAGACCTGCCCTCTCTTCCTGATGGTGATGGTAAAATCATGTTCATCTTTGATGGGCTGGATGAATGTCGCTTCCCTTTGAACTTTAAAAAGGATGACAGATTTACAGATGTTAAAGAAAAAACAACATTGAGTAAGATAATAAAAAACCTCATTAAGACACATCTGGTTCCTTCTGCACTCATTTGGATCACATCCAGGCCAGCAGCAGCCAGTCTGATACCCCGAAACTACATTGATCAGGTGACAGAGGTGCGAGGATTCAATGATGAGCAGAAAGAGCAATACTTCAACAAAAACAGCAGTCCTGAGGTTGCTGGAAACATCATCCGTCATTGCAGGAAATCCAGGAGCCTGTACATCATGTGCCACATCCCCGTCTTCTGCTGGATTTCTCTCACTGTTCTTCAGCCTCTACTGGCTCGAGAGAGCAATGACAAAACACCCACAACTCTCACAGGGATGTACACAAGCTTCTTACTTACTCAGCAGCAACAGATGACAGCAAAATACAGTGATTACCCTGAACCTAAAGCCAATGCCAGGTCTTTTGATCAGATTATTCTGAAGCTTGGGAAACTGGCCTTTCAACAGCTGGAGAAAGGAAACCTGATTTTCTACAAAGAAGATCTTGAGGAATGTGGATTAGATGTCAATGAAGGGTCGGTGTTCTCTGGGTTATGCACTCAGATCTTTCAGGACGAAAAAGCTGTTTCAGCAAGAAACGTTTACAGCTTTGTTCATCTCAGCATCCAGGAATTCCTTGCTGCTCTCTATGTGTTTTTGATTAGCAAAGATGAGAAAGCAAAGCTACTTTTTCAGTCCCTGAGAGAAAAACTGACATGGACACTGTCCAGAAAGACACAGTTTCAGCTTCATAAGGCTGTGATCAACAAGGCTTTACAAAGCAAAAATGGACACCTGGACCTTTTCCTCCGGTTCCTCCTGGGACTCTCTCTGGAGTCCAATCAGTGTGACCTGAAGGAATTAGTACCAGGACTGAAACTCAAAACAGAGAATATGAAAAACACTGTTGATTATATCAAAAAGAAAATAGAGAAGGAGAAATCAGTGGAGAGGACCATCAATCTCTTCTACTGTCTGAGTGAACTGAAAGATAACTTTTTGGAGGAAATCCAGAAGAATCTGAGCTCAGGAAATCTTTCAGCACAGAATCTCTCCTCTGCTCAGTGGTCTGGTCTGGTGTTTGTGCTCCTGATGTCAGAAGAGACTCAAGAGAAGTTTGAACTGCAGAAATACAGAAGATCTGATAAAGCCGTGATAAGACTCCTGCCAGTGATCAAAAACACAAGAAAAGCACTGTAAGAGTCATTACATTCATTTATATGCACTGATGGTCTTTTGTAGTTGGGACTTCTTTTTACATGGATGACTTAGACAGTTCAGAAAAACGAATAAATGTAAATGTAAATCAATGTGTGTGATGATATTAAATGCCAAAGTGTCTCCACCATCAGACAAGTTGAACCCTTTTTATTATTCTTAATTGTATCATAAATTAAAGAAACTGAAAATACAGGTTTGATGTTTTATGAAAATTGTTTTAGCTTTGCATACATCGCTACAGTCAAAGGTTTTTCCAAGTTATCTATGCTCTAGATTATAAACACTACTTAAGAAGCATTGATATCACTGATTGTTTTGTTCGCTACACAGGCTACAGTGTTGTAATCTCACTGCTCAGTGTTGTGAGAGTTTGTCATCAGTTCTACAATCCTCAAACTCCTTCCTGAAAGAGCTGGACCTAAATAACAATGATCTACAGGATTCGGGAGTGAGGCTTCTTTCTGATGGACTAAAAAGTCCAAACTGTCACTTGGAGATAATGAGGTTTGAGTTTAAATGCTTTATTTATTTATTTTCCATTAAGTTAATTATTTATAAACACACAGCTAAGATTGATTCTGTATGCAATTACATTTTGTTTTTATTATTCAGATTTTCCACATGTAATCTCACTGCTCAGTGTTGTGAGAGTTTGTCATCAGTTCTACAATCCTCAAACTCCTTCCTGAGAGAGCTGGACCTGAGTAACAATGATCTACAGGATTCAGGAGTGAAGCTTCTTTCTGATGGACTGAAGAGTCCAAACTGTCACCTGGAGATAATGAGGTTTGAGTTTAAATGCTTTATTTATTTATTTTCCATTAAGTTAATTATTTATAAACACACAGCTAAGATTGATTCTGTATGCAATTACATTTTGTTTTTATTGTTCAGATTTTCCATATGTAAGCTCACTGCTCAGTGTTGTGAGAGTTTGTCATCAGTTCTACAATCCTCAAACTCCTTCCTGAGAGAGCTGAACCTGAGTAACAATGATCTACAGGATTCGGGAGTGAGGCTTCTTTCTGAGGGGCTAAAAAGTCCAAACTGTCACCTGGAGATAATGAGGTTTGAGTTTAAATGCTTTATTTATTTATTTTCCATTAAGTTAATTATTTATAAACACACAGCTAAGATTGATTCTGTATGCAATTACATTTTGTCTTTATTGTTCAGATTTTCCATATGTAATCTCACTGCTCAGTGTTGTGAGAGTTTGTCATCAGTTCTACAATCCTCAAACTCCTTCCTGAGAGAGCTGGACCTGAGTAACAATGACCTACAGGATTCAGGAGTGAAGCTTCTTTCTGATGGGCTGAAGAGTCCAAACTGTCAGCTGGAGATACTGAGGTAAATGGTTTTAAAATAATTAACAAAATGCTATCACAATAAATGATTATCACTGAATGTGACATTTGTTCTCAATATAATGGAAATAGTCAACGGAAACTGATCGGGCCCGATACCAAGCTCATGTACTTGTACTTGTACTTGTACTCGTACAAATATGGATTTGCTTGAATCTAGAGATGTCCCGATCAAGTTTTTTTGCCCTCGAGTCCGAGTCATTTGATTATGAGTATCTACCAATACCGAGTCCTGATCCAATACTTCTATAATACATAAAAAAAGAATAAAGAAGAGCGAAAAAACAGATCCAGGATATTCCTTTTTTTTTTTAATTCACCCATTTTTAATTCATTATTTTAACATTCAACAACTCTGTTAACAAACAGAGCACTTATGTGAAGTAGCTTGAACAATCAAGTAATACATAACATAAATTCTTCACTTTTGGACTTTAGTGCAACAGTAAATATAAAAAAAGTCTAATATAAAAACAAATAGCACCTCAACTTAAAACACCCGGCAGGCATGTAAACAAATAAAAAAAATAAAAGTGCCACAGTGTTTGCAAAGCCAGGAACTGCACTCCTAACTCTTACTGTCATCACAGTTTGCTATGGCAATGTTGTTGTCATCAACTTTATAATACCTACAGACCGCAGACATACTCGCACTTTCCGCTTCAAGCTGCTTCCATGTTCTACTTTGCCGGCATTTAACCAATAGCATCTCTGCAACAAAGTGATGTCATGCCGCACGCATTGCTGTTTCTGTGTGGAGTCAAAAGGGTCTAACTCTGTGCCACAGCATAACTATAGATGTGTTAAAAAATAATGAGAATATATATACATATATATCCGAGTCCTGATCAGGAGGTAACGTCTGATTCCGATCGAGTCTGAAACCACGTGATCGGGCCTGATTTCCAATCACGTGATCAGATCTGGACATCCCTACTTGAATCATTCATTGAATCGTTCTTCAGATTCTTGACTTGTCACCGGCTGAACAAGCCCAACACAGTTGATTGCTCGCCATAGAAAATCAACGATTCAGCGGATGGAATCAAATTTGCTATTGTGAATGGCACATGCTCCACTACTGTACAAGTTTAGAAAATTGAATGAATACTTTGGTACACTTCCACAAACACTTTTGTTACTTTAATTAATGAATCTACAGAAAATAACAGCATACAAACTGCTCAGGTCAGTGCGTGATAGTGACTGGTCTGATTGTCAAACTAATGTCATGTGTACTGTTGCTGTGTGTGTTTGTAGATTGTCTGGCTGTATGGTGACAGAGGAAGGCTGTGGTTATGTGTCTTCAGCTCTGAGTTCGAACCCCTCACACCTGAGAGAGCTGGATCTGAGCTACAATCACCCAGGAGAGTCATTCATTGATAAATTCAACCATCAAAACTGCTTACTTAAGTATGTTGAGCTGGAAGAGTTTGATTTTATTTATTTCATACATTTACAAAAGTTCTTACTGAGAATAAACAGAGGTTTAGCTGCAGTTATACTACAGGGCTGTTGAATGCTTGATTCTGATTGTTTGACAAACTTTTTAAAGTGCTCAAATATTGTCAAGTAAATGCAGAGCTAAAGTAGTTCCAGGCTGGTCTCAACTAAATTAGAGCATGATTTTTCCCACTCTATGTCCAATACAAAGGAACACAAATGCAGTACAGACAGACTAACACACACATATTCAAACATAAACATGCACAGAAATGTGTCAGTGCTGCCCCACGACTTCATCAGTAAAATAGTTTCACAATTTATGTAGTATGCCTGAAAAAGTGACTGTAGTAAGTGATGTCTGATATCTAGCTTTCCTCAAGGGGTGTTGGTCAAAACACAGGATCCAATCAGCTTCATCCAAAGGAAGTTTATTTGTTCCTAACACAATGGTAACTTTCATCCAGGCTGTACACAACACAGCTGTACAAGGGCTTTACAGAATTAAAGGGTTAGTTCACCCAAATTCTTTCATTTATTACTCACCCTCATGTTGTAGAGATGCGCGGATGGGCTATTATTTCATCCGCAACCGCATCACAAAACTCATCATCCGTCCGCACCAAAGTTTTTGACCAATTTTCAAAACCGCACCCGCCCGCCATCCGCTGATTGGGCGATGCAAGGCGCTGCTGATGACAGCCGCGAGACTAGAAAGCTCTCAGAATATCAGCAGTGAACTCCGTCTCCGATCGGCGCACAGGGACAAAAATAAATAAATAGCCTAAATTAAACTCACTGTACTGTACAATATTTTCATTGTAGCCTAATAGAAAACGCATTTTGGCACATCATTTCAACATGCTGCTATTTAGCCTACTACTAAATGCCTATTTCACTTTATTTTTTAGCAAATAGATAGAAAGCTCGAATAAAATAAGTGAATGACATTTTAATTTTCTGTTAACAGCTTTACTGACATGAAAGGAGCTTTTGTTGTAGTATTGTTGTCCAGAAAATGTACATTATTTGGCACTGTATTTGGCATATCACGGTTTCGATTTTAGTTTGTTGGTAAAATACAACTTAGAGACAATTTAAGCTTTGTAGGCCTATGTTTTAAATTTTCGGTTTATGATGAAACAGTGGTGGCGGCACAGGGTCATTGGGAAACACTGAATGAATGTTTAGCTGACAAATGTGCTAAAGTTGTAATATCAGCTGTTCACATCATAACAAAAACCCTTCAACCGGACCGAACGAGAGTCTCGAGGCCTGCCGCTGCGCTGACAGGAGGCGTGTCTGTGTTCAGCTGCGGTGTGCGTGAACCATGGCGTGAACGCGCTGTTGGAGAGAAGAGAGAGAAAGCGCTGTATGCAGTATATGCAAAGCCAAAGCGCAATGAAATAAAGCAACTTATGATTTCGGGGGTTTACATAGGCTATTCTCCAGTTTCATATGCTCAGTGACAGTCATTACATTCGGGGCTTGACTCAAAACATTCGGGGCTGAAGCCCCGGCAAAATCGGCTGGCGCCGCCCCTGGTTCAACCGCCCGCCACCCGCCCGAATTTAATTAAAATATTATTTTTCGTCACCTCATCTGCCCGATCCGCGGTTTATCCGCGGAGTCCGCGGCTGTAACCGCAAACCGCGCATCTCTATCATGTTGCTCCACACCTGTAAGACCTTTGTTCATCTTCTGAACACAAATTAAGATATTTTTAATGAAATCCGATGGGTCAGTGAGGCCTGCATAGCCAGCAAGTTAAATTACACTTTCAATGCCCAGAAAGGTAGTAAAGACATATTTAAAGGTCCCCTAGAACATGTTTTTAACCCTCAGGGGTCTGAGGATTTTTGGGGCCCTGGAGAAGTTTTGACATGCCCTGACATTTGTGCTTTTTTCAGTTGTTCATAAACATATTAATGACAAAAGTCTCATTACACTGTATTCAGCACAAACTAGGCTACAATAATATGTGAGGAACATGTATGTACATATTTGTGTTTTTGAAGGAATAACGTTTATGCGTGGTTATTGAAAAAACAAAAAACTTAAGTCACTGAAATAAGGCCAAAAAAAGTACATTAAATCTGTGTTTACAATACTTTAGGGTATTGGAGGTTGTAGAGTAGAGTTTTTGCTTCAAAATTATGTAAAAAGTATGCTGACTACTCTTTCATTTATAACAATATATTGATTTAGTTTTTGTAAGACACTTTTTGCCAAGAAACACAGTATGCGTGGAGGCATGAATCACCATGAATTCTCACCTGAGAAGACAAAAGAATCGCATAATAATGACCTGAAAAGACTTGCATATTAATGAGGCATTTCAGTCAGGTAGGCTGTGAAAGAAACCTTCTGTGATGTCTCAAGCTCATCATGGTATATGAAACATACAGAAAAATATTATTACAATATAAAATAATGGTTTTATATTATACTTTAAAATATAATGTATTTCTGCGATGCAAATAGTCTGAATATAGGCTTTTAGTTTAAAGGCATGCACATTTGGAGAAATATTGGATTCTCATATGCTTATGTCAATTTTCTATACAGAGGAGTTAAATTTATTTAATATTCATTGTTATCTCTATGTTATCTCTATGTATAATTCATACTGCAGCCGGAGGGCGCTCTGAATAGCGCTGGCTCCATGGGCATGGCCGCATTAGTGGGTAACGTTAACGTTTTTTTAGACATAAGTATGATTTTTTTGTGATTAGTATTCACTAAGTTACAGTTCATTTTCTGAGAACTATCAGATTGGACTTCGTTCAGAGGGAGACGAGAGATCACGCATCATGTTAGTTTTCTTTATTTTTCAAAAAGCACAGCATTTTCTTTTTACTCTGTGTGTACACAAATAAAAGAATATATTCCACAGATTAAAATGGTGTATAACTCTTAATTGTATGTGCAACATTGAGTATTTTGAGTCTCTTTCACACTGATAAGAAAAAAAAACACGGTGATCACGCCGGCGTGACCGCCGACCCCAGAGTGTTAAAAGATGTAATATAAGTCTAAGGTGTCCACTGAATGTGTCTGTGAAGTTTCAGCTCAAAATACCAGATAGTTTTTTTTTCTTAATTTTTTTAACTGCCTATTTTGGGGCATCATTATAAACGGGCCGATTTATGCTGTGCGGCCCCTTTAAATCTCGTGCTCCATGCCCACGAATCTTGCGCTTGTCTTAAACAGTGCCTAAACACAGTTTACACAGCTAATATAACCCTCAAATGGATCTTTACAAAGTGTTCGTCATGCATGCGGCATGCATGCGTCGGATTATGTGAGTATTGTATACTGTTATATTGTTTACATCTGATTCTGAATGAATTTGAGGCTGTGCTCCGTGGCTAACGGCTAATGCTACACTGTTTGAGAGATTTATAAAGAATGAAGTTGTGTTTATAAATTATATGGACTGCAAGTGTTTAAAAATGAAAATAGCGACGGCTCTTGTCTCTGTGAATACAGTAAGAAATGATGGTAACTTTAACCACATTTAACAGTACATTAGCAACATGTTAACAAAACATTTAGAAAGACAATTTACAAATATCACTAAAAATATCATGATATCATGGATCATGTCAGTTATTATTGCTCCATCTGCCATTTTCGCTGTTGTTCTTGCTTGCTTACCTAGTCTGATGATTCGACTATGCACAGATCCAGACGTTTACACTGCCTGCCCTTGTCTAATCCCTTTCATAATGTTGGGAACATGGGCTGGCATATGGAAATATTGGGGGTTTACATATTAATGATCCCGTCTGTTACGTAACAGTCGGTGTTATGTTGAGATTCTCCTGGTCTTTTAAACAAATGAGATTTATATAAGAAGGAGGAAACAATGGAGTTTGAGACTCACTGTATGTCATTTCCATGTACTGAACTCTTGTTATTTAATTATGCCAAGATAAATTCAATTTTTCATTCGAGGGCACCTTTAAAACAGTCCATGTGACTGCAGTGGTTCAACCTTAAATTTATGAAGCAATGAGAATACTTTCTGTGTGCCAAAAAAACAAAATGACGACTTTATTTAACAATTTCCTTTCTTCCATATCAGTCTCTGACGCACGTTAACAAGAGCACCACAACACATGCGTGTGGTGATACGAGTCGTTTCCTTGCATGAATTATTCAAACTTTCAAGTTGTGGCATGACAATATCACAATCGATGCACTACACTGTCTTGTTCAGTAGGCATCGCTTGGCACTGATGACATCTACACCACCAGCTCTCCATTGTCTTTCAGAAGCTTGTGGCTGTGGTTGTGTTGCAGCCTCTTCTGTCTCTTTTAGTTCGTTCCCCGTATATTCTTTTTCAAATAAGTAAGGATGTGCAAAAAAACACCTGGGTTGTTCCACACCCGTAGGACCTTCATTCATCTTTGGAACACAAATTAAGACATTTTTGATAAAATCCGATGGCTCAGTGAGGCCTGCATTGCCAGAAAGACAATCAACACTTACATTGCCCAGAAAGTTACTAAAGACATATTAAAATCAGTCCATGTGACTATGGTGGTTAAACCTTACTATTATAAAGCGATGAGAATTTTTTTTTTTTGGCACACGAAAAGCAAAGACTTTATTCAACAATATCTAGTGATGGGTGATTTCAAAACGCTGCTTCATGAAGCTTTGAATCTTCACGAATCTTGTGTTTCAAATCAAAGGTTTGGAGTGTTTAAGTCACATAATTTTAGTAAACGAGGCTTCGTTAAGTGTTTCAAAATTTCAATGGTTCACATGACTTTGGCAGTTTGATTCATGCTCCGAACCTCTGATTCGAAACAGAAGATTTATGAAGATTCGAAGCCACCTGATGAAAACAGGTGCACATGTGTACAGTCACTGTTCTTTAAACAGTTAAGCTACCCTATTACAGACACTGCTGCCGTGTTCTTCAGTTAAGGTTCAGAGGAAGACAAAGACAGAGACGACCACGAAGTAGATTGGTGACATTAAATGCCTTCATTATACAGCATCAAAACCCCTTGGATATGCTTGATGACATGGCTATAATCGGGAGATACCGTCTGCCAAGGGAACAAATAGCCCAACTGCTGAATAGCATCGAACCTCAGCTGATGCGTGCCACCAGGAGAAATTTTGCCTTGTCCCCTGAAGTCCAACTCTTAGCAGCATTGAGATTTTATGCAACAGGCAGTTTTCTCCAGGTACTTGGTGATAGGCTTGGATTAAGTAAAGCATCAGTGTCAAGAGCTGTTCAAGCGGTCACCAATGCATTACTTCCACTTGCTGTGGAACACATTAAATTTCCATCATTAAGACAGGACATCACAGAAATACAACAGTATTTTGTAACACATCATCACATCCCACAGGTCATCGGAGTGATCGATGGTACCTTGATCCTGATCCTTACACCATCTGTGGATGGCCATGTATATATATGCCGCAAAGGTTATGCAGCTGTCAACTGCCAGGTGATCTGTGACCATAAGGGTTTGATCACAGACATTGTGGCATAGTGGCCCGGAAGCACCCACGACTCCTTCATGTTCACCAATTCATCTGTGGGTCAGGAGGCACAAAACTCACAGGGACAGTGGAGGCTGCTTGGGGACAGTGGTTACCCACTGAGGCCATATCTCTTCACCCCTGTGACTAATCCTATGAATGACAGGGACACAGATTTCAACGAAGCACACCGTGTTGCACATAGTATCGTGGAACGCACAATAGGGAGGTGGAAGCTGCGCTTTCGGGCTATTCACCAGTCCAGCGGTGGTCTTCTTTTTGCTCCACAAAAGTGCTGTGCAGTAATAATAGTTCAATTCAATTCAAATTTATTTGTATAGCGCTTTTCACGATACATATCATTTCAAAGCAGCTTTACAGAAAATGGATGTCAACATTACAATTTAAAGAATGTAGTTAGCAAATAATATACTTTAGGTAATTAATTAAAATCACTGTTAGCAGTTTAACTGAAGGTAGAAGCAAAGAGCTCCTGGAAAAATGAATTACATTAACAATAAATTAGGATATAGAGATTGTGCAATGTGAATGTTGATCCAGATGATTGCGTCTTCTGAAGTCCTCGCAGGAATTTGCGCCGTCTCTTCACAGGTGATGGTCATCTGAGGTCTTCTTAAGAGGCTGGATCCAAACTGAAGCTGATGTAACAGCTATGTTGCACAACATTGTGGTTCAGATGAAAGTGCCCTTATTTAACAGGGAAGAAGATGAAGAGGTGGCGGAGGAGGAGGAGGACGACGACGAAGATGGCATGGCACCACATGCTGGCCAACCAAGAAATGTCCAATACATGGCTGGTTTTTGTGCACATCAGCAAGTCATTGACAGATTTTTTTGAGTTTATCTCTATTTTTCCCAGTCTTTGAAGTATATTTCCTACATTACTTATTTTATTAATTTTTTTTGTTGTTGTCATTTAATTTAGATGTGTATTTATATTTTTGTTTGTTGCCTGCCCTTATTAAAAAAAACAAACAAACAAAAAAAAACAATAAAGTGTACAGTAAAGTACAACCAAAACCTTATATTATCACAATGCACTTGAAGTTAAAGGTGTAATCTGCCAGTTGTCCTGTAGGTGACCTCATAACTCTGTCTTCTTACAATACACTTAGAGCTTTACGATTACTCCAGAGCACTTGTAGATCTACGATCATTTTCAAGTGCTACTTAAGTTACGATGCTTTTGGGAAACAGATCTTAATATTAAAGGTCCCGTTCTTCGTGATCCCATGTTTCAAACTTTAGTTAGTGTGTAATGTTGTTGTTAGAGTATAAATAAAATCTGTAAAATGTTAAAGCTCAAAGTTTAATGCCAAGCGAGATATTTTATTTAACAGAAGTCGCCTACATCGAACGGCCAGTTTGGACTACATCCCTCTACTTCCTTCTTTAATGACGTCACTAAAACAGTTTTTTGACTAACCTCCGCCCACAGGAATACACAAGAGTTGCGTTTGTAAAGTGTGTTTGTCGCCATGTCGTCGAAACGCTGTTATTTTCATCCCGCAGTCCAATCACCGGGTCTGATTCCGGCTCAAATTGATAGGGTAAAATTAAAGACATGTTTACAATAACACTGAGCGCGTGCATCTCCACGTTATGGTAAGAGGCGTGACCTTTCCGGGCAAGATGCGCTAAACTGCTGTCGAATCACAACACAGGAACCGCTGGCACAGTCAGAACTCGTTACGTATTTCTGAAGGAGGGACTTCATAGAACAAGGAAGTCATCAGCCCGTTTTTCTGACAGTGGAAACAGCGGTATACAGATAAGTAAATTATGTGAAAAATACTGTGTTGTTATATTGCACACTATAAACACAATCAAAGCTTTAAAAAAAACACGAAAAACGGGACCTTTAAGATCACTCGTACGATCGTTTTTACGATCAACTTAGGCTTACGATGCTTTTGGGAAATGCAGCCCTGGTTGGTAATGTAATTAGCCTTACAATTTTCCAAAATTTAAAATTGTTGTGTGTGTATGTGTGTGAGAGTGAGTGTGTGTGTGTGTGAGAAGAGTGTATGTGTGAGTGTTACTGACTAACTATCACTGTGTGTGTTTTCTAGTGTGGATCATGGGGGAGAGTTCAGGATAACAGCAGGACTACACAAATGTATGTCTACACACACACACACACACACACACACACACACACATGTTTGTTTTTGTGAATTGTGGGGACTTTCCATAGACTTCAATGCATTTTACACTGAACAAACTGTACATTCTATCCCCCTACCCTGCCCCTACCCCTAAACCTAACCCTCACAGGAAACTGTGCAAACTTTTACTTTTTCACAAAAACTCATTCTATATGATTTATAAACCCATTTACATTGTGGGGACCGCTGGCTGGTCCCCACGATGTAGGTGAACTCAGGTTTATATTACATCATGGGGACATTTGGTCCCCACAATGTAATATAAACAAAAGCACACGCACTCTCTGACACACACACACACACACACACACACATGTTTGTTTTTGTGAATTGTGGGGACTTTCCATAGACTTCAATGCATTTTACACTGAACAAACTGTACATTCTATCCCCCTACCCTGCCCCTACCCCTAAACCTAACCCTCACAGGAAACTGTGCAAACTTTTACTTTTTCACAAAAACTCATTCTATATGATTTATAAACCCATTTACATTGTGGGGACCGCTGGCTGGTCCCCACGATGTAGGTGAACTCAGGTTTATATTACATCATGGGGACATTTGGTCCCCACAATGTAATATAAACAAAAGCACACACACACACACACACACACTCGCACACACAGACACACACACACAGTATCTGTCAAAATGATGCTGTTTAATAATAAATAATAACTATAATACTTTTAGATCACCAATATTTGAATTATTGCTGGGACAGTAAAATACTACTACTGTAAATGAAAAATGAATATTTTATAAAGAACAGAAAATTACCCCATGATTTACTCACCCTCAAGCCATCCTTTAGGTGTATATGACATTATTCCCTCAGACGAACACAATCAGAGTGTGATGAGGTTCGTGTGTGTATGGGAAGGAAGAGGACAGGGATCGGCTTTGACTGCTGACTGAGCTTTATTTTCACAGAACGAAAAATCAAACAAACAAAAGACGGTGCAACGCACATTCAATAATTCCACATCAAAAGACGGGCTTCACTCCAGTAGATCTGTTGATCAGGTGTATTCTCAGTCAGCAGTCCCTCTCTCTCACACGCTCCTGCTTCTCCTGGCGTTTTATCCTGTCTCCACGCCAATTACTGGAACGAGAAACAGGTGTTCGTGATTTGCATTCAACCCGCTCATTCACCACGCGTCTCCTGACACTCTCTCCCGTTGCAGACTCCGCTGAACCACGCCCCCCTCGCCACACAGAGTTATATTAAATAACGTCCAGGATAATCCATGCTTTATAATGGGAGTGGATGGTGGCCCAAAACTGAAGTACAAATAATTGCACCCATCCATTATAAAGAAGTCCACACAGCTCTGGGGGGTTAATAAAGGTCTTCTGAAGTGAAGCAATGCGTTTGTGTATGAAAAATATCCATATTTTACACTTAAACCTGTAATCTCTATCTTCCTCTAACCGTCATACGTGTGAGAGAGTGGAGCTCCAGCTCATGATGTAAGACGCAGCGTGAGCTCCGGTGAGAATATGCTAGTCTCGTGAGAACCACACTGTGTACAGCAAAGGAGATCCACATGAATTGTTTGAGCTAAACTCTACATTTTATTGGAGTTAAAACACTGATTTCTTGTGAATATCCGGTTGCTTCAACAAAGCTAAAGTCTTGAGATTACGTGTGTCATCAAAGGCAGATGCACCATTTCACTAATTCCCTGTAAAGGATCCTGAATGATTGAAGCTATGGCTCGCTATTTTCTGGGATGTAAATACACGCGTGGAAAAATGATCTTAACGCATGCTGTGCGGTCAACATTTCTGCTCAGAGGATTATAAGGCAGAGAAGAGTGGAAGTACAAGACGAGCTCTGAAATCATCAGCCATCGTCCTTCAGGCCTCGGTCGACTCCTCCAGTTTATACGAGTTAAGGAGAACACTTCTTCAAGAACACTTTGGCTCAGCAAAGGCAGAAAGCTTCATATTGTGTCCCACAGCAGCACTCATCCTCTCACCGGCAGCATCAATAAGGGGCACACACTTTTATAATCTGAGAAACACACGTTCGCCAAAATAATAATGTCCCGTTACCGTGTTTATTATTAATGAAATAGACTTCTATAATGAAATAAAGCTCTATATTACCACAAAACACAAGATCCTAATTAGATCAAACTACACCAAAAACTAAACCCCTTTGCATTATGGCAGTTTACTTTAAAAACACGAGGCACAAAAGCTTTTCAACTCCTCGAACAGCACAATAATAAAAACAACACATACCATATAGCAATAAAAACCAGACTGTCCTCCAAAAAAAAACGACCCTATAGGTCATTACCAATCAAAATGCGTGTTCATGTAAATGCAGTGTGTGGACTTTTTACACCATTTCTCCTATTTCCATTTAACAAAATTAAATTTTATTAATGACTACACCCACCCCACCCCTAAACCTACCCTTAGTGATTTATAGTGCATTTACTCTTTATGAGCACGTGTTCCCTGGGATCGAACCCATGATCACGTGATCACATGACTGCATATTGTTATTGCAATGCTCTACCAGTTGAGCTACGCTAAACCCGAGATGTGACACAGATAAAAGGGAACAATGCATTAAAATGAAAGCAAATGCTCTTATGGGTCGTATTTCATGAATTAAAATAAAAGTATCTTGTTGTCGATAGGGGCGCCACTTTAGTAAACGCTCTTATGAGTCGTATTTCAGGGAAGTGACAAACGACCTATATGGTCGTATTGGTTGGAGAACATGTTGCAAAAAACATGTGGGCTAGCCTACATCTGTATCATATTGACTGTGAGTGTCCTCACCATTAAATTAGTTGAAGACGGCGGGTCTCTGAGTGATATAGTCATTAATAAATAAGGTCTAATTATGGTTCAGGTTCAGTTTTGTGTAATAATGCGTTAAATATGAATTTTCTGATCATAGGCGGAGGGTGAACCAACTAAAGAGATGTGATTCCCATTTAAAAACACATTTAAACAGATTTCCTCAAAATAGCTTTAACTCACTTGTCACAGCTCAACCTACATATCCCAATATAAACACTGCTGATTAATTTTTATTGCTTAATAAAGTGTTTACGTTCACAAACCACTGTTAATTTGAGCAGATTACGCACACGGGATTTGGCAGAGAGAGCACAAAATGTGCTCCCTTTATAATCACTAAAATCTCACTCATCTTAGTTCATTGTGATCTCAAAAAAGTTCTGTAACAATAATAAATTAATTGTTTGTTGTAACGAGGGAATATTTGCCAGCGTCCACAGCTGAGAATCCACTCGCCGCTCAAAACGAGTTTCTGTTCAGTGCTAACTTAAACACCTCTGATTGGTCGTTGTGTTCCAGAAATCAACAGATTTGATCATGATTGGCCACACTGCTCAGCGCTGCAAGAACATGTTAAAGCCTTCTTCAGAGCGCAAACACAGATACGCACCGTTTGCCAAATCTGTTTCACCAATACGCTAATATGAACTGATCCTAGACCCTCTAAAAGCAGTCAGAAGCAGCAGCAGGTAGGCAGTGCTTTGAGTGAGAAATAGTCTCATTTCTGAAGATAATGTGTCATTTAAAGTCACCGTTGTAGAGATCGTGTTCCTGTGAGCTGAAGACAGTTCGTTATGGAATATGTGAAAGTCTTCCGTGTTCGTCACCGGAGCTCACGCTGCGTCTTACGTCATGAGCTGGAGCTAAACTCTCTCGAGAACAGTTAGCGGAAGCCACTCTCTCACACGTATGACGGTTAGAGGAAGATACAGATTAGATTACAGGTTATAAAGTGTAAAATATGGATATTTTTCATACACAAATGCATTGCTTCACTGCAGAAGACCTTTATTAACCCCCAGAGCTGTGTGGACTTCTTTATAATGGACGGGTGCAATTATTTGGACTTCAAATTTGGGCACCATCCACTCCCATTATAAAGCATGGATTAACCTGGACGTTATTTAATATAACTCTGATTGTGTTCGTCTGAGGAAATAATGTCATATACACCTAAAGGATGGCTTGAGGGTGAGTAAATTTTCAGTTTTGTGTGAACTATCCCTGTAACCAGAGACACTTCTTACTCGTCATGTGACCCATCAACACAACTGTGCTCTTTTGAACACTCGCTCCTGGACAGGCAAGCGTACCGAGACCGCTGAAAAGAGCTCTGGTGCGGTTTGAATGATATATGAACGCAACACGGACCAAAGACATGTAAACGATCCAAAAACAGGAAAAACAGAGACCCTAAAAAGGACAGAATCCTCACGCATGTGGGTTTTTCTTGTCAGAGTCGTGAGTTTGCCCATCACAGGCATCAGACGCGCATCTCCATGCAGCAGATCATTTGTGTGTGTGATGGAGGGATTCCCGCCGCTGTTTTGACTCCTTTACACATTTTATAAGCTCTTCACGAGTTCCCAGCTGGCCAAAATACCATCACATGCAGGCTACACACACACAACGAGCACATTTACCTCAGCACACAGCATTGATTTGATGTTCAGTAAGTTCAGCCTCAAAATAGGCAATACGTCATAAAATCCGACCAATCACATTGTGAATGTATCCCTATGCCTTAAGGTTTGGTATCTTTTGGTTCGTTGATAAAATTGCCAATCTGAACGCTAATCGGACCAGGACTAAATGTTTTTTTTCTTTGGTTCAGACCAAATGAACCAAACGAACCGAACTACAAGTGTGAACGCACCCTTAATTGTACCGACGATTTAGTCCCTTGGGGTCAGATCGGCCCCAAACTTTTACAGAGCGATTGCACAAGGAAATATACATTTGTTTACATGATAAACTAAATATAATTTTCTATTTACTTCTCATCTATGCATTTATGCTGTGTTTTAGTGCATATTTTGTATTTTCTTTTACCTATTTACTGCATAATTACTTAACCATGTCATAAATTGGCTCATGAAAAATTGATTTTTAATGAAAAAATCACTTTAATGATGAACTTAATTAAATCTGAATTGTATTTGGACATTGCTCTATGTGTTAGGGATAGAATGCTACCATCTAGAGGTTTGTAGAAATACTTTAGGAATTATAGTGTGTGTGTGTGTGTGTGTGTGTGCTTTTGTTTATATTACATTGTGGGGACCAAATGTCCCCATGATGTAATATAAACCTGAGTTCACCTACATCGTGGGGACCAGCCAGCGGTCCCCACAATGTAAATGGGTTTATAAATCATATAGAATGAGTTTTTGTGAAAAAGTAAAAGTTTGCACAGTTTCCTGTGAGGGTTAGGTTTAGGGGTAGGGGCAGGGTAGGGGGATAGAATGTACAGTTTGTTCAGTGTAAAATGCATTGAAGTCTATGGAAAGTCCCCACAATTCACAAAAACAAACATGTGTGAGTGTGTGTGTGTGTGTGTTTGTGTGTGTGTTCACCAGACCGCTTTAAAGTAAAAAACATAGGATGTTTTTTTCCTCCTCATGTTGTTAGACAGTCTCTATCTGGGCTAAGCTCTAGCACTACATGTTTCCACACATTAAAGAGGATTAAAACTCATAAACAGTGATGAGTGTTCAGTTCTACAGTATAATACTCTTCAGATAAGACCATTATAATTATTCACGAGAATCTATTGAAAATCCACGTGTCTGAATATCTGTCAAATATCAACATCCAGCTCTGTGAGGGTCACATGATGAGCTGCACTTTGACCCAAAACACCAATGAACAATCACAGACTGGTGAAATCCAGTGACAGGCTTTGATCAAACTTCATTAAAGCTGTTTTGATCCTCCATTTGAATCTGGAGCGTTTCTTCACAGCAGCTGCTCTTGGTAACAGACCTGAGAGTCGATCACCGAACTGATGGAGGCTTTAAGATTCACAACTAGAGACCAGAAGATCCTAAATCAAGTTCAGATCTGAGACAAATCCTACATGAACTCCTCAGATTCTGTGATAGATCCAGACCAGAGCAAAGCATGCTGGGAACTGCCCAGTTTCAGTTCCTTCAACACCAATAATGATGAAGTCAACTTCAGTTTGACGTGTTTAAGTGGATTTACTCCATTAAATCAGGACAGAATGTGCAGTAATTGTGTGCTTTAACTCATTTTAATGAAGTTCATTTAACAAGCAGCAGAAATCATGTTTACAGTGTAGATTAAAAGATGGACAGATTGATGATTCCTGATTGTGATGTGTTTTATCTCCACCAGATTCCCATCGGATCACTCTGGATCTGAACACAGTGAAAAAATACCTTTGTCTGTCTGAGAGGAACACAGTGATTACTGACACTGTCCCAGAGAGTCAGCAGTATCGTGATCCTGATCATCCAGACAGATTTGATTATCATCTTCCTCAGGTGTTGTGTAGAGAGAGTGTGTGTGATCGACGCTGTTACTGGGAGATTGAGTGGAGTGGAGAATATGTGTTTATATCAGTGTCATATAAGAGCATCAGCAGGAAGGGAGCGGGTGAAGAGTGTGAGTTTGGAGCTAATGATCAGTCCTGGAGTTTGAGATGCTCTCCTGACAGTTACTCATTCTGGCACAATAAGATAGTGACTGATCTCCCTGTAAAGCCCATCATCAGCAGAACAGTGAATGAGAAGAAACACTATAGAGTAGGAGTGTATGTGGATCACAGTGCAGGAACTCTGTCCTTCTACAGCGTCTCTGGAGACACAATGATCCTCATCCACACAGTCCAGACCACATTCACTCAACCGCTCTATCCTGGGTTTAGGATTTATCATACTGGATCATCAGTGAAACTGTTGTAGAGTCTCTTCATGACATTAACACTGAAATATCAGGACACAATAAATGTGTGTTAATGACTCAGAGTCACATGATGAAGTAAATGTTGTAAATATTGTAATAAATGTTGAACTCAGTGTTCATGTATATTGTGTCATGTGGTGTCGTTATGAGGAGCAGGAGTGACACTTACAGATTTAGATCCACTAACCCACTGAAAAATAACATCAACAATCAATTCATCAATTTAATCATTCAAACACAAATGGACATTTTTACACGCATCAATAAATACACACATTTAAAACTGTTTATTTGATTCATGTTTTAAACGTACATTAATAAATCATTTTGAATCTCTTTTTAAAAGCATTGGCCAATTGCTTTTCTTTATCCGTTTGTCAGTCGAGTTAAAAACGCCATTGGTCAGGACACACGTGGAGCAACCAATCAGCTTTCGCTTCAGTGTGAAGAGCCAATCCTCTGTCACTGTGAATGTAACACGCGCTGTCATTGGACAGTGAGAACAACTATTCATCAGAGCCGCTGTGATGAAATATTCAGGGTCAGAGATTGACGGTGACAGTGGGCGGAGCTTACATGAATATTCATGAGTTTCTGTTTTGAGTTAAAGCACCACTGAACATGTTAGTGGACTGTCCTTGGATCACAGAACTGTTTTCTGTCACCTGATTGTGTTTCTGCGTCAAATGAATTTATGATTCTTCTTTATTAATGACTGTTTATGAATGCTCAAACGTTTGTAGGTCACATTGAGTCATGAGTGATAATTTAGCAGTGATTCCAGTCTCTGGTCTATCGTTAGGAAATGAGCATCGAGTTTGTTTGTTTCAACTGTTTTGATTTGATTTTAGTTGGTTTGATAAAATAACTTGTATAAATGTATCTGTGGTGGCATAATAAAAGCTTCAGTTGTGAATATTGTGTCATTCCCTATTGCTTTCTCAGATCGCCTGCATAACTTTAACCAGACATTATTATTTTAAAACACATTGAGGGTAATAAGGTTTATGTTCCCGTTATGTTTTTGACTTGTATGAATTAATGTAAACCTTCTTTATCCTTTTCTGCAAAACACACAATGCTCTCTATATGAACAGAAACATGATGAGACAGTGATATTAGCTTCCCTGCAGCACTTTTTTACAAGGTTTTATTTTAATGCGCTTTCCACAACAATTAAAATGTTAAAACTGAATTACAAGTGGTTAAATTGATCAGCTACAAAACTAAAAGTTACTAATGCAGGTGTTATTTAAAAATATTTATATGGAGAAGACAATTGGCAAAAGTATGAAGAATATTATTATTATGTGGATAATCAGACATACACACTGCTGTGATTGTTCTGTCATTTAATTGCTTGCTCAGTTGGAAAATGATTTTAAGGAGACTTTATTAAATAACTTTTTCTAATGATTTACTTGTAGATTAAAGATGCAGACTCTGTTCAAAAAAACGAATTCTGCTATCTCAGAGGCTGGAAACAGTCTGAACATGTTGGGAGCATTGAGGAACATCTCATCTCTTGAAGAGAGGGATTGCTTGGTCCAATCTGCAGCAGAATACTTTGTGAATGGGCAGACACATTTGGCTCTCAGACAGTAGGTTTCCATCATGAGCTCTATGTCCAGTGACAGATTTGAAGAGGGTTTAAAAACCCTTGGTCTGATTGACGAGCTCAGGAATAACGCTGGACCTGTTCGTCAATGCAGTTAGACCACTTGAGACAAAAGATCTGTCCACTCTTTTCGAAGTGGACTTCTCACCCCTTGGCAGCAACAAAAGGCAGCTGGAAAAGAAGACCATCTGTTTCTGGAGAGATTGGTTAATTGATGTAGAAGGTAGGTGAAAAATCTTGAGTCTTAATTGCTAGCCCGGGTTTGGCTACAGTTTGTCTGGTCAGAACAATGATGTCTCACTCAGGTTATGATCCAAATCATGTCTTTATTAAATGTGCATAGATGTGTGGTTCTGCAAATACAAATATAGATATAGATAAAAAATTATATCGTGTCATAGATGCTCTGAATCTTCCTGAAGCAGTGTTTTGAAATCGTTATTTAGTTTTTTTGGCGCACCAAAAATATTCTCGTGGCTTTATAATATTAATATTGAAGCACTGTACTCACATGAACTGATTTAAATATGTTTTTAGTACATTAATGGATCTTGAGAGAGGAAATGTCATTGCTGGCTATGCAGGCCTCACTGAGCCATCAGATTTCATCAAAAATATCTTAATTTGTGTTCCCGAAGATTAACGAAGGTCTTACGGGTGTGGAACGACATGAGGGTGAGTAATTAATGACATTATTTTCATTTTTGGGTGAACTAACCCTTTAACTCCCACTAAATTGAATGTGTGTGCAGCATACGGTACCCACTCAATTAATGTTTTACCTGTTTAATGTGTGCTTGTAGGCCACTGTAAACACCAGACGTGTCGGCTGCGTTGTCGTAACATTGGCCTCTGCAGTTAAACACCAAGGACAGACTGGCAAAGCGACTCTCCTGAATGACTCTGGATTGTCAGAAACTTGATAAAACGCTCTGCGATGCAGCCATCAGGTGCCACATATCGCATGATGAATGTGAGCTGGTCGGTGTGTGTAATGTCAGGAGTGGAATCAACACTAATTGAAATGTACTTTGCCACTTTAATTTGACTGATTATCTCTGTGAGGACCTGTTCTCCCATCATTTCAATAAATTCAAGGCATGTTGTTGATGAGAGGTATGATGGCGTTCCCGTTCCAGCATTGCCGTTTTTCTATATGCGATTTCAAAAGGATCAAACTCACTGATAACTTCCAGCACAAACATAAAGTTCCCATTATTCGGTTGCCCAAAACTAAAACACTAATAGAGAGATAAGAGCAAATCATTAGTAACTCTAATGAGAGCAGTCTCAGTACTATGGTACGATCTAAATCCTGACTGGAAATCCTCACAGATACTATTTCTTTCCAAGAAGGAACATAGTTGTGATGAAACTGCCTTTTCTAGTATTTTTGACAGAAAAGTGAGATTTGAGATCGGCCTGTAATTGACTAATTCTCTAGGATCAAGTTGTGGTTTTTTAATAATAGCCAACTTAAAAGTTTTTTAATACGTATCCTAGTGATAAAGATGAATTAACGATATTAAGAAGAGGAACTATGACCTCTGGAAGCATCACATTGTGGCAGAACTGGTAAGAATGTGAAATTTATTAAAGGTTTGACACTTACACCTGGTGTCTCAGACTAAAATGCATGTTTGAGCTGCGTTAACTAAAAATAACTTGCACTGACATATTTTAAATTACTTACAGAAACACACACATTGCTCCTGCTGCACTCATGGTACGGCAGCAAAGCTCCTTGATCATTACGCCGGAATGAGAGTACAGTTCATAGCCATATCGGCCTAGAAAATCACAACTTTCATTTTCTGTCGGTCTTAGTACACGATGTGACTACAGAAGAGTCACG
Source organism: Ancherythroculter nigrocauda (assembly GCA_036281575.1). Taxonomy (NCBI): domain Eukaryota; kingdom Metazoa; phylum Chordata; class Actinopteri; order Cypriniformes; family Xenocyprididae; genus Ancherythroculter; species Ancherythroculter nigrocauda. Next base: position 9,203,088 of record VTFQ01000019.1, on the reverse strand, counting down.
TTTTAAATAGGTAAAATATCAAAACTCTTTGGTCATTTTTGAGCGAGATGCTAACGGTCTAATCAGATTCAATGAACTATGCTAAGCTATGCTAAAAGTGGTACCGCCAGACCCGGAGATCGGCTGAATGGATTCAGAAACGGTAAAACTCAACTGGTTAACTCTAGGGGAGCTGGAAAATGAGACTATTTTCAAATGTGTCATTTGTAATAAATGGCTGCACTATGACTGTGCTGGCATAAATCCAGCAATGGTCACAAAGGACATGGCATTCAGCTGTGGATGTGACATTGAAAAGTCATATCCTTACGAGAAGTATGCAGTTTACATTTTCTAACAAATTTCTTTCTCTAATCACTACATTACAAATACATTGAATGCTTCTGTAACCTTCCCAACAGAACACTATCAGTGTTGAAGCAGGGATTGGTGGTGAACATAGTAATGGCATATCAGGACATTATGGTAAACAACATGAATACTTCATCACACCAATAACTGAATAAATGTGCTTTACCTTTCTGCATATCAAATCCCTTGTGACATTTACATGCACATCTGTTGGGAGTTTCTGGAAGTGAACAATTAGAAAAATACATATTTGTTACACTTGTTTCAAAGAAATACTGCATGATCAATTTCTTCACATTGTAGGAACTACACAACGGCATGAAAAGTGGCACAATTAGATCAAACGGGATGTTTTTGACATAAAAAACAATATTTTCCCCAAAGCTGAAGATGAAACTTAATGAAAGGATTTCCTTTTTTTGATGAACAACAGGTAAACCAATTTTGTAATAAACAAACAAATATGTAACTTTTGTAGAAAAACAAATATAACCAATATACTGTAACAATGTTGAATGCAAATGCCTAATGCCAACAGACAGAGATCATTGATAGAATTAAAAGAGTCACACAGATTGACATGACAGAATTAAGTACTGCATCCTACATTTTGGAAGTACTTACTCCTGAGGTACATTTTTGGATAATTTTGTTTGCATAAAAATGCATGGGTGATGCATATAGAACAATCAAATTAAATGCATTGTAAATGGTTGTCCTCTCTTGGTCTTTCAAAGGTAACCCTATTAATCCTAAAAAAGTCAGAGGGCCTCCACAGGTTCCAGGCAGAAACGGCTTTGCAAACAAAGGGACAGTTTGTGGTAAGTGTGTTAAAATGCCATTTTTTTAATTCCCTTTTCCTGATGTTTAATAGTCAAGCCTTAAACCCTTAAATAATTATACTCATTTTTTTTTTTTTTTCAAATTTTACAGAGCATCCACAGATTGTGATCCTGAATGGTTTTGATGACAAAGGGATGCCTCCTGTTGCTGGACCACACATTGTGCTACTGTCTGGACTTTCTTCTCTGTGCCCCCTTCCCTGTTCTTTATCAAATTTGTTGAATAGTAGTCTAAAAAGTCACTCTGCAGAACTAATATAGTTCCTTATTTTGTACAGCAAAACCTTTTGAGTTTGCTTTAATGCCACAATGTGTAGCCTATTTCTAACAATCATATTTTTGCCAGTGTTTGAAAGAGCATATATCGAATATAAAATATATGTTAAGATAATAAATAAGTACATAAGAGCAGGATTGCACTGTTTGCATGCATGGATCAATCGGCGTATATCATATATGCATCATAAACGTGGCAGGGCCTGAGGCAGGCGCATATAACCACGGCAGGTCGATTTTACACGCAAAGATTTTACTTCTACAGCATAAACCTTCACATGGAGGATAAGATTGAATTTATGCATTAATATTTAAGATTTCATAAATTGTATCACTGACACTGTAGCTACCACAAGCAGATTTTACGGTTCTTAAGTGACAAATAATTTTTAAAATATTCATTTTATTTACTCATTAAAAAATTAGTAACAATTGTGACTTTAACTGGGATAACATTACATTACTTTCTTACCACTGAATTAGCAGAATGTGCTCTCTTTTGGTCGGTTCTCTGGGTTAACCTCATGTTGTCTTCAAGTCCTCCTGTAGTCAGTTATTTATCCCTTAAAACTCATCTTTGATCACCAAAATGACATTTTTTTAAAAAATAAGTGAAGTCTTCATGCCTTGAAATAGCTTGAATGTCACTCTACACCCTTGCCTCATTTAATAAACACGGATCAATGAATATGCAAATTAGCCCCGCCTCCACTGTTTCTGTAGTGACGATGAGGCAATTTGTTTTTTGTGTTGTGGATATTTAAGAAAAAAGCTCGCTTCACTTCGTATATATTCAGTTTAATTTCTTAAACTGTGTTTTAAATTATGAATTGGTGAAACACCTTTGCAAAACGGTATCGAGAGAACAAGCAGCCGTTTTCCTCTGAACATGCGCTAAATGGATGTTTGACAATTTCGTTGCTTTTTGGAGTTTTCAGATTAAAAAAAACATTCAGATAAAATCCTGCAGGCGTCCGTACTGTTCTCTGAGAAAAAGAAACAAAAGAGAATGTTCGCAGAATGATCTTATTTGTTTCCCCAAAAAAATAACCAAACGGGAACTCCATTTATGTTTCAAGATCCAAAGATTGTGTTGAAGTTAAAGGAATTGGATCTTTTGATTAAAAAACAGGATTGTGGAAATGACAAAGCTTAGAGTAGTGGAGAGGCAGGCTGATAGAGATATCCAGTTACATAAATTGGATTTGGAAGCACAACGTTTGACTGTAAAGCCAGTTCTAATTGCATGTACTAGACCTACGTCGGTCACCCTTAATTACTGCTGGTAGTACAGACACTGAGGATTTTTCGCATGCACCCTCTAGTGATAGTTTCAACGCCAGTAAGTATATAAGACTTATATCAGAGAGACAGAAGTCGACTCTTACTTTGTTGCATTCAAATGCGTTGCTAATAAATTAAGGTGGCTGAAAGATATGTGGGCTTTATTACTCCAGTGTAGCCTTACAGGAAAAGGAAGTTTGCTCATCTTTACCTATAGAAAGCTCTTTTGACTATGACATGGTCAAGTCTGCAGTGTTACTAGCATACGAACTTGTCCCTGAGGCCTATCGTTACCAGGAAGTGGTTTCTTTTTTTCTTTCTAACATTGTTTTGGTAACTAAAAGGTATTGTATTTTCTTATATTAAATAAATTTTATATTAAAGAAAGCTGTAGGGAGGGGGTGCCACTTTTGTAATGTTTAAGCCTGTTTTTGGTTAGCCAGGGAGTGGAGGGAAGCCTATGTTGTGTATTTCTTTTACCTGCATATGTCATTTAGTTTTCATTCTAACAGTTAGTAATTCTTTTGTTTGTTGTTTGGCTAGCCCCTCTCCTGAAGACTGTTTTGCTATCATTTTCCCTGCATAAATATTATATATATATATATATATATATATATATATATATATATATATATATATATATATATATATATATATATATATATATATAAATAAGTGGCTCATTCACATTTCTGGGGCAGAGGACTGAAGGCAACCCTCCATGTTCTTTGGTTTTGTTTCTCTTTCTAATTTAATTTAATCTTGTTTACTGTCTTCCAACCATAGACTAGGAGAGCTTGTAACACTACAAATATAAAACACAACCCTGACTCTTTTGTTAAATGTCAGTTTTAATGGTCAATAATAGCCATTATGAAAGTACAAGCAGCTACAATAAAAATAAAACAAACGATTCAGTCAAACATACAAAGTCAGTGCTCAAGTAGGCCACAACAGTAAAATATAATGCCTAACTATATAAAGTTATGAGATTTCACTTTTAGTTCAAATTATAGATTCATGAGACCAAAGATCACCTGTTAGAATTACAAAAGATTAATTATATCTCATGTTTAACCACTACAGAAACATCAGAACCAGTGGCAAATGTCAGAAGGATTAGCCGAGGTTAGGCTGTTCTCGGCAGGGTAGATGAGCACTGAGCGCCCAAACTCCAAATAGGCACTACTTTTATCAATAAACCACAAATTTGAGCTTTAAACCAGTATATTCTGGTTTATGTTTTAATTACACAGGTTTTCTGCTTTACTATTGACACTTGCTGGTTAGTGTGCGATGCATTCTGGGATAGCTGGCTGTCTCAAGTCCGCACAAGTCACCTCTCCATGCATCCTCGATAAAAAGGGGCGGATAAAGAACACATCCTGGGATTTGAACTGTACTTGGCTAGATGTGAACTTTGAATTGGAACAGTACTTGGACAGCGACTGATGACGTTTCACACAAGTACAGACAAGAGCGCATATTGAGAAACGGCAAACTATGAATGAATGAGGCATGTCGGGGTCTTTCCTTATCCACAATCTGGATAATTCAACAGCAGCCACAGAGCAACAGTGCCAACTATATGTGGAGATATCTGACTGTCCAACTTAGACAGAAGAGACACTGTTGCTGAGCACAAAGATTAACTACTTATCATGATTTCAGACTGTGGTGATGTGGTTTCTTCACTACATGGATCTTCAGGTGTATCTTCAGGTGACTTTTAAAAGAGAAACTCTTTCCACACTGATCACACGTGTGTGTGCCGCTTCTCTCTGCTGTGGATTGTAGGGAAAACACCCTAGGAAGTAAAATTAGCTCAAATGAATAAAGAGTTGTTTAGATTACGACCGAGCAACTGAGTCGTCCAGCGTTCATTTGCTCGAACCGTAATAAGCTCTTGTAACGGATATAAATATCCAACAATCGTGAAAACACTGATTAGAGCACGGTAACTTGAAATCGACAGTTTAAGACATTAAATCATAAAGCATATAATACAAGACACTTTCTTTTTAAAATCTACAAGAGATTTTATTTATTCTAACACAAACTAATCTAACACAAAGGCACGCACATACACACACACACACACACACATTCATACGCGTTGCAGTAAGAAGGAAATGAGAGAGAAAGAGTTTTGAAAGAGAGAGAGAGAGAGAGAGAGAGAGAGAGTGATCTGATTTACAGAATTCCTATTAATGCATTTCAAAGACCAGAACGAACCATGAATCATTCATTTAAATGCACCAGTTCAGTTTTCATCTGGAGGTACTTGCTTGCGTTGACTTAAAGGTGAATTTCCCTCGCCGTGCAGAGAGGGGTTTCCCAAGTCGATGATTGGTCCAGATCAGGTCCGTGTGGAACAATGAAGGAAGTCTCTTTGTCGCTGGAGTTGAAGCGGCAAAAGTCGTTGGTTGAACTTTGCGGCGAAACTTAGGACACGAGACTTTCAGCGGTAAAGGAGAATTAAGTAAAAGAAAAGAAAAGTGAGTGAAGGTTGAATGGCTTGAATGAGCGGCTGGTCTGTTCTTCTTGTCACTCCATTGTTCTTGGTACTTATCTTGGCTTCTCTTACCAGAACTGAACCAACTCCTTTCTCGTTTACTAACCAACTTCTCCCCTTTCACTATCTTGCAATATGATCATTTAAACTTAGTTGTTTGTCACCCCTCTGAGGAGTCCTGGCCAATCAGACATTGTCCTGTTTCAAGAGGGCCTTCCTCTGCCCCCAATAAAACATAAGTGTTACATCCTGTTTCTGCTTCAGCAGAGAGTGCCATTTTAACATAATTTCTATTAAATGGAATACAATACATTTTAAACAGATTTCATTCAAGTCAGGATATAGGAAAGGGGGAAAGAATCAAATTAAGTCCAAATAAGGCATACTTTCAGTCATTCAGTCAAGAGTTAACACATTTACATGAATTGTGAGTGTTCTAAAGCCTAACTGTTTACAGGTAGTACTTGTGGACACATAATGCAAAATGTATGTAGTTAAAAGATGTTTGATAAGTCCGTTAAAATTGTTGGAACAATTTTGAAGCAGATTTATTTGTTCAACAGTCTCTTTGGCTTTCCTGTGAAGTAAGGAAACAAAAGGGTCTGGATTGTCTCTCTGTCTTCTTGGGTGACCCTTTGGTATGTCGCTTCTGCTATCAGGAAGCATGTGTCGTAAAAGTAATCAGCCTGGCTTTATCTGCAGACGGGCCGGAGCCGGAACCTCAATTTTGAATTAGAATTATGTTTTGAAAGAATCATCTGAATGATTCATTTGTCTGGTTCGTCCACAGTTCCTACATATCCCCCCTTGGTTCGGCGATGTGTTGAGATGAAGACATCGGCGGACACTGTAGAAAAATGGACAGAAGCAGACACACACAAAGCAACAACAAAACAACACTATACTGGTGCAGGGCATTAGATTATCTGAGTACTGATGGATTAAGTTCAATTTTGGGAGTGTTATTCTACATTGTCTCAGTATGTTAATGCTTGGATCAAATTGTGTGATTTAAATTGTTTGTTTCCATCTCTTCTAAATTGTTCTAGGTTGTTCTGGTGACATCATTTGTGGTAAAAATGATGTGACCTATCATGGAGCTCTCTCGGGCTCACATTCGAATTTTCAAATGGCGTTCAGACCTTAGGCGTGGTGCGTCAATCCTAATGTCATGACCTTGACTCTTATGGGGCAGACAGGTATTTTACCTTATAAAGAAGAAGGGAAAGAGAGGAAGAGGAAACCAAAACAAAATAAAACAGTTAAGTGTTTCCTGGTATGGCTAACACTACTGCATGCATCTAAGGTGTCATGTATCAGCTTAATGAAAGGTGTTCTACTTGTTGTGCAGATGGTTGTATGTTTCTTATGGTGAATGTAGCTAAGTCGATGTTGAGCTAGGTTCTGAAACTAATATCTGTCTGTAGGAAGAGCATGTTGGTGAGTATGTAAATGTAGTGTAGTGTAAAATGTAATGTAGTGCAGTGTATGTATGGTCAGATCTGGTTCAGTCTGTCTTGCTCCCCCCTTTTCTTGAAGGGCTTAGATGAAGATTGGCTCTTTGCATCTTGGACTTGGGACGAGAGATCATCCCTAATTTGATGGGAGTCAGTCCAGTGAGGCAGGAAGTTCTTTGGCAGAAGGTAGGAGGAAGTTTGACATGGCTGTGTTGAGCTGTGGTGCAAAACTTTGTCTCCTACGTTGCATTCCTTTTGTAATGCCTTCTGGTTGTGACAGACTGTCTGACCTTCTGTGCTTACTGTTGTTACTGTTGCACAAGCATGGTTCTTGAGATGGGAACTCGTTGGGTTTATTGGTGGGTGATGAGTAACCAGAACTGTGTTCTCTGGTACTACTGAGTTTTCAGCGGTGTTTGGCTGCAAGAGACCGCTTTGTTCTGTGCTGTTGTAGAACAGGTGGCAGTCATCTCCATTTGGAAGGTGGATCAGATGATCACTGACTTTCCGTTCCGTCTCTAGTCATAACGGGGGTGACTCATCCTTGTGATCATCGCTGTTTATGTTGTTTGCAAAGAACGCTGTAATTTGCCTCATCAGTTGTTCCATGTCTTCTGAGGTGGAACTGTCTTGTTCTTGGGCGTTCTTGTTCTCCGTGCTGTGTTTAACTGAGTGATGCAGAGTTGGGTTCCGCCGTCGCTTACCCACAGTGGATGCATTTGAATGTGTTGGTTGGTGGACTTGGGCTGTCCAGTTTGGATCCCAGATGTTTCTTTCTGGTGGGTTTCTTGAGAAGTGTGGCTGGTCCCATGACATTTTCCAGCTGTCGGTGTGGAAGCTGTCAGTGGCATGGGGGTCACGTTCTCCGTGTCCTTTATGACATGCTGTGGCGTTGTCATGCCACTGGCCGTCTTGCAGTGCACGGCTTGGATCTTGGCTGCCGGAGTTTGAAATTGTGGCTGTTTTCAAACCTTTCTTTGAGTTCATCTTCTGTTTGATGTAGGCCTTGTGTGTCAAGTCACGTAGCTGTTGGATTGACATTGTGCTTGGGCAGGCCATGATGCCAAGATGGTGACTTAGTCCAGGGTGCAGGTTTCTCAGGAAGAGGGTTTTGAAGTTCACATCCTCTTCAAGTTCAGGTTCGTGATGTGCACCTAAGTAGGCTTGTCGGAAACGGTTGTAGTCAAGTCAAGTCAAGTCAAATTTATTTATATAGCGCTTTTACAATTGGTAATTGTTTCAAAGCAGCTTTACATATTAGAAGCACATAAAAAAGGGAAGTGGTTAAAAATAAGCTGTACAAACAAGCATGGTAATATGTAACATATACAAGATGGTGCTACATTAAGCCAATGTCGGCTGACTCCCAGGGGTGGAAAAAACCCCCTAGGAGAAAAACCCAGCGTGCTAACACTGGGAAAAAAGTCCTAGGAGGGAAAAAACCCCTTGGAAGATATATATATTATATATTTAAATGGATATGGAGATCAAAATCTAAGTAAGCTTGGGGAGTCTCTTGTCGACCTTGTTTGGTTTCCAAGGCGACTAGCAGTCCATGTTCAGACTCTGGGCCTGTAAATTCTTTGATCAGTGACTCACGTAATAGCTGGTAGTTGTGCTTAACGTGAACAGGTTGTCGATCTAAGAAGCTTCGTACCTCTGGGCTGGATGTGGACCTGAGGAGATACAACCTGTCTCTCTCAGTCACATTGGGTCTCGCCTCTAGGTAGAAGTCAATATCTCGGAGGTAAGTCTGGATGTTTTGGTTCTCCATGGAGTTCGGGTTGAACTGTGTGATGTTCTTAGCCAGCTTGTCAAGGTCTTTAAGGGTCATCTCGTGTGCAACTTTGGGGTCTGCATGGATGAGCTCTCTTTGGTTGACAGGGAAGAATTCTGTAGTGAAGGCCGGTGATGTTGAGGGTTGTGGCCATTCACTTCTTCCGTTGCATGGCAGCTCTTGGATGGGGGACTCTGTTGTGCTCAGCAGTGGTGATGCTGAGGGAGGCCCCTCCCTTCTTGACTCTGATTTCTGTGTGTGAACATGTTTAAGTTCATTACTGACCATGTAGAGCTTGCTGTTGGCACTGTCTAATTGTTGGTTTAGATGGTCCATTTCAGTGCTGTACCATTTCAAATGGTCTTCCAGAGCATTGATTTTAAAGTTCTTATCTTTACTGTCAGAATTGGCATTTTCTAGTTGGTTTACCAGGTGACTTTGGACAGTCTTTAATTCTTGCTTGTCACGTTCCGCAACTGCAAGGGCTTCTTGGAGCTTGTCAACTTGTTCCTTTGTTTCTTGCTCCACAAGTTTGTCTTGAGCTTTCACCTTGTGCTGGTCTGTGCAGCGTTGGATGTGCATCAGCTCTCTCAGGAACTCAGTGGTCTGACGCTTGAAGTCGTCCTGGACTTTCACTTCCAGCTTGTCTATGCGGCTCTGGGCACGTGTCAGCTCCTCCTGTAGGTGGGTGATGTGCTTGTCGCTTAGTTTCAGCTGGGCTGTGAAGGCAATGCTTAGAGAATTGGTTATCTTGCCTAGTTCAGTGTGGTCTTGGTTCTGGCTTGAATCATGTGTCGGGAATCTTCTCAGAATTACGATTATTATTAAAAATAATAACAGTTCAATTGTCTTTGGCATGAGGCAGTTTGTAATGCCGCTGAGCCAGGCGTCCACATCTTGGGCAGTGGGGTCTTCCGTCTGCGACATGTTGGCACGCTGGGGAGAAGAGACTGACACAGATCTGTGTGGGGTGCAAGCCTATATGTGGTGGAACAGCTAAGTGTCGTTTCAGTGAATGTACACCAATAGTGAAGTGTGGCTACGTGTTGGTCTCAGTGTGTAGACAGGTAGGCTAGTGAGGAGAAGGCTTTGTCACTCAACTGAGTAAGGGAAAGAGAAAGAGAACAAGTTAAAACAAATTCCAATAGATGAAATATTTTCTATAAATATTTTCTATTAATGAAAAACTGTTTTCAACTCGTGATGTGAGGACTTTGTCACTCAACTGAAAAAGGGAAAAGAGAGAAAATGTTAAAACAAATTGTAAGTTTTTTTTTTTTCAATCTAGAGAAATATTTATTTCCAATAAATATTTTCTACTAATGAACAACTGTTTCTAAAACTAAAAGAAAAGAAAATACATATATTATTGTTTATGTTCGCAAGGACAATAAGACAATAATAATGCTGATACCTCTTTCCTTAGTTTGACAGGATTGACACCACACACCTTCAGTTGAACTGCTTACCAGGGATGCTGTGAAGGCAACGGTTGCTCAACACTTGGCTCTGTTAAATGTTCTTGGAGGAAATGTCAAAATTTAAATTGCGTTTACAAATGCAGGGAGTATGGAGAACACAAAAGGGTTTGATTAAAATCAAAAACCTAATGAATTGTTTCTTTGGAAAGATTCTGTTTCACTTTCTTTAGAATTGATTGATGGTTCGTCCAAGCTTGATCCCTACAAAAGTGAAGAATAGGATGGAAGAAAGCAGGAGTGCACAGGAAAGACGTGAGGAAAAGGAAAGGAGAAGAAAGGAGACCAGATCCACAAATGGCTCTGAAGCCTTTGTCTAATTACGAGGATATAATTGGTAGTTGATGGACAACTAACCCATGAGAATAAAAATGTTAGTAAAGAGAGGGTTGTCTCTGATTGGTTTGAAACTCGTAAAAAGATATCAGAGTCTCCTGTTGAGGCTCAGGTGTGTCGTTCCTAAGCTAGAATACAAAGAGGAAAGGAAAAAGGTAAGAAAATGAAGTCAATGAAAATAACAGGATGAAATAAGGAAAAGGGAATTAAACAAAGAGGTAAATGAATAAATAAAATAGAGTGGCTAAGTGAATAACCAAGAAGGAAAAGAAAGATAACGCAATAAAACAATGAGCAAATGTGAGTCAAAATTAGGAAAAACTTTGGTGGAATAAGTTTGCTTAAACTTCTAAAGTTAAAGGCTTATTCATACCTAAAGTAATTCGATCTAAAATAGAATTTTAGATTTATGAAAATTGTGAAATTAGAAATAATGGAAATTTGGAAATGTAGAAATCATTTAAAATTACTTTCTAGAAAAATGTAGGATTTCAATTTAAATTTAATTGGTTTTATAAAATTCAAATTTGACAATTAAAAATTGTAAACCAGTATTTCTTTTTCAAGTCAAATGCAGGTAAGGCAATTATTAATTGTAAACCAATATTTTCCTTTTCAAGTAAAATAAGTAATAAGTGAGAAAGTTAAAAGGGAAAGTATGAAGGAAAGCCCAACAAGTGTACATAAAGTTAAAGTGTTTTAAGTAGTTAAATCACCTAATATAGTTGCTAAAACAGACACTGTGTTCACACAATGATGTTAACTAGATTAGCTTTGAGGCTAAAGGCTTTAGCATACAAACTTCGGTGTAAAAAACTACAGAGGTTAGCTTAGCAACACCGTGCGGTTTGTTTACAATGACGTTCTTCTGGAAATGTTGGTTAAGACTTCCGTGCCACGACTGTAACTATGGCGACCAAACAAAATGATAGTGGCGAACATGTGAATTACATCAAATACATGTAACTGTACAAATGAAAGACACATGCACGTACAATCAAGCGTTACGTGAAATGTCGGCGCATTTCAACTCTTTAAATAAGAGACACCACTCGTAGCTGTTTTACGACGTGGGGCTTAAACTTAAGTGATAGCTTTCTGCTGTAATAGATGGAAAAATCGCGACCTCGGCGGGTCTCTATGTGCACACAAAATATAACAGGTTCAAAAGCTTCACTTGATCAGCTTCAAATCACTTCCCATTAAATTGCGCTCGTACACACGTAGTGTTACACGAGCTCAAACAAGCAAGCGTATAGCATTTAGCAAAACACAGGGAGAATATAGCAGATTGAGTACAGTGGAACACGCACTATAATCAGTTTATAATATAAAACAAGCAAGCGTATAGCGTTACTGTTTAACAAAGGGAGATTATAGCAGATTGAGTACAGTGGAACACGCACTGACACTTTAGCTATAAATATAAAACAAGCAAGCGTATAGCGTTACTGTTTAACAAAAGGGAGAATATAGCAGATTGAGTAGGCCTACAGTGGAACACGCACTGACACTTCTATAAATATATAATTTTAGAAACAGATCGAGGAACACGCTCAATCTTGCCGTTCTGTGAGGAGAGTATTCGTCCTACACAGAGGTATCCTAACTATTGCAGTTTAGTTTCAATTCAGCTCTCTGATACACAACGTTATTATAGCTATTTGAATGACGCTGGAACACGCAGACATCAGGATAGCTATAAACAATTCATTCTAGAGTTTAAGGAACACGCTTAATTCTTACCTTATTGTGATATCATAGATCTGAAATTTACTGCAGACTGGAGTTTAGAGACAAGACAGCAGAATGGGGTTACAGCTCTCACTCATTCAGGCACTCGTTCAAACGGGCCGCGCCGCGCGCTGCATACGTCACACAAACACTGAGGGGTTTAATAATTTGCGTTGATAAAAAGAAAAATGACTTGATATGTGCTCCAAATTTAGATTAAACTGCCCGAATTATTCTCCACCATTACTGTAGGGAAAACACCCTAGGAAGTAAAATTAGCTCAAATGAATAAAGAGTTGTTTAGATTACGACCGAGCAACTGAGTCGTCCAGCGTTCATTTGCTCGAACCGTAATAAGCTCTTGTAACGGATATAAATATCCAACAATCGTGAAAACACTGATTAGAGCACGGTAACTTGAAATCGACAGTTTAAGACATTAAATCATAAAGCATATAATACAAGACACTTTCTTTTTAAAATCTACAAGAGATTTTATTTATTCTAACACAAACTAATCTAACACAAAGGCACGCACATACACACACACACACACACATTCATACGCGTTGCAGTAAGAAGGAAATGAGAGAGAAAGAGTTTTGAAAGAGAGAGAGAGAGAGAGAGAGAGAGTGATCTGATTTACAGAATTCCTATCAATGCATTTCAAAGACCAGAACGAACCATGAATCATTCATTTAAATGCACCAGTTCAGTTTTCATCTGGAGGTACTTGCTTGCGTTGACTTAAAGGTGAATTTCCCTCGTCGTGCAGAGAGGGGTTTCCCAAGTCGATGATTGGTCCAGATCAGGTCCGTGTGGAACAATGAAGGAAGTCTCTTTGTCGCTGGAGTTGAAGCGGCAAAAGTCGTTGGTTGAACTTTGCGGCGAAACTTAGGACACGAGACTTTCAGCGGTAAAGGAGAATTAAGTAAAAGAAAAGAAAAGTGAGTGAAGGTTGAATGGCTTGAATGAGCGGCTGGTCTGTTCTTCTTGTCACTCCATTGTTCTTGGTACTTATCTTGGCTTCTCTTACCAGAACTGAACCAACTCCTTTCTCGTTTACTAACCAACTTCTCCCCTTTCACTATCTTGCAATATGATCATTTAAACTTAGTTGTTTGTCACCCCTCTGAGGAGTCCTGGTCAATCAGACATTGTCCTGTTTCAAGAGGGCCTTCCTCTGCCCCCAATAAAACATAAGTGTTACATCCTGTTTCTGCTTCAGCAGAGAGTGCCATTTTAACATAATTTCTATTAAATGGGATACAATACATTTTAAACAGATTTCATTCAAGTCAGGATATAGGAAAGGGGGAAAGAATCAAATTAAGTCCAAATAAGGCATACTTTCAGTCATTCAGTCAAGAGTTAACACATTTACATGAATTGTGAGTGTTCTAAAGCCTAACTGTTTACAGGTAGTACTTGTGGACACATAATGCAAAATGTATGTAGTTAAAAGATGTTTGATAAGTCCGTTAAAATTGTTGGAACAATTTTGAAGCAGATTTATTTGTTCAACAGTCTCTTTGGCTTTCCTGTGAAGTAAGGAAACAAAAGGGTCTGGATTGTCTCTCTGTCTTCTTGGGTGACCCTTTGGTATGTCACTTCTGCTATCAGGAAGCATGTGTCGTAAAAGTAATCAGCCTGGCTTTATCTGCAGACGGGCCGGAGCCGGAACCTCAATTCTGAATTAGAATTATGTTTTGAAAGAATCATCTGAATGATTCATTTGTCTGGTTCGTCCACAGTTCCTACAGGATCATCTCATGCTTTTTCAGAGATGATGACTGAATTAATCTCTTGTCACAGTGTGAACACTTGTAAGGTTTTTCTCCAGTGTGAATTCTCTGATGTGTTTTCAGAGATGATGACTGAATGAATCTCTTGTCACAGTGTGAACACTTGAAAGGTTTTTCTCCAGTGTGGATCCTCTGGTGCCGTTTTAAACAGTTTTCTGTAGTAAAAGTCTTCTCACACTCAAAGCACATGTACTCTCTCACACCAGTGTGTGTTTTCTCATGTGCAACTAAATATGACAGCCGTGAAAAACTCTTTCCACACACAGAACATGAATGTGGCTTCTCCTTTGTATGAACTTAATAAATAAATAAAAATATTAAATGGTGAATAAACTTTAAATAATATACTTATTTACAAATGAGCAATATCATTATAAGAATAAATAAGTTATTTGAAATAACCATTAAAAAAAAAAAAACAGTTTAAGTCTCTGACATGTTTGTGGTCTGTACATATTTATAAAACCAAACAACAATGATGATCATATTTAAATCAGTTTATCAAACTTGGGAGAGTGGGAGAGTCTTCATATTTTTAAAGTATGTGATCATGGGTTGCCAAGTTTTATAAAAGTTTTGAACAGATCCTTTCATTAAATACTGAATTTTCTCTAATTCTAAATATGATATCAAGTCACAAATCCACATTGAAGCTTTGGGTGGGTTAGTTGACTTCCACTCCAATAATATTCTTCTTCTTGCTAGTAAGGTGGCAAAAGCAATAACATTTTTTACCTTATTTGTCAATGAAACACCATGTTCTGGTACTCCGAAAATTGCAACTTCAAGTTAAAGGTTAAAGGCCTCATTTAGTGTTTTAAATATGAATGTCCAATAGTCATTCAGCTTTTGACAAGCCCAGAACATGTGAAAAAGGTCTACCTTATCACCTTTGCATCGATCACACAAATCATCAACATTAGGGTAAATTTTTGAAAGTCTGCATTTTGCGTAATAGGCACGGTGGATAAATTTAAATTGTATAAGACTGAGGCGTGCACAAGAGGTTGATCCATTTACTCTATTCAAAGCCTCATCCCAAATTTTGTCAAGTATTTCAGTTCCTATGTCCTTTGCCCATTCATCTCTAATTCTTTCAATTAAAACATTATTTGAGGACAGAACCATCTTATATATTGTCGCAATTTGACCTTTAAGAACAGTAGGAGACTGTCGAATTTTATCCAATAGTGAAGTAGGTGGCTTGTCAGGAAAAGTTGAGCTCTGAGCTTGAATAAAATGTCGGACTTGAAAGTAGCGAAATAGATTGGACCGAGACAATTGAAATTTCTCTGAAAGGTCTTTAAAACTGGCAAATGTGTTGTCTATATAAATATCACTACACCTGGCTAAGCCTACTCTCTGCCTCTGTGTATACGTGAAATCCATTTTTCCAGCAGGGAATAAGTGGTTATTACAGAGAGGGCTAAGCATAGAAAAGTTGATGAGTTTATGCCTTTGTCTAAACCGTGACCATATTTTAAGCGTAGAACTGGGCTTGAAGAGTACTTAGAGGGAGAAAATGGTAATTTCATTGTTATTAGAGCAGAAAGTGATGTAGAAATACAAGTATTTGCCTCTGCCTTACACCAATCAACCTCAGGGAAATTATACCAACAAATAATTTTTTGAAGATTTGCGGCCCAGTAGTAGCCCATAAAATTAGGAAGAGCTAAGCCTCCCTGGGCCCTTTAGACCCCACTCCCCCCATTTTTCCAATACTGCAAATAGGTATCTCCACTCCACTCTATCAAATGCCTTCTCTGCATCCAGGGATACCACCACCTCTGGGACCTCCCTGGATGCAGGAGAATGCATAATACCAAGAAGCCTCCTTAAGTTAGTAAATGAGTGGTGACCCCTAATAAAGCCTGTCTGATCTGGAGATACTACTACTGGTATAACAGTATCAATTCTAAAGGCTAAAAGTTTGGCGAGAATTTAAACCTCAACATTTAGCAAAGAGATTGGCCTATAGGAACTGCACTCAAGTGGATCTTTTCCAGGCTTCAGAATAAGTGTAATGAATGCTTCTGTGAGAGATTGTGGCAATTTTGCGTAGTTTAGAGAATTCGCAAACATTTTCAGGAGAAGTGGAGCTAATTTTGTAGCAAAAGCTTTATAAAATTAAACAGTATATCCGTCTGGACCAGGAGTTTTACCATTTTGCATCGCATTAATAGAGTCTATAATCTCTTGCAGATCGATTGGTTGTTCTCCATTAAATAATCCATTTTCATTTAAAGTCAATTCACATTTATTTGTATAGCGCTTTTCACAATACATAACGTTTCTAAGCAGCTTTACAGGAAATGCATGTCAACTTTAGTGATCTGTTATAAGAGAGGACTGTATCCAAATTATCTAATGTGGTATTAACCTAAAAGTTTATGTCAAAATAGGACTGTTAAGTTGATATTTAATTTATTTTCCTAAAAACTGTGTAATTATTAAGGGCCAGTCACAGTAGTTACACTCACAACCCTGTCAGCCATTCTGGAAAGTTAATTTACTTCATTCATTTTGGTGCTTACAATTTATTCCTAAAAAATAACAATGTTGAAAAACTGTATTGAAAATGCCTAAATTCTGGTAACACTCTTGTAAATTGTGAACCAGATATGAAATACATGTAAAATAAATATTTAGTTTGATCTGATGTTGACAATTAATATGAAGGTTTCTCAAACCGAGTTTTAAAAATGAACATTATGTGTCATAGGTTTACTGTTTCTCTAAATGTGCAGAAGTGCTTGAATCTTTCTAACATGAATGTTGTTCAGCATCATGCATGAATGAAGAATAAACACCAACCTCTTTGTTCTTCAGTATCTTCAGTGTGTTTCATTCTGCAGGGTTCTGGATCACTCATGTTCTTGGCAGTTTTCAGCTCTTCCTGATGCTTCAGTGCTCATCTGATGGGAATATTCCAGCATTTATTGATGAACTGCTGTGGGAGGAGCTTCACTGATGATGTGACTGCTACAGGAGGAGCTTCATGAAGTGAATTGCAGTGGGCGGGGCTTTGTTGACTGAACTGCGGTTTGGTTGGATAAGCTGATCTACCCAAATCAAAAATAAATCAGTTACTGTTTGTTTTTATAGGGTTATAGACCAGATATCAAACTGTAGTGTCTGCATCTAAATGAAGTGTTTAATGTTTCAAATTACTTTTGTGAAAATAAAATGTTTTAATGTGCCATCATCATTAAGTGTAACAGATATATTTAATGTTTTCAGCAGTTTCTCTGTTAACAGTGATGATCCTCACACTATCAACACTCATTCAACAAGACATTCACATCATCTCACTTTATTCTGAGTGTTTGCTGTTAGAAGCTCATTATTTGAGTCACAATGTATGAGAAAATCCTATAATCTGCTCTACTGAAAGACAATACGACACCAAATGATACAAAAACAAACACTAATGGCACTCATCTTCAACAACCACTGCTGCTAAACATTTTACCAAATAAAAACAAAACATTTAGTTTTAGATTAATTAATCTGATTAATTGCAAAATGTAGTGATTAATCACAATTTAATCGCATGTCAAATTTGGCTGAGAAATTATCCCCAAAAGATCATCTAAGAGACATTACAAAAAGTAGCTTTACATATTTTATTTGATTCAACATGAGGGTGAGTAAATGATAATTATTAATCATTAATATGGAAATACAATTTATTTATTGAAGTTATACTCTAAAAAGAATCTAAAACTGCCAGTAGGTGGCAGTAAATGTCTTAATGAGTGAGTTATTGAGTCCTTCATTCATTCGATTCGTTCAAACTGCTGATTCATTCAGGAATGAAGTAAAGGGCTCTCTTTATGAGTGCACCACTAAATCATTGATTGACCCAATTTCATTCAAAAACAAAACTAAACACTGTTTAATAACAACATCATTCTAAATTAAAAGCAAAACATTTAAAATAGTTTTAGATAAATGTTCCAGAAAGTGACAAAGTAGTCCCTTATGCAATGACGTCCATACAGTGAATGAAAGCTTTACAAAAACTGCAAATAGTTTAAGTAGAAATCTAAAATTTCTAAAGTTTTTTTCAAAGTGAGATCTTTCCAGCAGGATTTGTGAGTCTGACACAGGGAGAGTTTTCAGTTTCTGAACATAAAACTGTTACATATTAAATCTCTAATTACTTTATTACAATGAATGTTATCATAAAATCAAACCATGTTTCATGGTTATAGTTAATTCATAGTTATTAAGCAGCAGTGGATGATGAAGATGAGTGCCATTAGTGTTTGTTTTTGTATTATTGGTGTCATATTGTGAGAAATAACAGTATTGTCTTTCATTAAAGCAGATTATAGGATTTTCTCATACATTGTGACACAAATAATCAGTTTCTATCAGCAAACACTCAGAATTAAGTGAGATGATGTGAATGTCTTGTTGAATGAGTGTTAATAGTCTGAGGATCATCACTACAGTTTGTGTAAAAACTGAGATGATGGATTGGGATTATTTTTCTTGTCCTCCCATCATGCTGTAGAGAGAGCCCAGATGATGTCACTTCCTGGGCGTCACAGTTTTAAGATAAGGAAAATTCATAACAGGGTTGAGGGTCGAAATTCACTTGAGTTTGTTTTCAGTGTCCCACATTCTCATGTGTGGAAGTCTGTGAAAGAGAAAGTGTGACCAACCCTTAATAATTAGTTTTAGTAAAATAATCTAAAAAAAATATCAATCTAAAAGTTGGTGTCAAAATATGACAATAATAGTTCTATTATATATATTAATAGTTCTCACTACAGAAACAAGGTGATTTGTCTATAATGCTTTAAATATAATAATTGTTTCAGGGACATATAAAAAGGCATCAAAGTGATCAGTATATTTCATAGCAGTTGTCTACTTCAGTACATGAAGGTTCACTTTTATGTTCTTTCACTTCATAATCCTCATTTTGAATCACTTTAATATACTGAAAATTAACTTTTTTGTAATTTCAGAGCTGATGGAAGAGAGTGAGGAGAATGAAGAACTGAGTGAAGTGGAGGAGGAACATCATGACAAACCTGGAGAAAAACCTTTGAATCGCTCAATGACTAAAAATACATTTTTAAAGAAAAGAGACAAGAAATCTACAACCTGCACTCAGTGTGGAAAGAGTTTCTCAACCAAACAATATCTTGAGATTCACATGAGGATCCACACAGGAGAGAAGCCGTTCACATGTGATCAGTGTGGAATGAGTTTCACACAAAGAGGAAATCTTAAGGAACACATGAAAGTTCACACTAGAGAGAAGCCGTTCACGTGTGATCAATGTGGGAAGAGTTTCACATCAAAACAAAGTCTTGAGATTCACAGTGCAGTTCACACCAGAGAGAAGCAGTTTGCATGTAATGAATGCGGCAAAACGTTTCTCTGGGCATCAAACCTGAGGAGACACCTGAGAGTTCATACAAAGGAGAAGCCACATTCATGTTCTGTGTGTGGAAAGAGTTTTTCACGGCTGCAATATTTATATCAACATGAGAAAATACACACTGGTGTGAGAGAGTACATGTGCTTTGAGTGTGAGAGAACTTTTATTTCAGCAAACCAATTAAAACTGCACCAGATAATTCACAATGGAGAAAAACCTTACAAGTGTTCACACTGTGACAAGAGATTCAAGTATGTCATCAAATCTGAAAACACATGAGAAGATTCACACTGGAGAAACACCTTTCAAGTGTTCACAGTGTAATAAGAGATTCAGTCTGTCATCAAGTCTGAAAACACATGAGAGGATTCACACTGGAGAAACACCTTTCAAGTGTTCACACTGTGACAAGAGATTCAGTCTGTCATCAAATCTAAAAACACATGAGAAGATCCACACTGTTGAAAAACCTCACAAGTGTTCACACTGTGACAAGAGATTCAGTCTGTCATCAAATCTGAAAACACATGAGAAGATCCACACAGGAGAAAAACCTCACAAGTGTTCACACTGTGACAAGAGATTTAGTCTGTCATCAAATCTAAAAAAACATGAAAAGATCCACACTGGAGAAACACCTTTCAAGTGTTCACAGTGTGACAAGAGATTCAGTGATTCATCAAATCTGAAACGGCATGAGAAGAAGCACAGCAGAGAGAAGCGGCACACACACGTGTGATCAGTCTGGAAAGAGTTTCTCTTTTAAAAATCAGCTGAAGATACACATGAAGATCCATGCAGTGGAGAAACCACATCACCACAGTCTGAAATCACAATAAGTAGTTCATCTTTATGTGCTGAGCAACAAAGTAGTTTCCTTACAGCCATAATAAGCGGCAGGACAGTTTGGTGGTTGCTTGAAAAATCTGAATCTTCTCCTGAAACTACAACAGAACGATCAAATCACTGTTAAAACAGACTGTGTGGATTCTTTCCTTAAGATCAATGTGACAAACTGCCATGTTTCTTTCTATTATTGTCATTTACAATGTAACAATAAAACAACCTACAACTGACTATTAATTTGGGTAACACTTTAGAATAATGGTCCGTCATTAATAAGTAACTATGCAGGAAGTAATGCAGGACTAATGAGTAGTACTACATTAACACTTCAGCTACTACTATTAACTAATATAGAAACAAGCTTAACTAATCAGTAAGTAATATCGAATTTGGGACTAAGATAGTTCCTTATTAGCTAATCAATAATTAGAGAATGAGAGTGGCATCATTAAGAACTAATAGGTAACTATGACCAATTATAAAGAATTACTAATTAATTACTAATCACAACATTAAAGTGTCTGAGATGTGAGCAGTTGTCTTTTTTTACTCTCAACGTGGTCATAAAATGCATCATTAATTGCTCAAGTGTTACAAAGTAACTATGCAGGAACTACTAGTGATCAGGACCATTATTTTAAAGTAAAAAACATCTTTTTCACTTTAAAATAATGGTCCAGATCACTAGTAGTTCTTGAAGATTGTTGTTATTTACTCTTAACGTGGTCATAAAATGCATCACTAATTACTCAAGTACCTAGTCATTCTTTAAGAACTACTAGTGATCTGGACCATTATTTTAAAGTGAAAAAATATGTTTTTCACTTTAAAATAATGGTCCTGATCACTAGTAGTTCCTGCATAGTGACTAGGTAACACTTGAGTGATTAATGATGCATTTTATAACTATATTCAGAGTAAAAATTATGACTGATTACGTCTCAGACACGATAATGTTCTTTACAATTTGTCCGTTAGTTAATAGTTATTAATGATGGTAATCTCTTTAGGTAATTATTGATTAGCTAATAAGGAAATATCTTCTAAATTTGATATTACTTACTGATTAGTTAAGCTTGTTTCTATATTAGTTAATAGTAGTAGCTGAAGTGTTAATGTAGAACTACTCATTAGTCCTGCATTACTTCCTGCATAGTTACTTATTAATGACGGACCATTATTCTAAAGTGTTACCTTAATTTGTTGTTGCTCAGCTTCATTCGTTCCATGATAAATCTCCCACCATTTCCTATCATCATCTGTAGTAGTTCTCGTACCTGAATGTCTGATTTACTCTTGATCTTGAAACAGTAAAATCATCCTCCACATTCAGTCAACAGCACAATCTTTCAGTTTTAGATGTTCATCAATGCCAGTTCCAGATCCTCCAGTTCATCTCCATGTGTGAACAGAATCATGATACACTTCTGAACTTCAGGACCAAATAAACACTTCCAAATCCAGGATCCTCTAGAGGAATGGTGAGCAGAACTGAACTGAGACCTGCTGAACAACCAGAGACCAGCTGCTCTTTCATCATCTCCAGCTGCTCTTTATTCAGATCTGGATCCAGTAGATTTGGAGAAATAATCACATGCACCTGCTTTTCTCCCATCGGTGTTTTACCATCACAAACTTCAGACTTGTGCTCCTTAAACCTGGTATCTCCCAGAATAGTGTTTCCAGATGAGCTTTTACCAGTACCATTTCTGTCCATTAGAAGATTCTGGATCACTGGATTATCTGGACTGGAGTTGGTCTCTGAAATGAAATAAAAACATGGAATATGTTTCTTACAGAAGATTCATTTCAACACAGTTTGATCTGAATCAATACAAATTATGTTTTACTGAAGTGTCTCTCTCACCTCTGAACATGTTCTCATGACTGTAATGAAAGCAAAGAAGCAGTGAGCATCATTCATAATGTTAATGAATGTTTCATTGATTAACACTGTATGAGTTTGTGTTCACATTGAACTGCAACTCTAATGATTTATAGTTAAAATCAAAAAACATATTCATCTGTTGTAATGTTTAAACACAGAAAATATGATTGAGTTGTTTTGAGAGATTGAGCTGATTTAGTCCATCTGCAGAATCACAGATGAATCTCATCTGTAAATCTCATGATTCAGATTCACACAGTGAGAAGTGATGAGATGATCAGAAGAGACAGAAATAACAGGATTGTAGGATTTAGACTTTTGAATTTTATCTCTAGGACTGTTGGAAGGGAAACACTCGCCCTGGTGGTCCGGTCAGAACCCAGGAGCTCAGTCAACCACAGTTCTTTCCTTTGATGACTTTACTGAAGCATTTGTGTGTGGTCTGTACAAAGATAAATAACATTTACAATAAGTAATAATACAGGCTTCAGATTCAATTATTTAACAGTCCAATATAACAAACAATAATACATGTAATGAGGAATATTACAAATAATCAGATAGTAAATAGTATGTGAAGTAGGGCTAGTGAATATATCGCATGCGATTGTCACGTGCATTTCGTCAGTAAAGCCGGTTCCCTGATTATCGCTAAATCACCATCACCTGCTTTCAAATGGAGCGGCATTTAATAGACAGAGCCGTAGTTCACTGACAAGCTACGCAATATCGCGTTCATTATCGAAGGCGATTCATCTGCGATAATGAACGCGATATCCAGCAACCAAGTGTTTGAATCTGATGCTGGGAGAGGCCTTTTTAGGTGGCTGTAGTTGCTGCATAGGGTTCTAGGGGAGGTGGCTTGAAGAATGTAGTTAAGAGAGGTGTCAAGGAGAGTTTTTAGTGGGTGGTTTATGGAAATATCAGCTCTGAATAATAAGTTACTGTGGTTGGGAATGGGTCCACCTCTGGTGCCAACACCTTGAATTTCTAAGAGGATCTGATGTTGTTGGCAACGGAGTTGGTTCCAAGGCTGTAGCATTTGGTGGGATGGGCATCAGATTGTAGTAGACAAGGGTGAACAGCCTTTTGTTTGTGGGACAGTGCAAGGAGGAAGAAAGGCCAGGACCGAGGCTATGAGTGGAGGCAGCCTCTTGCTCGGGTTGGCCCTTGGAGCCTGGGAAGGAACAGGGTTAGAAAAAGAAGGAAGCTGGGGAAAATAGGACGTCTGGGCCTGCGCCAATAGCGAAAGCAGCCTCATGCTAGGGTCCGTAATTGAACTGTAAACCGAAGACAAAAGTGAGGTAGGATGAGAGATGGCGGGATGAAATGGCTGAGCTTGCTCTGCTAGTAGAGGCATCCTCATGTTAGGAGGGAAGGCATTCACCAAGAGGGGTGGACATTGTTGGATGGGGTGCGGTGCCAGTGAAAGCCAAGAGTGAGGAGATGTGAGATGAAAGAGTGGCCTCGCGGGATTACTTGCATTATGAAGTTTAAATAGCTGAGCGAAGATAGTAATTCCTGTTCAGAACAGTTTGGACTGTTTAGGAAGATGGAAGCAAACATATATATCCTATTGATGATAACTTATGACGTGAAGCCTGGAAATTAAAGGTGCCATAGAATGGAAAATTGAATTTACCTTGGCACAGTTGAATAAAAAGAGTTCAGTACATGGAAATGACATACAGCGAGTCTCAAACTCCATTGTTTCCTCCTTATATAAATCTCATTTGTTTAAAAGACCTCCGAAGAACAGGCGAATCTCAACATAACACTGACTGTTACGTAACAGTCGGGATCATTAATATGTACGCCCCCAATATTTGCATATACCAAGGCATTACACAAGGCAGTATTAATGTCTGGTTCTGTGCACAGCTGAATCATCAGACTTTATGCAGGTAAGCATGCAAGGACAACAGCGAAAAATGGCAGATGGAGCAATAATAACTGACATGTTCCATGATGTAATGATATTTTTAGTGAGATATGAAAAATTGTCTTTCTAAATGTTTCGTTAGCATGTTGCTAATGTATTGTTAAATGTGGTTAAAGTTACCATCGTTTCTTAGTGTATTCATGGAGATCAGAGCCATGTCATTATTTTCATTTTTAAACACTTGCAGTCTGTATAATTCATAAACACACTTAGCTGTGTGAACTTTGTTTATGCAATTTATTATAGAGTCGCGAGCTCGGGGTCGGGGAGCGTGAGCATTTAAAGGGGAAGCATGCTGAATCAGTGCAATTTTAATGATGCCCCAAAATATGGGCAGTTAAAAAAAATATATGGGGTATTTTGAGCTGAAACTTCACAGACACATTCAAGGGACACCTTAGACTTATATTACATCTTGTGAAAAAACGTTCTATGGCACCTTTAACTGTATTCAACTGTATTCAACTCCCTGAGGTCTGAAAACGCGCCGGTGCGTTTTGCAGGATTTTTTTCACATTGCAGCAAAACAGACTTAAAATACTCCGTCATTTTTGTCATAGAGACATAAGTAATATATCAATTGAAACTATAGAATGTCTTCTTTTATTTGTGTACACTCAGAGTAAAAACACAATGTTGTGCTTTTTGTAAAATACAGAAAACTAACATGATGCGTGATCTCTCGTCTCCCTCTGAACGAAGTCCAATCTGATTCTCTGTTTTCAGAAAATGAACTGTAACTTATGAATACTAATGACAAAAAAAATGACACGTCTAAAGAAACGTTGAAATGTCAGGTTTTAAATCGTGTAAGTCAAATCAAAAACAAACATTCTGTGTTTATGTAATCTGTATGAAGAGACATGTCAGAAGTCCGTGATTCAGCTCATTACCCGCTAATGCGGCCACGCCCACGGAGCCAGCGCTATTCAGACGCAAATTCAGAGGCAATACATGCATTCATCGTCTCAATCGTGTATTTATTGTCTTGAAAAGTGTTTATTTGGATGTTAAAGCTGTGGTTAGCGATCTCTGGAAGACATGCCATTAGTTCCTAGTTCCTTTTCTTCTTTATATGAATTTGTGGCCTAAAGGTGTACAGAGAGCGCCCTCCGGCTGCAAGTATGAATTGAAAAGACCATTCCTGAAATGTCCTCTTCTTCTTTAGAATAATTTGTGGACTAAATGTGCACAGAGAGCGCCCTCCGGCTGCAAGTATGAATTGAAAAGACCATTCCTGAAATGTCCTCTTCTTCTTTAGAATAATTTGTGGACTAAATGTGCACAGAGAGCGCCCTCCGGCTGCAAGTATGAATTGAAAACACAGTATCCAGCACTCATAGTGATGACAATAAATATTACTTCTCAGTATAGAAAACTGACATAAATATATAAGAATCCATCAATATTTCTCCAAATGTGCATGCTTTTAAGCTAAAAGCCTATATGAAATGCCATAGAGGTAACATAATTGTTCAGACACTTTGCATCACAGAAATACATTATATTTTAAAGAATATAATAGAATACCATTATTTTAAATTGTAATAATATTTCACAGTATTGCTGCTTATGATGAGCTGAGACATTATTACAGAGGGTTTTTTCACAGCCTACCTGACTGAAAGGCCTCATTAATATGCAAGTCATTTCAGGTCATTATTATGTGATTCTTTTGTCTTCTCAGGTGTAAATGGCCCATTATTCATGCAGATTCACGCCTCCACGCATACTGTGTTTCTTGACAAAAAGTGTTTTACAAAAACTAAATCAATATATTGTTTTATATGAAGGAGTAGGCAGCATAATTTTTACATAATGCTGAAGCAAAAACTCTAGTCTACAACCTCCAATACCCAGAAGTCTTGTGAACACAGATTTAATATACTATTTTTGGCCTTATTTCAGTGACTCAAGTTTTTTGTTTTTTCAATAACCACGCATAAACATTATTCCTTCAAAAATACAAACATGTACATACATGTTCCTCGCATATTATTGTAGCCTAGTTTGTGCTGAATACAGTGTAATGACACTTTTGTCATTAATATGTTTATGAACAACTGAAAAAAGCACAAATGTCAGGGCATGTCAAAACTTCTCCAGGCCCCAAATCAGCCTCAGACTCCAGAGGGTTAAAGGTTCATGAAACCCCAGAACACATTTTTTGAGCTGTGAACAGATATGTATAGGCTGCACATCACTGAAAACACTAAAGGTACTCATTAATTTTATTTAAAAGTTTAAAGTAGTTATTTTTGCATTTTTCAAAGTGATTTCTATCTTCTGGTTTGAAAAGCAAAGGAGCAACATCACAAAATCTGACGTCATCGTGTACTACTGGCAAGATTCAGAGTGCTGATTGCTCCAAGTATAGGCTGGTCGGACATGCTGACGTCAACAGTTTCTTAATTTATTCATGATGAAAAGCTCATTCAATCCAATCACTGCACTGTAGTATGCATAAGATTATAATTGCGGTATTATGTATGAGGAAGTATCACTTCTCTTGCCTCTGTCTCTTATCATTCAGAGACATATAGTTGGTGAAGTTTGGATGCATGTTGTCATGGTTCATGGGTTTACCGACTCATTCTCGCTCTGTCTGTGTGTGAGTTTGTGTTTGGGGGCTGTCAGTGTCAGTTAGTCATTAGTGTCGCTTGATGACTAATTAAGCTGATCAATCACAGGTGTGTCTCATTATCTGTCCTATATGTAGTCATGTGTTTGCTGTGTTTCTTTTTCAGATCATTCTTGTGTTTCATGGTTTTGGTCTTGTTATCAGCAGTTCTCTCTTTGTCTCCTGTTTCCTGTGAGTTTGTTCTGTTCTAGTGGGGTTTCTCATCCAGCCGTGTTTCTCTGGATGGCCATCTTCCTTTGTGGATCCCAGCCTGCTGCAGTCTTGTCGCCACCCAAAGCCTGTCATCTTGCATGTGTCTGACCATCTTGCCTTGTTTTTGTGGATTAATAAACTGTTAAAACTTGCTACTGGATCCGGTGTTTTTTCCTGACATAATGATCTGACCAACTATGGATCCAGCGAGTGCTGCCGAACTAAGAGATTCTATCTAACAACAACGTCCATTTTGATCAACAGGAGGAGCAGATCATGGCAACAGGATGTGCTGTGCAGGCTTTGGTGGCACAGGTCTCTGTATTGACCATGCAGTTACTACAGCTTCGAACAGTCTCTGCCCACACTCCCACTGTGCCCAGCCCACCATCCGCGATTCCATCTGGTGATCACTCTGTCTGAGCCACAGAGCCTCAATTGCCAGCCCCCACAGTATATTCTGGTGAGCCACAGTTATGCTGTTCTTTTCTGACTAAATGTTCCTTGTTTTTTGCTCTCTAGCTGTCATCAGTTCCCACAGAGGAGTCGAAAGTGGCATTTGTGATAACATTGTTATCAGGACGAGCAGCGCTGTGGGGAACAGCAGTTTGGGAGCGAGGTCATCCGTGTTGCGCATTGTTTCAGTATTTTAATGCGGAGCATTAAAATACTGCCTCTGGGAGAGAGGCGGCACTAGCATTGGTGGACCTCCGTCAAGGAGAGAGAACTGTTACGGACTATTCCATCGAATCCCGAACTCTGGCGGCAGAGTGCAATTGGAACGCGGAGGCACAGTGGGATATCTTTCTGCATGGGCTGGTCGACCGTATCCAGATGAATGAGATCTACGCGCTGGATTTGCCTACCACATTGGATGAAATGATTAATCTGGTAATCCGGGTGGATACGCGGCTGCAGCGTCGAGATCAACGTGCTCATAACAGTCGGATGTCTGCTGTGGAGAGGGAGTGTTCCTGCACAGCTGTTGATACGGTCGGTCCCTCGTTTGCTGCAACTCTCCTCCCGGTAAGACTGCAGTGGGGTGGTGGGAGTCATCGGTGTGAAGCCCTCGTGGACTCCGGAGCGGAGGACAACTTTTTGGACATTAACTTGGCTTACAATCTCAACATTCCTGTGGATTCACTTACTCATCCAATATCCATCAATGCTATGGGTGGACAGCCGCTGTCACACATTACTCATTCCACGGGGCTGGTGAGTCTCACCATATCCGGCAACCACACAGAGAGAATTAAATTCTATTTTACTGACACTGCCTTGGTTCAAGTGGTGCTGGGGCATCCGTGGCCTCCCAGTGGATGTGGTTTCTGACAGGGGGCCCTAATCTGTATCCAAATTTTGGAGAGTTTTGTCATTTACTGGGTGTGAGTGTCAGTCTGTCTTCTGGGCCCGGTTTTTCAAAAGGTTTAATCCGGATAAAATTGATCCGGATTTAGTAATCCTTTTTTTGCGATCCGTGATCACGTAATCCATCTTACTTTTGGAGCCAGTTTTTTAAAGCAACATCGGATTGGATCAATCTGATCCGGATAGGAACTTTTCAGGATCACCAAATCTGGATTTCCAGTGCTCTACAGAGGCCCTAAAGGGACATGTTGATAGAAAGAATATGGGTTTTGAATTAAATATATTTTTGTTGGATATTTACAGCTGTTTAGGGATTGTTTTATGGCACCAAAATTTCTTTTTACTTTAGAGTAGGTTACCGAAAGGCTAAATATGTAGACTAATGTCTGCATTTAATTTATTACTTTAACAGTTAAACTAATCAAGAGCAAGATAAAAATGTGTATGTATATTACATGATAAAAATTTTGTATTTTTTGACTAGTTTTAAAGTTTTACTACATTTTCCTCCTGGAATCCACCTTGAAATCCTACCCCCTGTTGGGATCAGGATAATCCTGGTTTTTTGGATCAAAGTGATCCAAATCCTACAAAAAAGTTCTGAAAAACCCAAACTAAAGGTTTGATCCGGATCAAAACCAAGATTTGATTACGTAATCTAATCCGATTATGTAATCCGTTTTTTCTTTTGAAAAACACATTTTCAAGATTTGATCCAATCCGTTATCCAAAATCCTAGTGGATTACTTTTGAAAAACTGGGCCCTGGTTTTCATCCTCAGAGCAGCGGCCAAACTGTGCGGGCCAACCAGGACCTTGAAAGAGTATTGCGATGTTTGGTGTCACAGAATAATTCCTCCTGGAGCCAGCAACTCTCATGGGTAGAGTACGCACATAACTCGTTACCAGTGTCATCCACGGGCCTTTCTCCGTTTGAGTGTAGCTTAGGTTACCAGCCACCTGGGTTTCCTAGTCTGGAGTCTGGAGTCTGGAGTCCGAAGTTGTGGTCCCTTCTGCTCACGTCTTCATCCAGAGGTGCCGTCTCACTTGGAGAAGAGCCCGAGAGACTCTCCTCCAAGTGGGAGCGTGCACTAAGGCTCAGGTCGATTGCCATCGGTCGAAGCCTCCTGTCTACGTCGTGGGTCAAAAAGTGTGGCTTTCTCCCAAAAATATTCCTCTCCACTCCGTGTGTAATGAAATAGCTCCCATATTCATCAGCCCATTTACTGTCACTAAAATTCTTAGTCCAGTCACAGTGGCAGTCCATCTCAAACTTCCTCCGGCATACAGGAGAATTCACCCCACCTTTCATGTTTCTCATCATTCCACCATTAATCTGCCTGCTTCGGGGGAGGAGCTCCAGAGCCTGTTCTGTTCGAGTGGGGATTCTCATCCAACCGTGTTTCTCTGGACTGCCGTCTGCCTGTGTGGATCTCAGCCTGCTGCAGTCTTGTTGCTACCCAAAGCCTGTCATCTTGCATGTGTCTGACCATCTTACCCTGTTTTTGTGGATTAATAAACCGTTAACACTCGCTACTGGATCCAGTGTTTTTTTCCTGACACATGTGGATTGTTTTGCTGTGATCTACCAGCACAAATGGAAAATTTGTTTGCATGAGATTGCATTACAGTGGAGAATTCAAATGTCACAAAAGCACTGTTCATCACCTCTGTGAGTGAGAGCTTCGAAGGGATGAAGGGTGTAGGGATGAAAAAAAACTCTTTTTTGGAACGCTCTTCAGTGTCATCTTAACGTGACAATCAAGGAGGAGTAGATTGTGCAAGCTGCGCCTTTTGTTTAACGTTAAGTTTATATATTTATTTATTTTTGGTTTATCGCACCATATTGTATATTGCATGAATTTGAAACATTTGAATGGACTGATTAAGGGAGCTATAAAGTATTTTTGTTGGAAGTACAATGTCATTTTGACCATATTAATGTACCAAATCTTACTCGTATAAATATTATAGTATAGAAAAATACTATACATACATTTATAGGTAAAATCTAACTCTGAGTCCCCTGTACCCATTCTGTGACGTCAAACAACTTCCCAGTGCAAAGGATCATGGGGGCCCAAAGTGTCCATCAGTTGTACCCTTCGAAATCCTTCATTCAGAAGGGCCCTTTGAAGTGGCCAGTTTTGAGCACTTCGGTTTGGAATGACCCTTCAATATGGCGGCCATGATTATTTTCACTTCGAAGTGCCCTTCGGATGGGTGCTATATCCCATTAGGAACGCACCGCCTGTGTGCCATGCAAGGGTGACAATGGTGAACCAGTGACCTCAGGTGGGGAGTAGCAAGAAACAGCAGGCGCAGGATATATGCTTTCACTCATGCTGATTGGGTAGATATGTCGATTACTAATTACTAACAGATGGCTAAAGTGACGTGATGATTAGCCAGATTATTTGAATTTTGCTCCTCCCGAATTTTGTTAATAAAACATTAAGTGGAATACTATAGCTCCATGATTTGCCATTTAACTATAATCTTCAACTCACATGTATACTTGCAATTTACTACAAACATCTAAAACAAGAATAACGATCTCCCTCAACAGAAGACGACATCAGTATAATCAAAGTGATCGTATAATCTGACGACAGATGTAAATATACACGTGCATGAACAGATAGTTCATGCACGCTAGTTAAACATGCTTAATTAGTTGCTTGATTTAGTTACAATAATGTCACTCAATTAAATGCCAGATTGCAAGCTAAACTTTCTCATAACTATACCAACAGTAAATAACTCACTTTATAAGATGAACGCACTAGAGGCTAGTGAGGGAAGGAAATTGTGCTAGACAAAATGCGGCTAGTTGAACAGTTTTACCTCAAATATCGTCTTACAGATATTACAGATAAGCCAAAATCAAAATCAAAAATAAAATTAGCTTAATATCACAGGCCTAAAGTGTAAGCAAGATGTTTGAATGTTTAGTTCTCTCCTGGCTCTCAGCTGGGTGCTGGTGTTACAATGGATCGTTCTATTGTCACTTCTTGTTAGTGTATATTCTTTGGTATAAAGCCCTGTTCACACCGCCAGCGGCATGCAGTGACAAAGCTACAGTGACCGTTGGCGACAGAATGTCATTCTTGATTCAGCCTTTTGAATGAATCGGTTGAATAAATAACTCAGTGGCTCACTCATTAAGACTGTCACTTGCCGCCATCTACTAGCGGTTTAATTTCATGTTTAAAAGTATAAATTTCCCACCAACATTTCTGTTGTAGGCGTGTCAGCAACGGGAGACACGCAACGAAATTTCAACTTTATGCAAATGCAAAAAAAGTTCATTTCACAAATAATTTGATATACTTTTGCGCTCAGCCTTCCTTCACTTTTCTGATTGACCACCACTGGGCATACACTGTAGAAATATATTTTTTATACATGGGTATACGTTGTTTTCCACGTTCCTCTCAGTCTCAATCATGTGCATAATCGTGTCCACACGGCTATTAACGGATGGATGAGTTTGACATACGGACAGTACAATTGCTTATTTATACTCTACCAGATGTCAAAGGGCAGCACTGAATCATGTCAATATTCTTGTGTCTTAACATTCACCGAGCGTATGAGCAGTTGTACACTCACTGTCAGTGCAAACACCTTCTGATGATGAAAATTGCAGAACGCAGATGACATAAGTATACTTTGGGTTCAAAACATGCTGTCAGGTTCTTACACTGTATGTTTACTCATCTTATTTCTTCCATTTCTCTTTCAGTTTCACAGTTACAGATTGCAAATAATCATTTCTTGATCACTTTTCACCATCACATCAAACATCAAATATCAATATCAGTATGTCAACCATGCCCACTATTTATTCTTCACGCCGTGGTGGACGACAGTGGAAGTTTCATCCCCTATATCTGAGGAGTTTGAGTATGGGGGCCACATCTCAGGCCAGTGGGGGGATTTAGTGGAGGCACAAGAAACTTCATGCCCCACATCCCTGGCCTTCAGTGATGCATCTAAGAAAGGCCCAGCACTCAGGCTTTTCAGATGCAACACAGAAGACCACAAAACAGTCAAGGCAGAAGATTGCTCAGGGAGCACCTGTCCCTGCCAGGTCCAAACAGGGAGCACATGTGCCTGCCAATTCTGAGAAAGGGGACCTCTCTTCATCCCTGGTCTTCAGTGACACATCCGAGCAACCCCAAACTCTGGCTTTGCAGATGCAACGCTGAAGAACATGGAGCAGCAGAGAAGGCGGAGAAAGAAAAAGCCACAGGTAGCACCTGTGCCTGACGGGTCCCCACATGGGACACCTGTGGCTGCTCCAAAGGTGCTCGCAGGCTACCCACATAGAGCATTCTAAGAAGTGAAAGCACTCATTTAACGTGCAGCATTACAACACTATATCTGTTCCCTCAAGAGGGCAATGTGGATCTGTGTCAGGCACCTCCACAAAAACTATGTGTGGAAATAACTGAAAAGATGCAGCAGCTGAATCTTAATCTGGAGAGCCACGACCATCAAGCTCCTCTGGTGAACACAGCAACCTTCGGCATGGGTCCCAGCTGAGCCGGAAAAGAGCATCGGTCAGACCCTCCTGTCTCTCAGTTTTACGTAGATTTAAAAAAATGAAACACTGTAATAATTTAATCTGGCATGACAATTATATCCTTTTCAATTCAACCCCTTCATATTGAAATGGTATAAGCAATTTGTCTTTAGATTTTATCTTAAAGGTTTAGTTCACTTTCAAATTAAAATTTCCTGATAATTTACTCACCCCCATGTCATCCAAGATGTCCATGTCCTTCTTTCTTCAGTCGAAAAGAAATTAAGGTTTTTGATGAAAACATTCCAGGATTTTTCTCCATATAATGGACTTCAATGGTCTCCAAACGGATGAAGGTCAAAATTACAGTTTCAATGCAGCTTCAAAACGTTATACACAGTCCCAGACGAGGAATAAGGGTCTTATCTAGAGAAACCATCACTCATTTTCTAAAGAAAAATAAAAATTTACCATATCTGCTAATTTTGAACTAGCTCTCTTCTTCTTCTCTATTAGAATTCCAGCAGTGTAGACATTGCTAAGTGTATTACTGCCCTCCACAGGTTAAAGTTACACAAGAAAAAGCGAGATTACGCTACAGATTAAAATATAGCTATAAGAACTGGTGCGTACCAGCCCACTTTGAGCACCGAGTAAGATCGCGTGGGTGTTTGAATCCAGATTGCGATATTTTAATAATTTATCATGCAATTTTGTTGCGTGATTTTAAAATATATTTAATTAGCTTATGTGTTTGGGATGTTTAATTATTTGTTAACGAAATTCTAAATGATATGCGGATAATTTGGTATTGTGATTTGGGATGTTGGGGTAGTGTATTGTGATTTTGAACAGGGTGTGATGTGTAGACGGCAAATGTGTGTTTTTCACGGGTTGCGGCGCGATCATAGGAATGCGTCACTTTAGTCTTTATTGCAGAGAGAACTTGTCATATGCATAAGAGTGAGGTATGCATGTCAGCTTTTATTTAGAGCAAGGGTGTCCAAACTCGGTCCTGGAGGGCCACTGTCCTGCAGAGTTTAGTTCTAACTTACCACAACACACCTTTTTCCTGTATGCCTAAAAACCTTGATTAGCTGGTTCAGGTGTGTTCAATTGGGGTTAAAGCTAAACTCTGCAGGACAGTGGCCCTCCAGGAGCAGGATTGGACACCCCTGATATAAAGCCTATGGCTATATGATTGAATAGTTAAATTAGTTACTACATATTTTATTGTTTTCATGTTAGTACTTAATATTTGCATTTAAATAATTTGTGAAAGTTTGAATCAAATTTAAATGTTATGTACAAGTTTTTCGCATATGATACGTAATCTAAAACATTGTCAATATGCTTTATTAATAAAGTTATATGTACAATAAATGTAACATCGATGAAGTGCTAGAATTTGTAATGGGAAATGTTAAATGGTTAGTTCACCCAAAAATGAAAATTCTGTCATTTATTACTTAGCCTCATGTCGTTTCACACCCGTAAGTCCTTCGTTAATCTTTGGAACACAAATTAAGATATTTTTGATGAAACCCGATGGCTTCGTGAGGCCTCCATAGGGAGCAATGTCACTTCCTCTGTCAAGATCCATAAAGGTACTAAAAACATATATAAATCAGTTCATGTGAGTACAGTGGTTCAATATTAATATTATAAAGCCACGAGAATATTTTTGGTGCGGCAAAAAAACAAAATAACGACTTACATAGTGATGGCCGATTTCAAAACACTGCTTCAGGAAGCTTCGGAGCATAAATGAATCAGTGTATCGAATCATGAATCGGATGGAGGGTCAAACCGCCAAACTGCTGTAATCACGTGACTTTGGCGCTCCGAACTGCAGATTCGACACACAGATTCACAATGCTTTCTGAAGCATTGTTTTGAAATCGGCCATCACTAAATAAGTCGTTATTTTGTTTATGTGCCGCAAATTTATGAAAAATTGCAGATTTATATCAATTGGACATAAATCATAATGAGCCTTTCATTGCTTATATGTAGTTTAATCAGTGCTCAAGTGCACACATAAAGGTTGCCACAGTGCAAACGTAATGATTTTGAATATATTTAGTTTAATTTAGTAATAAATCATTGTTTTTGTGTTTTGGCTACAGTCATGTAGTTGATGGTGATTCGTCTTTTTTGCAGAATGTTGTGTGCATAGTCTCAAAATATTTGTTTTCCATTTCAGGCAATTTAATTCAAAATGAACATTTTAAGCTTGTGATATATGTATTTCCCACAAGTACAGGGTGTGACTAATGTATAGTTAAATATTTAAAAAAAATTTTTTTACGTCGAACACATCTCTAGTCCTGAACGGCTCTTCACAAATGATGTGCCGTCTGTGGCAGTGGAATGGGAAATTACTCAAGGTTATGAGACACAAGTTGAACTTCTTTGAATTTGAGTGCAGCATTTTTAGAAAGCTGATTCATGTGTGAGACGTGGGTGAAATAGCAAAACAAATCCATTGAGCACAAAAAAACTTTAATGTACTACTACTGTATGTTTGAGATGTCATATATTCATTACAGTTATCAGGCTGAAAGGTGCTGTTATTATCTTTAAACATTTACTGCTAATAATGTTATCATCCATGTGGAGACATTTCCCCACAATGTAGGGTAAGGGTGGGAATCTCTATATACCTCATAATTTGATTCTGTTACGATTCAGAGGGCACCACTGCAATGATTAAACAATAATCAATGCATTTTTTTTCTATACAGATTTTCCTTTTTCTCACTGTGTTATTACTTGGTACTTTTAAAGCAAAGTATTTGTAATGATCTATAATACATTTACTTCCAATATAATTTATTAATTAAACAAATGCAAGTGATTTAGCAATAGAGTTTGTAATTCACTTTGCCTTTTCCGAGTTGGGTGGAAGTTAAGGTTGTCCTGGTTTTAGCGTTAGTGCTGTTTGATCCGACGTGTGGTTTATAACAGAATTCTGCGCTAAATTTGATGCTTCCATTTAGATCTCGCTGTGATGTTATTAATTCTGCAGTGAATTCAAATGCTTTCTGTTGGTAGGTGTAACGATGTAGCAGTTCGTACAATTCTTAATCAATTTATGGATGAAATATGAATATAATAATTCATAAGATTATGAATAAATTATGATTCATATATCGACCCAACGGGGAATTAAACATATATTGTGAATCAATTACAATGAATTATAATCAATGACATATATGATTAGTTCTGGTTTAATAATTATTTAGAGAAACTGTTCGTTTGTCCAGCAAACTAAGCCCCTCACAGAATATTATAAACGGAGTTATTCTCTGGCCAAGAGAATATTCCTATTATAGCATCAAAGCATAAAACGATCGGAAAACGTTAAAGTGACTTGGTCTTCAGTTGAAAGAACAAACAGAACAATCGAGCATGAATTAAGTGTTTAATATATGTAAACTACGAATACAGAGGTTATACGTCTAAATATATATATACAAGAATATACACACCTATGTACAAGAGTGGAAGTAGAGAAGGAAAGAGAGAAGGCAAGTAGCAAACTCACAAACAGTCCTAAGCCAGCACGGAAATCAGTTTCATCATCTAAGATTGAGAAACGTCAGTATACTTGCATTGGTTGTGTGTGTCGAATTTCAGGTTAGCGCTGGTGCAGTTCGTTGGCTTCTTCCGTTCCGCGGGAAGGACTTGAGAGTGAGTTTCGCTGGAAGATGGCGATCCCGAAGCTGAGCGCGATGGCAGCGCGTGGTCACCGGAGATGTCCAGGAAAGACGTGCACGAGGTGCTCGTGAGACAATCGGGAGAACACACAGGAGAATCCTGGTGTTCCTTTTTATGACAGATAGGCCGACACACCTCCTTGAGGTGGAATGGCCAATAACATTGATGCAAAGTTGGCGGGCAAGCTCTTTCTTTGTTTGGTCTCCTAGCCCTCAGGTGCTCTTCGGTCATTTCCGACCGAAGAATTTTGCGTTTTGAATTTTTAAAAATCACTGCTTCATCGGAACGTTACGAAACTTGGCGGCTTTTGTGGCATTTGGGGTGTGAACACACAAAAAAAATGACGACATGATTCGAGCATGCTAAGTGGTCGTGAAAAAAATAGTAACACTGGTGTTCTTCGGTCAAAAATGACCGGTCCATAGAGAATGAATGGGAAATTTACAAAAAAAAAAATTTTCATGAATTTTTGTCTGTACAATCTACAAATCGGCCACAATTTTGAAAAAAAGTACACAGCAGTAAAGGGGTGACACTCTAGAACATCAAGAGTGTGATTTAGACACACCCACTCACACACAAGCGCACACACACACACTTACACACACACACACACCCTATAGACCACTGTCTGTAACACAGAGAAAAGTTTTAATAATATGTGAAATCTATTCAATAATTCAGTTATAATGGAGGAAAAGCTCACAGAATTGAAGAAGTGACACTCTAAAACATCAAAAGTGTGATTTAGACACACCCACTCACACACAAGCGCACACACACACACTTACACACACACACACCCCCTATAGACCACTGTCTGTAACACAGAGAAAAGTTTTAATAATATGTGAAATCTATTCAATAATTCAGTTATAATGCAGGAAAAGCTCACAGCATTGAAGAAGTGACACTCTAAAACATCAAGAGTGGAATAAACACACCCACTCTCATGCACACACACACACACATGATATTCCTTTGGTACAATATAAAATAATACAAAAATCTTAATTTTTAATATTTAAAAAACTGTAGCTTCATCAAAATGGGTTGAAACTTGGTGACTTTTATGTCAATTGGTGTGCGAACACAGAAAAAAAAAATAAGGGCATGATTGGAAAAGTCTAAGTGGTCGTAAAAAATGACCGACCATAGGAAATCAATAGGAAATTGCCAAAAACACAAAAATTCAAAGAATTTTGGTGTGTACAATCTACAAATCGGCCACAATTCTGAAAAAAAGTACACAGCTGTAAAGAGATGACACTTTAAAACATCAAGAGTGTGATTTAGACACACCCACTCACACACAAGCGCACACACACACACATTTACACACATCATACCCACTATACACAGATACACATGAAATGTGCAGATGGAAATACAGGCTTGTTCCTTTCCATGGTTCTGAGAATTTTTTATTTTATTTTTTGCACGTGGCATTTTTTTATGAATTCTAAATAAAAAAATGGGTAACAAAATGCTTCTTTGTGTTCTCTTTCTAACACAATGTTTAGGTTTGACTGTAATCATAAATCAAATACTAACACTTTGATTCAATATTTCTTACAAAAATATATCTAAAACTTGATAAGAAATAGTCTTTGAGATTGTCTTAATATAAATTTATATCCTCAACCTAAAAA
Source organism: Ancherythroculter nigrocauda (assembly GCA_036281575.1). Taxonomy (NCBI): domain Eukaryota; kingdom Metazoa; phylum Chordata; class Actinopteri; order Cypriniformes; family Xenocyprididae; genus Ancherythroculter; species Ancherythroculter nigrocauda. The sequence goes on along the minus strand of VTFQ01000019.1, from coordinate 9,165,047 downwards.
AATGAGGAAAATATGTCCAGGGATTCACTTGGGATTCACATTTCTTTCAGTACAGCTCTATGAAGACATCTAGTGTTCACAGGGCGTCAATGCACATAATTGCTATATGCTGCCAGCAGGGGGCGCTAAAAAAATGTAAAAAAAAAAATAATTAAAAAAGCCAAGACTCTGGTGTAAACTAAAGCAGAGCAGTATTTAAAAAATAGTGAAAAAATATTAGGAAAAAATTTTTTTGTATTATTTTCAATGGGAAAAATTGATCATAATTATTGCATAAATATAAATTAATATCATGAAATTCTCTCAAAATACAAAATAAAAAAGTAAAAATATTACTGAACAAAAATAAATTACATTGGTTTTGCTGAGGGATAAAAAAATTAAATTTTAGGGCTCCGGTCACTTTTGACCGCGAAGAACACCAGTGTGATTCCTGAATGCGGAGCACCTGAGGACTAGATGAATTTGCATACTTAATGACTATCAGATCGGATTTCGAGATGGAGTCCATTCTTCACAGTATCATTAAACACATAGAAAAATGCATTTGTCAGCTGTGTGACATATCTCAGTGAATAGCTCGTGTCCGGAGCTTTACGGAGAGATCAAACTCGATACATCAGAAATGCATATAAAAGAAGTTATGGTTTACAGACAGAATTCTATCATTAAAATGCACACTAGCTCAAATACACTCATTTAAACACTAGGAAACATGCACACGCTTCAAAATACATGATGGATATATGTTGGCCTAATTGTATCTTACATATACAGTCAAAAATGTATGTTTGTGTGTTTCTGTATGCGTCTGTGTGTGTGTTTTTGTGTGTGCCCGTGTGTGGGTGTTGGAATGTGGATCTGGTCAGTCTCTGGGGGGGTGCCCCTTTTGAAGTCACCAAAGTGAGGAAGTTGCAGTTTTCTGTTTACCCTCACAGGTCCACAAACCTGCCGAAAGTCACAGTCGTCCGGAGCCGAGTTAGTGATTAACAAACAAAGTTCATCAGGTTAAAAGCGTTCTGAAAACTCCAAAGTTTATTGACTCTGAACGGATCCATCCAGACGTTACATAGGACTGCAAATTTTGTAATTAGTTGATATAGAAATAAAACTGATATGTACAGTGGTGTGAAAGTGATATTTTTTTTTCATGTTTGATGTTTCAGATTATCAAATAAAGTTAAATATGAATCAAAGATAACACAAGTAAACACAACATGCAGTTTTTAAATGAACAAAAACAAAATCCAAAACCACATGGCCCTGTGTGAAAAAGTGCTTGCCCCCTAAACCTAATAACAGGTTGGGCCACCCTTAGCAGCAACAACTGCAATCAAGCGTTTGTGATAACTTGCCTCTAAAGTCTGTTACAGCGTTGTGGAGGAATTTTGGCCCACTCATATTTGCAGAATTGTTGTAATTCAGCCACATTGGAGGGGTTTGAGCATGAACCGCCTTTTTAAGGTCATGCCACAGCAATCAATAGGATTGAGGTCAGGACTTTGACTAGGCCACTCCAAAGTCTTAATTTTGTGTTTCTTCAGCCATTCAGAGGTGGACTTGCTGGTGTGTTTTGGATCATTGTCCTGCTGCAGAACCCAAGTTCACTTCAGCTTGAGGTCACAAACAGATGGCCGGACATTGTCCTTCAGGATTTTTTGGTAGATAGCAGAATTCATGGTTCCATTTATCAGAGGAAGTCTTCCAGGTCCTGAAGCAGCAAAACAGCCCCAGACCATCACACTACCACCACCATATTTTACTGTTGATATGATGTTCTTTTTCTGAAATGCTGTGTTACTTTTACGCCAGACGTAATGGGACATACACCTTCCAAAAAGTTCAACTTTTGCATTAATTAGCAAATTAATTAATTAAGCAACTGAATCACGTTAGAAGATCCTGACATTGAGGTACCTGGAGTTGTTGACAACTTCACTGTTTTTGAAGGGCAGATTGCCACAGCTGAGGTAAAAGTGGACTACTTGTGTCCAAAGCAACATGTAGTGCCTAATGTGAACATCTCAACAGCAATCACAAGATGCCAACAGTGTGGAGCGTATTGCAAAACTGCTTCAGTTTTAGCAGTTTTGCGTTCAAAAGTGTCTGTTGAAGATTCTACAGGCAAAATTACTCATTTTGTCATTGATGAATGTGTGCTGCGCCAACTGCTGAATTTAGGATCTAAAAGGTTCTTTGAAATGGATGCTTGTGCAGGAGGGAATCCAGTTGAAGTGCAGAGGAAACTGTGTTATGGCAGCTGCATTTTTGCCTCCATGTGCTGAGTCTACTAAGGAGTCTAGTCTACTAAGCTGAGTCTAGTCTACTAAGCTGAGTCTACTAAGGAGTCTAGTCTACTAAGCTGAGTCTACTAAGCAAATTGCAGCACCTCTAAGGAGTCAGTGGAATATGATGGAGTTTTTTTAGGAGTGAAAGTGGTGAAGAGTTGAATTCCCTGGATATTTTGAATGAAAAGGAGACTGAGAAGGTTGAAGATAATGGAAATGGTAACATGACTGATTGTATGACAAGAGAAGAGTCTGTTGAAGGAAGCAAGGAAAAAGAGCTGTAATTATCAGTCCGTCCAAAGCATGCCAAATGTGACAGAAATGTGAAATATTCTGGGAAGACAGGAAAGAAAAAGTGACAAATCTTGTAATATTTTCAAGTTATTTGTTGTTTAATGTTTGAAATAGTGGTAAAAAAAATTTAAAATGGAGATTCAGTGAAAAAGTGTTAAACACTTTTTTTTTGGAGTTGAATATGTTTGTTAGACCAAACATATTCATGTTTTCACCAAACAGCTTAAATAGAAAGTTATATATTTTTTTCATTCTTAAAAACACATTTTAAAAGATTTATGATCATTTATAATTCATCCTAATTATATAACTATGTAGTTTTAACTTACCAAGAAGCCACCCATCGCATACAGCACCTGCCTCAAGTCTATTTCCTACACTGCTGTGCGCTACAATAAACGAGTCATGTGTTGAACCAGGCCATCGTGCCACGACGTTTGTCAGAATCATGTTGGCTTCACAGATAACTTGCACATTTATGGAATGCACGTTTTCGAATCACATAAATGAACTCGTTCTCATGTGGAGCCCTTATAGCAATATGAGGGCAGTCAATTGCGCCGATTACATTTGGGAATCCGGACATTGCTGCAAATTGCCTTTTGATATTGGCCTGTTCCCAAAAAGTGTAAGGAAACTGTATGTATTGATTGGACATTTTAATAATCCCTTTCAAAACAGCAGGCATTAAGCAGCCCAACCTGGCTGTGAAATCCCAGACCTATGAAAAATGAACAGAATTACGAGTTTTCACAAGAAGCGTAAGCAAATTTGCGCACAAACAAATCGGATCATGATAGTTTTAAACTTACCTATCGGATAACTCCCGCTGGTAACTCCCGGTTGCCAAAAATCCTAAAACTGAAAGGACTTGGATTGGTAATGGGATGGCGTGGTTTCGTGTAGTTGGCCTTTGTAATGTTAGGCCCAATTCAGCCAAGAGCATGGCTCTAGGGAGCCAAAATCGGCTTATTAGCCAGTCATCATTGTGCGCCAGAAAATCTTCATGGTCTCTAAACACTCTTTCCCTCCAAAGTCTGGCATTGGCATAGTCCTCCAGCAATGCCAGCGCATCCATCATACAATTTGCAGAAGTGTCAACATAGTATTTATATGTTTACAGCGATCACAATCAATCCATTACACTTTGTCATACCAATCAGACAATGAGTGGGAAACCCGTTCGCCCACTGTGAGTTAAGGAAATTCAATTGATGTTGTTTTATTATTTATTGCCATTTATTTATTTAAATTGGTATTGTGAACATGCATGTACTATTAATGATTAGGACGCTTAATGAGGATTAAAAGTGATTTGTATGTTTATGGTATTTGAACAACTTCTCAAGTTCATTTCCTTCATCTGCCGTCAGTCCCTCAGCTCACCATCGGTGTCGCCAAACTGCTCTGTCTCCAAAATGTTTGTACGCATGGGTCAGAGTTTGTGTGGAAGTGCGCAAATTTTCCCATCAAGTTTGTTTTTATAAATCACAACTTATGCGTCGGAAGTGGCGTATGCACTTTTAGGGCCTGTTTTGTGCGTATGCACAGTTTTATAAATGAGGCCCCTGGTCTTCACCTCTGAAATTAACACAAAGTTCTGTAATGTGTTAATATTGCACATTTACACGTGTTCTTGGCTGCACAGATTGTGTTGATGCTGTGAACAAATACACAGGTTGTGTTAACTTTAAAACTACACATAATATGTGCAAAACAATTGAGTTCTTGCAACACATTTTTATGCAATATTGACACAAAATGTGTAAACTAGAGTGCAACACATAATGTCATTTTTCTACGCATTTCTTAGAGTGTATAGAAAACACAATAACTACTTTACTGTATAAAATCACAGCAATAACCAATGTACAATGTTACCAAAACACAGTACACTGGCAGCTGGGTTGCCAGTCAATTACTGCATTTAAACTGACTTCACTGTAATTGAATTACATTGTCATTCTGAATAGAGGAATACAGGAAGCAAATATAGTAGTCAACATTTGAAGTGGATCAAAACCTTTCTTCTTATGACAACTTAGTTCTTAGGACAATTTTGATAACATTTACAATTATTCATTTGGCAGATGCTTTTATCCAAAGCGACTTACAAGTAAGGAATACAACAAGCAAGTTGTCATGACGAGGCAAATAGACACAAGAAGTGCTCACAATACAAGTTTTCTAGATCTGTAAGCAAGCATCAACGCCTTGAATTTGATGCGAGCAGCAAGTGGTAGCCAGTGAAGAGAGATGAAGAGAGGCGTGACGTGGGCTCTTTTGGGCTCATTAAAGATGAGACGTGCTGCTGCGTTCTGAATCATTTGTAGAGGTTTTGATTGTGCATGATGCATGATTAACTTTTTTTTGATCCACTTCAAATGTTGAATACTGTATATTCTTCAAAAAATGTCTTCAAAAAAATGTCCAAAAATCTCCAGAGGGAGTTCCAAATGTAGGTTTGGGAGGAGCCTAAACATTCAGTCCTGTCAATCATCATTATGCGCATACTATATAAGCCGCAAACACTGTGTCATTCCATTTTTTCGGGCAACCTTCCTTCATCATGCTAAACAAACCCAACCAGGAACCACAAAAGTATATCTAAGCGGAATACATTTATTTCTACAAATAAATGTTCGGTCAGCAGTGTCCCGCCATAACACATCCTCAAATCTCCCTCCTTGTTAAAGGCATGACAAAATCACAACCAAGCCGTTTAGATCCTCGTTTGCCACTCAACTGTGAGGTTCTAAGCAGTTGCTTATTCACACTCCGATCAGGATATCATTCCAAAAACACAGCAGAACACTCAAGGCTCTTTTCATCCTAGCTTTCTTCAGATTCCTCAGAAGTTCTGAGTTTACCTACAACTCCAAATTCGATCCCCAGATACATCTGTCATTCTCTGATCTACAAATTTTGGACAGCGACACAATCTGCTTCAACATTAAGCACAGCAAAACAGATCAAACGAATGCTCGGTCATCCAATATTAATTTTTAATCTACCCAACCCACTTCAGCCTTACCAGTCCATTTCTCTATTTTTAGCTCACAGAAGTTCCCATATCCATTCTCCTACAGATCCGCTCTTCGTCAATGACAATAATAACCCCATCTCCAGACACTGGTCCCAAAAACACCTCAAATCAGTCCTAGTCAGATCTGGCATCCCAGCAAACCAGTACTTCAGCCATTCTTTCTGCATTGGCGCCGCAACTTCAGCATCCAAAAATGGTCTTCCCAAACGCCAAATTAAAGCTTTAGGACTATGGTCTTCGAATGCTATTCAATCATATATCAGAACAAACATATCCCACATTAAACAAGCCCATCAACTACATATTCAATAATCTAGTCGTCGCACACCTGTTCAGCTTCTTCTAATTAACAAACTCCAGCCACCTCACCTAAAAACTTGTGTTTCACGGCCGCAGCAGCGATCGCAGACACCGCTCCCACACATGCTTTCAATTTAATTTTATTTCTCATGGCCACAGCAGTGATTTGATCACAGTAGGCTAATAGCATCAGTTATATTCAAAATCTATTTCTCACTGCTGCAACCGTGAATTGGCCAATGCCTTTAAGTCAACCTCCAAACAAAAAACGATTTCATCCACTTCTCACACATCTGACAATCAAACTTTATTCCTCACCACCGCAGCCGTGTTCTCGCCTTGGCCACCGATCTCATACCAGCTTCAGACTTAATATCTAAATAGACTTAATATCTAAACTTAATATCTCACTACCGCAGTAGTGATTCCGGCCTTTAATCTCACAGATTAAAATTATTTAATTGCTGCAGCAATGATTTCAGCCACTTCGCTCACACTATTTTCAGAGAAAATAGATTTAGATCTCACTATCGCAGTAGTGATTTCGGCCATTGGTCTCTCATAAGCTCTCAGAGTAAACTTTATTTTTCACTCGCAGCAGGGATTTCAGCCACCGCTCACTGACCAGCTTCAGATTAAAACGTTTATTATCAGGCCTACTGCCGCAGTAGTAATTTTTGCTGTTGCACCAGCTTTCAGAGTTAATTTTTATTCCTCACTGCCACAGCAGTGTTTTCTTTCCAACACACCAATGATTTCTCAAACCTCTCGTATTTAATATTTATATTGCCGCAGCAGTAAATTCTCTCTCTGCTCCTGCAGGAGCACCTCTGTTTTCTCCCAGCCTCACCCCACAGACTGCCTTATATGTCAGGTTTAGGGAAGGAGCGAGGACTCAAATGCAGGGAAGGAAGGGCTTTTTATTAATAATAAAAATAAAACAAAAACACAACAAAAACTACCCCGTGGGGGAAAACAGACTTGACAAAAACAGGACACGACTTGACTTGGCTTGACTTGACTTGAATTGACTTGACTGGAAACACCAGGGAAAATATGACAACGAACCAGCACAGGACTGCAAACACAAGGAGAATAAATAGGAGAGCAAACAAGGCAGGTAATGAGGGAGGACAGGTGGGGCAAATCAACCAATAATCAGGTAACAAGGTGGGCGGGGTCAAGACAATAGACATGAGAGTACATGGCACAAAGAAACACATGACAAGCCATGTGCTCACACCAAACAAAACAAAAAACACAAGCACATGACCAATGAAGACAAATCACAAGCCATGTGCTTACACAAGATGAGACATGAACACGTGACTATGAAAACTCATAAGCCACGTGTTCAAACAAAACAAGACAACATGAGAGCATGAAACACAGACTGCGTGCTACACAACACAAGACAAAAACACAACATGAAAGCACACGGCAGGTGGAAATAACCGCGTGCTACACAAAACATGAGACAAGAGCGCACGGCAAGTGAAAGTACACACAAACCGTGCGCTCACAATGAAGACAAGACTGGGAGCGCTAGTGTCCGAATCCCGACACGAAACCGAAACCAAACTAGACACGAGTGCAGGGATCCGAACGCCACGCTCCCAACATGAAACATGGCACGCAATCAAGAGAGCGCACAGTCCCGAGAACACTCGAGACCGTACGCTCACACAAAAACACGACAAGAACGGGAGTGTCAGAGCTCTGTCACAAAACCAAAAAATAAACTAGACAGATTATGACAGAACCCTGACATTATATTTCCCAAAGCGACTTAAGTGAATGTTCTGCTCATCTTTGGAGGGAGAGGGCTTAATCTTAAGTCTTCCCTACCTATATCACTAAACCATTCACAGTCACGGCCAACTTGCCGTCTTCATAAATTCTTTTTGGGGGTTTTAACTTGGAGTTTGAGCCGAATTCGGGCTCATTCCATTGACAATTTTTTTCCGGCAACCCTCCTCCTCCCCGACTCCTCCTCTAATTCTCTTTTCTCCTACGCGCAGCTCCGTAGGGTGAGTTTTAACTCGGAGCTCGAGATGAACTTCATACTCGAGCCCCCTCCGCAGACAGCAAGCCAAGTTCGTTTTACTATTAACCGTAATAAATCGTTTTCAACACATTTAACAATAAGTGAAAAACCTGAGAGCAGAGTTGCCTCTAACTGATGGTTAGAGGTGTCATTACAGGCGTCAGGGGTGAGCATTACAACAGATTGCGAAACACCCCAGTGGAGGAGCTTGTGGCAGATAACATAAGCCACAGCCTCAATAAAAACATCCTGATAGTAATCGCTCATGCAACTTCATGACAACGTTTTACTTGACACACAGTCAATAATCAGGGCAACCGACACCACATTCTACAACACACCAGGATATGTGCACAATTTTCAAGTTGACCCGTTTGGGGCCCACCTCTACACTGAAACTGGAATGACGATTTTAGCACATTGCTTAAAAAAATCCAGAATAACACTGTATTTAGATGCTACAGGCAGTGTAATCTCCAGTACTCCAATACTGTACTATGCTCTGAACTTACCAGGAAGAGATGCCCCACCTTTGCCAGTTAATGAGATGATTTCTTCAGAGCATTCTGTCCCGCCTATAACATTCTGGCTCATGCAGTTTTTGCTGAAATTCTCCGCTTACACCACTGTGCAAATACACCGTGTAAAAACAGACTACAGCTGGTCACTACTATCCTTTAACAAAGAATCAGTGTTTGCATACCTTGAAAGTGTGCATGCGATCTGCCAAAAGCAGACAAAATGGTCAGAAATTAGATGGAAGACCATTTTGCATCTTTGTGCA